>JACSYO010000526.1:200000-445000 GCA_016806645.1 Ophiodon elongatus | reverse complement strand
CTCCAATACCTGGAAGCACGTCGCAAACAAATGCGGAGTCAGATCATGGAGCTGCATAAAATTGGAGGCCTTCAGGCTTTGCCTCTTTATAATCCTTTCCAAAATACACACATTCTCCAACATTCTCCAACAACCACAAGAATCCCTGGAAAAGGAGCTGGATGATGAGATTACATCGCTGACAGTCGGAGGACCATTTACGCATATTTGTCTGCACTAATAAACTACCACATACATTGAAATCAGGTTTAAAGCACATAGAGAAACTACTGTTACATTGTTACACAACACCCAGTTTCTTTTACTGGAGAACACCAGAATCGGATCCTAAGAGATAACTTTCAAACAGTACATTTCTGGCTTGACCTCAGCGGCTATAATTTCAGATATATATCTAAGCCGGAATGCAAAACATTCCAACGGCAGGTGTTTAAAAATATGTTAATACAGCACCTGATTGGGATCAGGGCGAGCGAGTTCTAATGGAAACTGTTTGAGTTCTGTGGTGCTCTGGCCTTTTTCTGGGACTGACAGAACATTTATTATTTCAATATCAGACTCAGGACTCAAGAGTCGGGATGAAATCCTAACAGCAAAAAAAAAAGTTTGAAGCACCTAATGGTTGTCCTTTGAGACCTGTCCCGAAAACTTAAGAGCCCAGTGTTCTCCAACAGCGCAGTGTTCTCTGTAAAGAAAGCACAAACTGTAAGATCTGTATCTTGTTACACTGATGACTGTCTGCCAGTGTTGTGTAACCATATTGATGTCTCAGCATTGCTGGGAAAAAATCTTTCAAATATGGACATTGGCTTCATGAAGGGAGCCCATTTATTTTCCTGACTATTAATTGTTCTGGGTATTGACTGGTCTGCTTCAGAAACAGCCAGGCTAAAAAAATAAATTGAACTACAGCCACGCCAACCACATCCCACTCACGTTATATGTGCAGCGGTGGAAATGAAAGGTCAGCGTGCGATCAAGCTGTTGTGCAAGGACGCGTTTGACCCACACTGTTCCCCGCTTTTCCGCTGACCTCAATTGCTAACAATTACGTGTATATCCGAAAGAGGTTGGGTGATATGTGTCATACCATTTATACAAATGTAGTTATTGCTTTAATAACTCAGGATTTATCAGGCCATTGTGTTGGGGGACTATAAATCTATAACCCCTTTCCGAGGTGATGGAGAGTATTAGGCGTATATAAGATGCAGGCTTTTAATCAAATCAACCATAAAAAAAACTAATAATATTAGAGGATTATCTAGAAATATACATGTGCTGGAGTTTCTATCACACTCTGCAGGCAGATGAGGCTGAGCTGCTGGGTGAGACATTACAGGAAATCCTGTTCAAATTGCATGCAATA
Source organism: Ophiodon elongatus (assembly GCA_016806645.1). Lineage (NCBI taxonomy): Eukaryota > Metazoa > Chordata > Actinopteri > Perciformes > Hexagrammidae > Ophiodon > Ophiodon elongatus. Next base: position 443,631 of record JACSYO010000526.1, on the reverse strand, counting down.
TATGTCTCGGACAGTTAAATACCTGTAACACAGTTTCTGGCAATCTCTTAATAATAATTATTGTATGCAGATGATTATTATATTTTCTCCATGCAGTGCTGATCTTCAACAATTATTGAGCATATGCTCCCAATATGGCACTGAGTGTGACCTCAAATTCAATGACCCTAAGAGTAATGACATAATTGAAGTTCTCACTACATGGGGGATGCGTGAATGAATCTCTACACTCTGCACACTCTGTAATAGAGATGATACTTACACTGTATAAGTGCACTGCACAGCAATGGTGTAGATATTAAATTGTTGGTCTCATCTTATCCAAAACTGTAGTTGTGTATTTCCACTCAACTATAGTCATCGCTTCCCTCGCCTTATTTTTCTACTGGGCCTGGCCCCCGCAGTGGGCAGTGGGACTGGAGACCGGGTGCTGCAGGGAGATCTGGCAACAGCAATGGCGGCATTAGAGTGACGGCAAAGTGAATATAAAGTCAGCGATACATAATGATGTTTAGTAAACATTGGTGTACGAATCCCAATTTCCTTTATCTAAAGTAAATGATGTGAAAACGTTCTTGAACGGTTCAAGTGCAACAATGTGTCTGCCGTTCTTAAGCTGTAATACTCGTGTTGTCCACTTGGTGGTGCTGGCACTCTGCAACCTGGGAGAAACTCCAGCAGGCGGTTGAAGGGGCCTCTGTCACCTTGACACAGCCCTGTTTTCTTCTGGACGACTGTATGCAGTTAAAGATTAAAATATTTAAAAAAGGCGAGGATGTGTATATCTGCAACACATTCTTTTGACATCCTTTGAATCTTAATAAACTATTAGCAGGGTGCACTTTAATTTATGCTGCTTGAATTCGGAGCTAGTACACTGAGATAAATGTGCGTGTTACGGTGTCTCTCCTGCAAAAGGGCAGGTGTACGCCACCATCACTGACTTACGTGGTTAGAAAGCGTCTGTCCCGTCTCATCTGTTACACAACCGCCATAGTTCAGTGGCTCCCAGAGAACCTCTTCATACTCATCCAGGTGCAGAGTGAGCAGACGCTCACTTAGCTAGAGGGGGCATCCAGACGATGATCTTAACGGACTGACTTTGAATGCAAGATATAGACCAAGGGCACGTTAAAAAAAACTCTCTGCTGGAGGAAGACATTTGAACAAAGTAGTCATGAGCAGGACTTAGTCTCATGCATTTGAACTAGATTGTCATTATCCATTAGTCTAACAGGCTTCTCATCCGGGCAGGGTATGAAATGACCTTTCTGCCTTCAGCTGTGACTGCTTCCTTCAGTATCATATCAAGCGCTGACCTCAAAGTCAGAATCGTTGAATCCACAGACAAATGTAAAAAAGCAGAGGGAGAAGAGCATCGTCCTGTAGAATAGAGGTCTTGAGCAGCGGATGACCTGAGCCTCCGTCACCAGCTGGAGACGCTTCATGTTGGCTTTCACACCTTGAGAACAGAGTCAGTGTTAACACTGTGGTTTTAGTATAGGGCTTCTACACATGATGTCGCTCCACCAGCTGGTCCAGCTCAGACGTCCATGAGAGAAATAGAGAGAGAGAGAGAGAGAGAGAGAGCGAGCAAGAGAGAGAGAGAGGTGGCAGAGAAAAGGAGGGCTTGAGGTGGGCTGATATAAGCTGTTCAGACTTGTGTGGTTGTTGTGTGGCTGGGGGAATCTTGTATTGACTATAAGAGAAAGAAAATGCATAATCCTACTTCAAATTCAAAGAAAGAGTTGTGGGAGAAAAAACAACAACAGAAGGAAGCAAGGAAGCAAGACAAAGCAACTAGTGTTGTACCGTTCTTGACACCCTCCTCTATCATGCTATTTCAGGCAATGGGGGCCTGGCCCTGGCCCAGAGAGAGTGCATGGAAGTATACTTGCTCATACCAGAGGCCTCAGTCGGCTGCAGCGGGGCTCCTGTGGGGTCCACCCCAAGAACAAAGAAAAGAAGTGAGAACGGATGAGCCAACAAGGGTGTAAGTTCTCAAGTGAGCCACAATCAAGTAGAATTACTCAAAGGAGATATTTGAAACTTTTTTTTTAAATTCAAAATCCAAACTTGACTTCTATTATTCCAAACGGAAGAAGCAGCAAGGATTAAATGTGTAACAGCAGACTCTCACAGCCTTCACGTCAAAAACAGGCGTCGACACAAAGCGAGAGACGAGGTTGTGAACAACGAAGGAGACACGGCTAAGGAGACACGGCCCTGACGCACAAGGAGACACGGCCAAGGAGACACGGCCAAGGAGACACGGCCCTAACACACAAGGAGACACGGCCCTGACGCAGAGAGCAAACTACCAGCATCTTCTGGAGCTCATTACGGTTAGATCAGAGAGGAAAGGTGATACAAGGGAATTCAGGGGTTAGGGAGGGCAGTTTCTGAGATGAGAAGGGAAGATGATTAACATGGAACGTGAAAAGGGTAATGAACAAAGCATATGATGAGGGGAGAGGCTGAGAGAAATGTGGGATGGTAATATACTTCAGCAGCTCTGAGCGGGGGCTTATTCATACTAAGCTGAACTTTGTCAAATCTAATTCCTGCTAATGACATCGAGCAAATGGAGACACACACAAACACCCACACATGCAAACCCACGCACACCCTCTATCTCCGCAGTGAATCAACCATTCGTAGAAGTAGCAGAGAAGAAGACACATATTTACCATCCCCTGGGTTTAACATACTGTATACACACACACACACACACACACACACACACACACACACATCAAATACATTCTTCGTTGTCAACGCACAGCAGCATGAACAAGCTGTCCTTTTCACACACCAATGTCGGTCTAGTAGGCTTCAACTTCATCGATCATAGCGAGAAGAATAGTCTCCAGTAACTACCAAAAAGAGCCAGTAACAAAGAAAAAGTAAAATGTCCCACAACACAGACAGACCTGGTAGTGTGGCATTCTCTGGCTCAGCACTGGTGAACCAAAGCTTCCAGTCCCGGGGGTGCTGTTCAAAGGAGGCCACGGTGCCATGGAAGTTGGGCAGCTTATCCAGCTCTGTGATGTTGTTCCAGCTGGAGTCTACCAGCCAACTGGCACAGGGGTTTGGCCATCTGATCCTCCTCATCAAGTGCCTATAAGCACACACATCAATTCATCAGTGTATCAATAACTGGACCAAAACAACTCACCAGCACGTCAATCATAAAGCACCGGGCCTGTCCAAAGGATATAAAGAACTTCCCTGGCGATGAAAGGCAGCTACGAAAAATGTACCCCTTACGATATCTCCTGGAAATCTCGGGAAACACATTGTGAATGGAAGGGCTGTCTTTGAGAGGAAGCATTACTTCTACATGGCTCAACATTTACATACATGTTGAAATGTCTTTTGGGGCTTCAAGTGTTTTGGGAATAAAAGGTTTGTCCTGTTCGATGAGCTCAAATCAAATTAGGCAAAAACAAAGTGTTGGAGTGGGTACTGTGTTTTCTCGCAGGACCAAGCTGGACCTCATCCACGTTGAGTTGTCCTGCTACCTCCTGGGTTTATGCTCACATCTGGAAGCTGAAGAGCAGCTTATTGCCCTCAAGCAGCCCATGACACGTGTACCCGCAGAGTAAAAGAGCAAAAGCAATTCAACTGATTGATCATATCAGAAACTTAAAGTTCACAGCTGCAGCTCAGGAAGTGGAGCGGGTCGTCCACCAATACCACCAATACCACCAATACTACCAATACCACCAATACCACCAATACCACCAATACTACCAATACCACCAAAACCTGCATGCAAGCTGAAATGGTTTATGGAAAGGCCTCCGCTGACGTGTTTCCTTACCTGCATACTTCATATATGTGGTTGTCTTTGAGGTTGGTGATCCTTTTCTCCGGATGGTGGCTGTGATGGCTAAGGCTGAACAGGTTAATGTAGGCCTCCAGCCGGAACTGCTACACGGGGTCGATGCGGCCCATGTTGTTTAGAATGAAGAAGAGAGTGGAGGCTCTCTGGGCACATGGGCCATAGGACTGTGAAGAGAGAGATCTTTAAGTTATATACACATACTGTAATCACAAACTGACATGCAAATGAATCAGTTCCATTATCAATTACTATGTTATTTAAATATGTAGTCTAAAACCTTACAGAAACACTGTGATGGCTTATAATTGCTTTGTCTTACCAAAGGTCCAAAACCTTAAAATGTATTCTCTCATAATACCCAAATCCCCCTCTGCCCCAATCCCTTCATCCCTACACCTGACCTCTCTGGCTCTGAAACTTGTCTGCAGGGTGTTCACCAGCTGCACATCATGAGCAGCAAACCAGTCGCCTCATTCAGCAGCCTGGTAGAGCAGACATAAAAAAAAAAAAAAAAATATATATATATATATATACACATAAATACAGCAAAACACTGCCACGGGTTCATATGCATCACAAATTAAAAGAATTTAACAATGCATATTTTAGAAATAAGACATGCAATTCCTTGATGTATTAAATAATCCATCCATCCATTATCTGTAACCACTTAGCCTATTGAGAGCTGGGGGGCTGATGTACACCCGGCACAGGTGGTTGAAAGTGTTCAGCTGTCTATCCATGGTAATATTAACTTTTGGGATGAAAATGAAAACTTCGAGACTTTAAAAAGTTGTGGGTTTCACACGTGGACTACCTGAAAAGCAACTTCTCAGAGGACTGGCTGACGAAAGAACATTACATCTGCTTTAAAAAACAAAAACATGGACTGTTGTAGTATGTTGTAGTACAGGGATGAGCCTTGGTGACCAGCTCAGACGCTGCGTTACTACGCTGTTGATGAGCCTTTAGTGAATTTATTTTGCATTCAATACATTTCATCACAGATTCTTCGGGAGGTAGATCTCGCTGCTATCACTGCTGCTGCTCAAACTGTGCTCGACATCACCAGGACGGCAACAAATGGATTTACAATGACTGTTACCAGCTGAATAACCAGAGGATCTCACCCTCCAGCTCCTGCAGGCTTCTCTTGCAAGAAGCAATGCTGTTCACCAAAGAGTCCTCCTGTTATTCTACCTCTGGAGGCTCATTACGCAACACAATTCCCAGTATAGTTGGGCTTCCAGACCCTGCACACACACACACACACACGCACACGCACACGCACACACGCACACGCACACACACACACGCACACACACACACACACACACACACACACACACACACACACAATCCCATTCACAAACAGACAATTTGAGGCAGCATCTCATACTCTCAAGCTGTATGTGTACACAAATGAGGATACTCATACATATAGAGAGGTACACAATCGCAAACTATAGTCCACACACACACACACACACACACACACACACACACACAATCTCACACCTGCTCCTTGACAGCGAAGTTGACTATGGTGGTCTTTGTAGAAATCTCCGCCTCCTCATCACCCAGCTTCAACCGTATCACCCTGTCGTACGCTCACACACACAATGGATTCAGGCACAGAGCTGAAGACTTCAACAGTTGCTATTTTAATTTGCGAGTCTGTGTATGTGCTGTATGTGTGTGTGTTTGTGGCTGACCTATCCGTGCCGCTTGTTAAGAACTGGGTCGAGAGAGGTGCCCAACTCCTCCCGGACAATCTGCAGCAAAACCAGGATCCCCGAGCTGGATGGTGTTCTCCATCACTCAGGCAGTCCTGGCATTTTAAAGTGTGTTACTTCCTACGCAGCAATGCACTTAATGCATTGTGGATTTGTACATGTGTGTACACTGCGCCACAACTAGTGCTGTAGTCCGCATGCTTTCAATAACCAACAATTTAAACAACGATCAATTATTAATTACAAACTATTATGTGTGTTTGTGGTTTTATAGTGACATTTATCTGTAAGCATGTGTGAGTATGTTTGTGTGTGTGTGTATGATTGTGTGCTGGCAGCCAGCAGACACCCTATTACTGCCATGGCTCTGACCCACATGCAGAGGGACTTGGCAGCTGGTGATACTTTTTCCCGATGATTACTGGCTGGAAGTCTACCTGTCTGCAGTACATCTTTCTGGACACATGGCCCGTTACATTGTCCTTGTCAAAGTTAACTAATGTTTTAAAGAAGTTGGGCTCACGTGCCAGAAACGAGGTCACATAAGGTCAGAAAACCATGAGGATAAAACGTTTTACCCAATTCCCCTTGTACATGCGTCTGTCAGTGTAAGTCATTTTTTGTGTTATCTATGTTTCACGACAACTCCACAGAAGTGTGATCAGCAAGAGGGAAATGCAGAGCAGTTTCTAGAGGTGGCGCTCCAACACCAGAAATACACAAATAGGCTCAGGTCAACCCTTTTGTAAGAAGTATGTAATAAAAAATGTATGCCAAAAAATATAAAGAAAATGACCCTTTGAATAGAATTGCTTTTTTTTTTATATAATCTGTTTGATAAATTCTATCTGAGGCATGTTAGTTTGAGTGTCTAGAAAGAGTGTGCCTTTATTTTGCCCTTAGCTAGCTTCTTCTATTTGGATGTCTCTCTCAGTTTTCCCCACTACACTCGGCGAATTGTACATCATGAAAGAGTGAATTTTACCAATGGCGTTGTCTCTCTCTCTCAATCTGAGATCCTTCGTCTTTCCAGTTGCATCTTCCCTTTCTCTAAGTATTACTCTGCACAATCTGTACTCGTCTGGTTTCACTCTGTTCATTTTTGGAGCACTTCAGTTTCCTAATCACTTTGTTTCTTCGCCAAACTCTCTTTTCATCCGTCCCCTAAAGTCTGCAGTGTTTGCCGTCTCTCACCCAGCTGTCTATTGGCCTCTGCCCAGGTATAGGCTCTTTGCCCAGCGGGGTCATGACAGCCTGCATCACCGTCTGCACGACTCACGTCAATCACGTGTTTGTATGACCCGATATCACAAACATAAACTAATGTGTCGTTGGCTGTTATATGTACATTTCCTGTTAGTCAACCACCACACACATAAATGTCAAAAGTCAATCTTTTTCCCACAGAATGTGGATGTGAACCATGTAAATGCCTTAATCTAGTTTTTCCGTTAATCTATTTAGTAGTTGTGTGTGCACGTGAACGTGTTTTTGTGGCTTTTAAATCCTTCTGCTTGTTGGCCTCTTGTCTTCTGCTGTACCATGACGGACAGGTACTCGTCACTCTATTTGGAACTCTGCCACCTGCTTCTGGGCCTCCTCCGGCAGAAAATAATATGGAACCAGCTGTTTTAATTCAACATTTTGAATGACACTGTAGTAACATCAGTCCTCTGGAAAATGATTAGAAAACGCTGGTTGAATGAGGTCTGGTTTCAGTGCTTGTACTGTAAAAGCAAGTTCAGCTAGACAATCTTGTGTAGGCATTAAGAATGAGGGCTGTTAATGTGGAAAAACTGGAGAATAAAGCTCAGTTGTCTGCCTTCATTTCAAACAGCCTCCCTCCCCCCTAGATCTTTTCCACTTTGGCTGACAAAATAGTAAAATATGAAAGAAAATGAAGGCTAAAGAAAAGGCAACAAGAAAAAGAGCAGGAGGCAAAACAAGTGTGAACCTCGGGGTGGGATCCACTCGAGAGCTCCGGGACTTGAAAGGGTTCCAAACCGACATTTAGTCGTCATTTTTTCTACGAGATCAGCAAGCAACAAAACCTGCCGACTTATTAATACCACCAGGTGTTTTACTCTGCCTTTATCATAGCACTGAGCCGTATAGCTGCTATAGGCTCTGGTGAAAGCGACAGCGGCGCCAACATTAGTGTCGAGCCAGCTTTAGGAAGAATAACACAAAAACGCTCTTAACAGAGCCCCTTTTAAAGAACATGCTACAGTAAGGTACAGAAGAGTATGCCGAAGAACCCCGGTGGGAGTCTGTGAGTTTTGCCTCTTAAATATGGTGTTGCAGGACTCGCTGAGCTCTGGCAATGTGATATGGATCCCGCTAGCAGCTCGTGGTCAGAGGGCCAGGACGCCTCGTCGCCCAGAGAATGGTGATTAGCTCCGGGTAATGGTGCCTGCCAGCCCAATTAGCAGCTTTATGTGTGACCAGTACCCTATACCACTAATTACAACCGGATCAGCGCTGCTTGAGAGGGAAGAGGTGTTGAATGAATAACAGTAAACTTGTGTCCATCTGTGTGCAGACTACGCTTGTGTGTGTGTGTGTGTGTGTGTGTGTGTGTGTGTGTATGCAGACAGATGGGCCTCTCTTTCACTGAATCCACACTGTAAATACAGGGGGGCCTGAGGTCCCTGCGACAGAATCACCCAAGTGACTAGACCTGATTCGCTCGGCACCAAGTGTCAATCAGCCGTTAACACACTGAGTCATGGTGAGGCCCGACTCACTGACCTCCAGTGAAGCGGTGAGGAGCTGCTGAGGGGAACTGCAGGAATCCGTTACCTTGTAGATGACCACCAGTGTATTTAAATTCCCGTCATTTACAAGTGCCTCGCATGTGCCAGCATGCACGGATCAACCGAATAGCAAAAAGCAAATACTAATGAGATAGTATAATTTTATAGCAAAAATTGGTCTAGTTGTATCATGCCCCCCCTTGTTTCTGGGGCCAGAACGCATGTCCAGCTGCTAGAGAGAAGCTCCAGCTTAAAAGGACTGCAATGGGATTCATACTGTGTTCATTTCCATAAACGTGCGTGTGTGTCGACAACAAGAGCCAGCAGGATCCTCAAAGAGAGGTGAAAAACATATTGTGAACCAGGCTGTATTAAAGGACTCAGACTCTACCTGAAGGGCTCTCCCACTGGGCTCACACAGAGCACTGTGTGCAGCTTGTTCCCGCCTCGCTCCATCAGGTAGCTGACTGGGGAGTCAGGAGGCTCCACGACATTCTCTTTCCTGGCAGACTCTGGCAGAGCATTGCACACCTAGAGATTGTTTTTTAGTTAGCTTTTTAATTTCTTGAGACATTTAAAACAAACAACAATTTTTTTTTATGATGTACAGACGCACGTGATGCAATAGTTTGCGAGTTAAATCCATATTGGAGGCTGTATGTTGTTCTGAGAGCTGACTGTAAGTCAGCCACTGCAGTCAGGCCAGTCGTGCATGACACAGAGATGGTCTTAAAATAACCTTCACTCTTTATAGCGGGGATGATTTGTAAAATGCAGTAATATTACTCGAAAACCAGATTCTTATTTTGAGAATTTGAACATTTGAACATTCAGAATTTGGATATTTCAAGTAGCAAAAACTGCATTGCAATGATCAAATTAATCTTAACTTCACACATTATTCATATTTGGGGCTTAAATACTGACTTGCAAAACAGAGAAAATTAAAACATGTTAAATGTGCTGGTTTAATAAAAACAGCTATAATACTACAGCTATAAAATCTATGATGGTGTTTTGATTTTTTCAATGCATTCAGAGTATTTTAAACCAAACCTCTGTAATTAGTGCGTAAATCTTCTGCCTAGATCATTTTCCTTACTACCTTTGGTTTTGAAATTGAGTTTATTTAAACCATAAATGAAATGTTAATACAAGTATGCAAATAGAGTGGAACTGACTGTACAAAGGAAGAGTAATTCATTCAAAATCAAATTCAGGTGGAAATTTGCCATGCTTTACACTAAATATTAAAGGATATATCTGAGTCCATGGTTGTTCTAATGTTGTTTGATTTTTTTGTTCTTTTTTAAATTCTGGCTTCCTTTCAATCGTGTCCAATCTGTTCTCATACTTGACATCAGTGGAGTGTTGATCCATGATGTTTCTATAGTGATGTGGTGCTATTGACTTGCAGTGACAGCAGTGTGGAGAGAGCAGAGCCTGGTGCTGAGAGGCATTCTCTCTCTCAGCTACAGGGTGGCTTTTAGCTGAGCCTCATGCTGGGTGTCACAAAGGAGCTTCAAACTGGGTCTGAATCACACAACTGGCCAACGGTGAACGAGGCAAAGACACATCAGAGTGCAGCAGATGAGGACCTCTTGTATCGATCGTGGTAATGTGTTGGATTGACTGGAGAGAACTGTCGCTGTGAGTTGATGCATCAGGGGAATTTTCTGCACAGTGTGTCCATTTAAATATGTGTATGAGTGAGTCTGTGTGTGTGTGTGTGTGTGTGTGTGTGTGTGTGTGTGTGTGTGTGTGTGTGTGTGTGTGTGTAGGTGTGTAGGTGTGTGTGTGTGTTGTGTTCTCAGATGCACTGTGTTCGATGGCGTCTCAGAAGAGCACCAGGCTCATGGGCACTACGCCAGGAGTCTGGTTGCAATCCTCCAGCTGGGTCTCCATGCTCTTCTTGAGACCCTTCATGTCCAGCTGGTCCTCATACACACGAGACTCACTCAGGAAATCACCTGACACACACACACACACACACACACACACACACAGATAAATAAAACACACCTAAACACGTTCATATCTTCTGGTGTAATCATTAGTGTAACATTGTCATAATGCTTAAGCCACTGTTCATTACCATGATTGGTGCGACACTGATATTTGTGTGTGCTCAGTAATACATGTACCAAATATTGGCGGTTGTTTGTAGGGGCAGATGCTGTGGAACGTGACGTCAAAGACTGAGCCTGGTTTCTGCCCCAGCACAGCAACAAAGGCCTCCATGTCCCTGCAATCTACCTGAGACAACCCTGACACCAACAACAAAACACAGACAATAAAGTAATAAACCTTTCACAGATGGATATGTCCTGAACGATGCAGAATGACACGAGGAGGCTTCAACTATAGTAAATAAGCAATGTGATTGTTAGAAGGTCAGAGAATTAGTGAAAAATGTTTACGCGGTACCTGAAAGACTCATGGATCCAGACTAGAATGGGTGGAAGGTTATGGAGAATCATTGTGACCTAAGTCACATAACTAAACAGGTTAAGTTAAATACGCTCTGAGTAACTTTCAATGAAATGCATCAGCATAGCTAATGTGGGGCTTGGTATGAAGTGCTTTCCTAAGTTGAACTTATTTTGTGAAACAGGCTCCTGTTGTATGTTCTTGAAAACATATTTAAAGTACTGTATGTGTGTGTGTGTGTGTGTGTGTGTGTGTGTGTGTGTGTGTGTGTGTGTGCTGTGGGTATACTTGTATCGATCCAACCCGTCTCGATGTATTTTTTTGAACAGTGGCGGTATCCCTGAGGCTGAAGTGGAAAGAAAAGGAGCTGTAACACCACAATACAGTTCTAATGTGGCCTGAGTCAAAATGTCTCCTTGAACCCTTGCAGCTTTCAGGGGATCATGGTACTGTAGATTTGAGAAAAGACAGGTCTGTTCAAGTGTGGTACATCTTGTCAATTATAGACATGAATGATACTGTCACGTCAACCATATGCATGGGTTCCAAAGTGGTCGAGGGAAGAAGAACAGAATGGGATGACTGCAAGAGGTGTGATGATTCTATATCACGTCGTCCACTTCACACATTCAAGAGTCGATGCAACGCGAGTGTTTACAGGTGTCTCGATCCTGAGTGCTATATGGCATACGGTCCTTTTCAAAAGCAAATATATGTTGTTCTCTGGTGGCAATACAAACAGCAGGGTGAAGATCGGAGTGGAGAGAGGCGCGGGGAGTAGAGTGAAAAGAAAGACGGGTTGAAAGGAGCACAACAGCAGAGATGACAGAGTGAGACGAGACGAGGGGAGAGGTGAGCTGGAGAGGGAGTGAGCAATGAGTGGAGGGAGCAAGGACGCTAGGAAACATGACAAATAAAGCAAAACAAACAAACCAACAAACAAAAAGGGAATCAAAGAGAGAGGACCCAGATGAGATAAATTAGCAGGGGGCTCTTTCAGACAATCACACTCTCCAAAGTGTTGGATATGAAAGTGTGTCATTTCACAGTGGTTATCATTCTCATAGCTACAACCACAATCAGGGTCATTTGTGTATGGCGAGATGAAAATGTTGTTGATAAATAGCGATGAGAGATTATAAAATGACCGGCAAGTGGAATATGACCTGGATCAACCGTGCTGAAATAAAGGGACGAAGAAAAAGAGCATTGCTAAAATTCTTTTAGTTAAATTCGAAAAAAGTCAAAACTACTGTTATTTGATTGCTTATTTAATATATTTGAATGTCCTAAAGTAAAAATAAATGATTCAGAATACTTTTGTTATCTTAAGTGCTCAGTGGTAAAGGAGAGGAGAGGAGAAGGAGGAGGAGATGTCAGCTAAATAGTCAGCTGGACTTACAGGAAGGAAAGGGAAGGTCATTTAATCAACTCTGTAAACAGCCAGAGATGTGAGTCCTCCCTCCACCAGGGGGCCCCATGAACGCCAACAAGAACGTGTCCCAACGAAGCAAACACACCAAACGCAACATAACACATCTGTATTTCCCTCAGTAACACACACATATGAAATGAAAACACTACACACGTAAAGCTCTGGTTCCATTTACTGAGAGAGGATGGTAATTCAGATGGGATCATGGAGGAGGCAACAAAAAGGCAGAAAAATGATAATATATAAATCTCACGCACACCTCACGCCTGCACCCCCAACCCTCCAATCAAACTGCTGTTTCTCACCGGGACAAAGGTGGCGCAGCAGTTCCAGCGGTGGCTCTGAGCCAAAGAGGTCAGGCGCTGGCATGTCCAGGTCGACGGTGATGGGTACACAGAGTGATACGATATATCTCTCACATATAATAACAGTTAATTGTGGAAAATGGGTGTTTGTGTGTGAATATATTTGTGGAGGTGACTTCAGCTTAACAACCAAATGAGGCAGTACTGTGGCTTGTTAGCTTGGAATGGCAACATCTGCATACCTTTTGTGACTGAGTGTAGTATTGTTTTAAGTCTAATGCACTTTCTGAGACGTGAATGCCATCGGGGAACATAAGGGAAGAAAAATAAAAACTACAGTGCAAAACACAGATTGAGGAAAAAAGAAAAGGATGGGGAACAGTCAGAGGCTAGAGTTAAACATTGTAGTTGTGCAGATGAGTGTGTGCAGGAAAGAGAGTTGGGAAAAGGCAGAAAAAAAGATTATCAATAAGGAACACTTCCCAAAATACTTATGAATGAATCAATTAAATTGGCATTAAAATGACACAGAAGCAGACTGCACATTGCACTTTTATTCTAATTGTAGTGAAGCTGAGATGGAGGCTATTCAAACCAGGAAGTGGTGGCAGTAGCAATCACACTTAATATACACGAGCACGTGCACACCCACCCGACAGCTGTGCTCGATCCCCTCTCTGCGACTACGTCTCACGCTGCGAGTGAGAGCGGCTTGTCCAAAGGTACATTTAGCTGAGAGATAAGATGTGTCTGCTAGCGTGAGCAACCGTATTTGTGGCATCTACGGGACGGACCCTATGACAGCATGCATGTGCGTCGCAGCCTCGTGGACATGCAGGACATTGAATCCAGATCGTGGTGGTCCATCTTTCTCTTTAATGAGACCCAGCCGAGGGTGGACATACCTGAGCTACTCCAATTGTAACCGTAAGCGTCATGGAAAGACAAGGCGGCATATGCAAATGAAGAGGGACAAATAAAAGATCAAAGACCTAATTAAACTACTTACTCCGTTCCTGTTACAAAATAACACGCTGACTTTTCTTTTAACAACCACGACAGAATATTATTCCCTAAACCTTCCCTCAACCCTTGTGACTGAATGCCTTTACCTAACATAAGTCTGACTCTAACGGTATCGCTCTACCTATGTGCTGATAATAAACAGGGACCTTGAAAAGACTGAGCATCAGCCAAAAGAAACAGTAACTGTATTGGAAGAGAGTGTAATGGCTAAAACAGCGATATAACTCACACATATAATGCATAAAACAGCTTACGTCAGATACATAAGTCCACCTGATTACTTACTTGGCATCGTGACGCCGGCACTTTGGCAGCTTGCTTCGGAAGAGGCCCAGGTTTTGTCCTTGTTGTCCACACAGTGCTCATGAACTCTGCCCCCGAAAGAGTTTACATTCAAAGTTCAGAGCATGTCGGTGCCCGCCAAGGCAGATTCATTCAGTTTGCTGATGGTGTCCACAGTATTATCTCTTATAGCATCGTGCCTGTGATGCACTGAACCAAAGCAATTGTAAAACCAGCTACACATCATACTGATAAAGTGTTTATGATTAGTGTGATGGCTGTAGAGAAATAGGTTGTTGTGTTTGCTAAGGGCACAAATTGGCCACAAAATGGGACTAACTTTCTGAACTGACATTGTATCAGGCCACGTTTGCAATATCAACTGTTGTAATTGAATTTCTGTTACCACGGACACACTGAGAATAAAACCTCTTTGACCTGTTTTTCGGTATCAGAACAGGCCCCCCATCCTGCCAAAGCCACGAAAACATATATAGATCTGTCAGCTCTACTTTTTTTTATTTCTTTGCGAAACATAATTTAGCCACAGCAGTTGCAACCTACAGTACACACCGGTCAAGCGAGCAGACTAGTGGAGAGAGAGAGAGAAAGAGAGAGAGAGAGAGAGAGAGAGAGAGAGAGAGAGAGAGAGAGAGAGAGTGTGAGAGAGAGAGAGAGAGAGAGAGAGAGCCTTTTAACTGACTTTGTCTGTCATACGTAAACAAATATGCTCACAGAGGACCTTGATGGGGAAGGTGCCCTCCATCTCCCGTAGGAAGTTATCCGTCCTCTTGCGTCCATCGTCGGCAACAGAAGCACAGATGGACCACACAAGGCTGAAGGTGAACCAGAGCTCCACCATCCTACCCGAGTGTATGTGTCCCAAGTAGTGCTTAAGAGATGATGTCAGCCTCACAGTTTGACTTATCATGATATCTCCTTTCCTTCTCCCATCTAGTTTCAACATGTTTCTCATGTCTGTGTGTGTGTGTGTGTGTGTGTGTGTGTGTGTGCGCACCTCTGTGTGTGTACATTCGTTTGCATGAATATGTGGGTGAAACAAAATCAGGAAGAGAAGGTACAGTATCTCTGTGGAGGCAGTCAATAGAGAGGGGGATAATGAGAACCGGGGAGAGGTGAGGCTGGCGCGAGGAGAGACTCCCGAAATAGATCTAAAAAGAGCACTGAGGAGAACCAGAGAGCAAGAGGTAAAAAAATAGAGAGAAATGAGCCGAAGAAAGCGAGATGAAAAGTAATAAATAAGAAGAGCGAGAGAGAGCAGTGAGGACAAAACACAACGGATTCTGACTGGCGGTGTTGCTCTTTGTGAACCAAAAGCATTGTAGCAAAAGAGACACCATTTAGCCTCATGTGTGTGTGTGTGTGTGTGTGTGTGTGTCTCCAAGGAGTAAAACAGGTGTTGATGGTGTTCACGTTTAAGACAGAATGAGGATGTTCTTAAACACACACAGGTTCGGAAGGTAAGGTTACTTGGTGATGAGTCAGCGGTAACTCGGCTTCAGCTCTGGTCCCATGGGAATCATGTGACTGTGGCATCACATCACTCACACATACATACATGTACACACACACACACACACACACACAAAACCCCTATTGTTGAACTGATCCCAGACCAGCGCTTACTGCTTAATGAAGCTTGAGATCAATGGGGAAACAGGTGTAACAACACCCACCTCTGATCTATGTTCGGCTGGGGCTCCAGTTGCTCACATTTTCCAAAAAGGTTACTTCACAATCGTGTACTGTTCAATATCAAGAATTTCTGTTAAAACCCTTGATCAATAGATTTTAAATAAATAAAAAAAAAAACCTTTGTAAGACTGTAACGTTGATGAAAAGGCCAGCAGCACATTTCTAATTGAATCTATTAGTTTGATTTGATGCCATTGCATCTCCATCAGCGTAGGAGAACTCAATCTCATCTGCTGATTGCCTGAGCTCTTCACGCAAAAGAAGCGGGAACGCTTCATTAAGGCGGTGATAATTCAACACAATGTACTTTAGAAATCAGTGCGTATTCAGGGCTGTGTACAGGGTAAAAATAGCATCCAGGCAGACTTTACCAAACAGATACACGTAACGTAAACGTGACCTATCTGCAACATTAGTGATGCTTATACGTTCATGCATCATATTATAATATATGTTATTGTGAAATTGGCCATTCTGCAAAATGACTATTTTTAGTTTGATACTTTAAGTATATCTTGATGCTAATATTTGCTCATACTACTAGTATTTTTACACTGTTGTTTTGCTACTTTTCATGAAGTAAAATATCTGGGTACTTCTTCCATCACATGGTCAAGACACACAAATAGAGAGAGAGAGAGAGAGAGAGAGAGAGAGAGAGAGACCTACTACTACTAACCCAGTTTGCGTTTAAATTAAGTGTTTTTGATCTTGACTAGCAAGAGACTAGTGTTTCAATTACTAGTTAGTAAAAGATGCCATCTTTTTTCATCCCACACACACTCGTGTGTCTGGACACAATGCACCAGCCTATTCAGTCACATTTCATCACACGTATAAAAACTACTGTTGTACCTCTTTTTAATTCAGGTGGCCATCATCATCATTATTATGATTTTAACTACAGTCGTCATTGTCACCATCACCATCACCATCATCTTTATCTTTATCCTACCTGTGCCAGGCCAGAGTGCATGCATCCCATAGATTTGCATCCTTGATGCAACGATGACGTAATGCCTCGAGCTTCCCCTAAGTCCTTCACTGTCTGGTATTGAAGCAGACAAGACAACTGCATGGCTTTTGGATGTAACGACAAGGTCTAAACTAGAAATACAGCAAGCGCCTCAAAAACAAGTGAGTGAGACGGTCTCCAGTGTGAGCTAAAACACCCGATAGTGCAGCTTTTAATCCATCCACTGTAACAACCATTAACACTGGCGCTAATCCTTTTATCTGCGACTGCACAAAGAGCCAAGGTGTAATCTAGTGATTATGCGACAGTAACAATGCTAATGGTAGCTGCCGTGTGCTCTTATCTAATTCACCCGACATTTAATTACCCCAAGATACCGATCTCGGTGCAAGTCTGTCCTCAGTCTCCAGAACGGAGGAGGCATTCAGACGCCTGACACTCGAAAGTAATGTAAAAATATGAAAGAATTTTGATCGATTACGAATTAATTAATTAACGGGTGCGTGACAGATTTGATTGATGCTTTTGATGCACTTATTGGTCAATTGCACCGATTGACTGACTGAATGATTGAGTGCTACCCGTGAGTAAGTGGAGTGATGACGAGCCATCTGGAGTTGCCCAGGTACCCGTGGCCATACCTGAAACCTGTGGTGGTCTGTCGTCCACATCCTACTGGGAGAACAAACAAACACGTTTAGTGGATGTTTTCTGTCTCCTTCCCACTCCCCCCAGCTCAGCACAACGGATCTCTTGTTGCCACCAGATAGGTCAACACAGTGAGTGGTGGGGAGCGAGAAACGCTGATAATATGGAAATACAAAAGGGAAACAGAGAGATGTATTGTAGAAGTATTTTTAAACTGGGACTAACTACTGAATCACTAATAGCTATTTATCTACACCCACGTGTTATACCACAGTTTTGCTTTCAGCTTCATTTTGTTAGCAACCGTGACTATTTTAGTATAGTTTTGGTCTTTTTTAGCCATCAGATTATATTAAACATTTCAGTCGTGTAGTCTAGCCGAACTATCACTTTGTTTCTTTGTCCCAATCCCCTGATGTTGTTGCTACACTGCTGGTGTAGTCCTGAAACTGCTGCATTGAGAAAATATGAACGTCTCTAATAATTGCACGTCAATATCGTTAGTGTTTAATGACGCCGGTGCCGCCCTCGTCAACGTAATTATCTCTGGATCAGCAGGAATTGGGATTTGTAAATTGAGCAAAAAGAATTGCTTTCACACACAGATCTTCAAACGGGTAGATCAACTAAAGTGCCTCTTATTTTTTTACGACCACCATTGACAGTAAGCCAGGAGCATGTCAATGCGTCAGGCAGTCTGAATGTGAGCTGCACTGAGGGGAAAACCCCAAACAGCTCCCCGTCAGCAGAGAACATCCCAGCGGCGTCTGGTTTGCTGGGCTATAAAAGACAGGCATGCACAGTGGCAGCTCTACGTGTGTACAGGTCTGGAGAGCACACCTCATCGAGTCTGGTATGAGGACACTAACAAGGGTTTAAAAAGTCATGCGACAAACAAACCTGCATCGAAAATAAGTGGAATCATCTTATGTTAGCATTGTGTCTACTTGGGCTGTCTAGATCATGTTGCTGTGCAACCAAATCCTGATCAAACTCTGATATTTACTTTCAAAGTATTTTTAATTCATATTTCCGACCAATGCAAAATACATACTTAGTCAGACCACATTTACACTATTAAAGCATTTCAAATATGCTTGACAACTGAGTAATGTCCATAAACAAAAAAATATTGCCTGCAAAAACAAAAAGTCCTTTATTTTGTTTCCCCATTATGTACAGGAGTATATGAGTTCATCTGCTGCAACTAAGTTATTACTTCAGCTAAAGAAACACCAGTCATGTAAATGTACAATGTTCTCAACTAAGTACATTACTATTCTTGCAGTAGTCGAGCAGCAACGGCCACTGAGCGAATGTGAGCCAGTGATTTCTTTTCTGATTTCTTTTCATAAGGTGTGGTTCCTTGGCTCCTGGGTTCTGTGACCGCCCCGGGATCTCCAACACATCGTCATTCGACAGGAAGTCAAATCTTGGGAAGATGAGCCCCTTGGACTCCAGGGACATGTGCAGGGCCTTCTGGATCATCTCTTCCCAGGCAACCCTGAAAGACAGAAGAGAGGCTGTTTAAAGACTTTATTCAATTATGAATATTCTTTTGTTTCACACAGACACACACACACACACACACACACACACACACACACACACACACACACACACAGACACAGTCAGTCACACTTAAGCTGTCATTTTATTAGATAAACCTGTAAGGTTTAGTGTAATCCAATAGAGTCGCATCATTTCTTCAATACATTATTAGTACTACTGTTAAATGTTGCCAAAAAAGGGTTTTGGTGAGTTTTTGAGGCTGCCGTTACTGTTACATATTCTGTCTGCTTAACATCGAGAGGTATTTCTAATATTCACTCTCTCTTTTGATCATAAGGGCGAATCCTGTGCGCAAACTTAAAGGAAACCCCTGTTAGTATGCGTGATCATTATTTGATTGTATATGATAAAGTCAAATAATCAATCGAAGAAAAAAGTTGCACAGATAATTTGATCTTGTGAAATGACAATTTATTTTCCGCTCGTCTTAGAATAAATACTCTGAAGAGGGGACACAATGCTTTGTTGGCTCTTTTTCTTAACCCTCTTTTTCTTTGTTTCCTCTGGTTTTGTTCAAAACTTGGCAGACGTCCTATTTGTCTCACGTTAGCTGCATTTATGCCAGCAGTCATTTGTAATTACGTTTTATGACATTTCTGTTTAGTGTTCAGCTCTTTTTCATTTATTTGGTTGTTTTCTCAGAATAATATGCTTTATACACATTTGATGGGTTTAATTTTCTGTTTCCTTTCACTCGTCCTTACTCTCCTCTCCTCTTTCATAACAACCTCCCCGCCTCTCTCCTTTATGTGTACTTTGGGCCAGTGGCTGACTGTGGCTTTCCCCCCTCTGTCGAATCAGTGGCAACGGTTTGGGCTGCTAATTAGACCGTGCCTGAGGTCTGACTCGATTCATTTTTATATGTAGCCGGATTCCTGCTTTCACCAGCCAGACTGTCACTCGCTCTGCTCACTCGGCTCTGACGATACAAAAACTCACTTTGTCGCTCCCTTTTTTTCCCCGACATCTCCAACAGGGCTGTGAACGGACGGATCATTCCCACGTCAGCGTCACATTTTGTCTCCGCTACACAGCCGTGCTACAGAGGCTTTACAT
The DNA here is from genome assembly GCA_016806645.1 of Ophiodon elongatus. NCBI lineage: Eukaryota > Metazoa > Chordata > Actinopteri > Perciformes > Hexagrammidae > Ophiodon > Ophiodon elongatus. The sequence goes on along the minus strand of JACSYO010000526.1, from coordinate 423,843 downwards.
GCATCTGTACGCAAACAGAGATGGAGTCAGACATCACTGGGTGGCAGTATTCAATTTTACCGAGACATAATGAACACACAAGTCTGTGACCATAAGTCTGAGTGAGTTTCAGCCTGGGTCAAAAGGTTTGCTTCCTCACTTCAGCCAATAGTGGCTTCCAGGAACGTTTCCTCCCATGTCCTGTTATATATATATATATATATATATATATATATATCAGAGATGGAGAACCTTTCAGTGTAATGACCTCATATCTACTTTTTTCTTCACTCCGCACAGTTTGATCTCAGTCTTGTCATGTTTTTGAATGCATTATTTTGTACACTTTCACTTCTTTTCATGTTACGCTACACTTTCGAATGTTTTTTTTTTTTTATTATTTCCTTGGAAGTATATATAAGGACTGACATGGCAATACACTATATTAACAATCATGTCTAAAAAGTAAAAGGTTGGTTTTATCAGGGATATCAAACGTCAGAGAGAGATATGATCTTCTTCAGAATTCAGTGCTGGTTTGGTCTCGTACTAAGAGAGGGCCATTAAAAGTATGGGTTGTCTCATTTTCATATGACCCAGTAGGTCAGCTGGAGAAAGCAGAACGCTAACACAAGGCAACTGACCGTCTTACTGACGTAAATGTCACAGTCATCAGTGAAGTACTAAAGCGATGTCTAGCGTGTCATTCTCCTGCCTACAAAAGTATACAAAACTAGGCCATTTGTGAACTGCTGACATGTGAATAGAGAGATATCTGGGCATGACAGACGTATCACTCCGCTCTGAGCTCTGTACGGGAGCATCATTAGCACACTGACTGACATGACCGACAGCCGGCACTGGGAGGAGAGGGATGAAGGGTGAAATAGAGAGGGAGGAGACGGAGCCGAGTCTGTAGCGACTCTCGCCCTCTTGTTGTCTTCCTTTTCAATCACAGCGACAGTGCTGTCATTCAACGTCGGTACCTCGGTTATACTTCATATTACTGATGGATCTGCCACCCGTCAGTCTCGTATATATTTGATGTTTTGCCGCTCAAATTTGCACCACACGGTGGTTTTACATGGTGGCAGCTGCGGCACACAGGACAGACACACACACAAACATCGCGTTGTCTAAGGGGGAAGTTCTTCAGTGGGAGCGAAGAAGACAAAGAGCTCACAATTTGTACCAACTGCACGTCCAAAATAAGCCTTAAAACAAGCCCAAAACAACCGCAAGCACATTTGGAAACTACTTTAACAGCAGAAGGTCCTTTAACTTGGTGCAGTTACATTGCAAACTATTTTTTGTGTCAAGCACTTGGAAATTGAAAGTATCCTTTTTTGAAAACCTCACCATCTTCTCTCAATACGTTTCTTTTTCATTATCCTCACCAACTACTTTACAAAAGCCAACGTGCTGAACACAGGATGTATTTTGGCTTCTTGCTCTTTGTGTTCTCTCTTAGTTCCTTAGTACAGGGCACAAAGGCATGACAGGATGCTGGTTCTGAAAAAAAAGAGGGCCTTTCTTTGCAGTCACCGTGCACGCATTCAAATGTGGCGCCACTTTCCCAGATGGAGGACAGAATGCAGCAAAGGTCTCAGCCACTGATGAGATGCAAACTAGACTGAGAGGAGGACCTTGGATAGAATGCAGCAGAAAGTTCATGGAGAGCAGACTGAACCAACCACAGTAATGAGCTTATACTGCGGGACTGAGCAATATGTTTAATGTCCATCCATCAAAGTCAAAGTTGTAAAACACTCACCCATAAAACAAACCAAGCATGCGGATCATTCATCCCATCTGGTCATTCTGAATGAGGTCTTTGAAGCATTAACTACTGTTTAACTATGTGACCTGTATCTTTTATTCTCGCTCCTGCCAGGGCTTCTACTTTGTAGTTAATGCAAAACAACAGTTACAAGATACACTGAAATGACAAGTGTCACATGATAAGTACACATGTGTAGATTCTTTGGTTTCAGTCAATGCCTGCCTTTCATGGCTGGGCTCCTCAGATCAGCAACGAGAGGGATGATCCGCTTGAACTGGTTAATCTCTGCTATGTTCCACTCCTTACCCCGCATAGAGACAAAGATCAGGTCCTCACGACTGTGTAGTGTCGACGTGAGAGCAGCGGAGGGGTGTACTTTATGGGGAGCTGTGCCTTTTGTGACGTTAGCACAACATTTTGTGCAGCATGAGGGGGAGGCCATCGATTTAGCTGTCAGTAAAATGCATTTCAGGCAGACTCTGTGGATCTAAAGCTAAGAATACCAAATTATGTCCACAGAGTCTTCTAACTTTGTTTCCATTATAAACACAATACATCATCCTGTGTTCGTTCTGCTGAGACCACGTATAAGGTCCAGCTTCTATATTGTTCAGTACTGATTTGATGTGTTGTTCTGACATTTATGTACAATCTCAACTGACACAGGTAATATATCATAGCTCGACCCTGACATACTGTAGCACTACGGCAAAATCTGCAGCTATTAGATAAACTCTGTGCTGCAGAACTGACCTTCAGTCGTCTCTGGAGTTTGTGGAGTTTTCTTTTTTTTTAACATGTCCTGTGCTCTGCTCTCCATGCTCTCCATCCACAGCCTAGCAAACTGACGAACCTTCCAGATGTTGGCATTCCAGTCCTGCGTGAGCTCCTAGACCTGCTGCAGGTGGTCTATTTTTTTCTGCACACGACATACCCACAAACAAACATGTGATAAAAACGAAAAGCTCAGTCATTAGACGTGTCTCGCATTACTGCTACAAGACTAACATTTGCAACAAAAAACATTCCTTTTAAAATGTATCGCATGTCCTGTCAATTCCCAGATATTATACACTATCAAGTACTTGTAATGCTTTCAAACTGCTTGCTTCAATTAGGACCATAAGCCTCGTGCTGTGCCAGACCTTCCTCAGCCTCTGGATGCTTTTGGAGGGGAGCTACTCTGTTTGGAAGGAGCCCAGACTGAAGTCAGAGTTTTGACAATTCTGCTAAAACCCTAAAGTGTGTTTGCACTAAGCATTTATGTTTATAAATTTTATAAATAAGTATATAAGTGGGCACAACTTTCCTCTGTCATCTTCCTGCTGTCTTCCAATCTAAACTTTTATAATAGCTGTCCTGAGTCGCCATCCAGTGGCAAAATGATTAAAGTGCTGCAGGGACACAAGTAAAAAACTTTACCATTATTGCACATTTCATAAAGGCAATGCAATGCAATGCTGGCACTAAACCACTGAACCATTATTTTATTCAGTTACATATGATCTGCCTGAATTAAAAATAAGTATTTTGCTGATTTATACGTATAAATACAGGGATCTTATGGTAGCCTCCATCAGGTAACATCCACTTCCTTCCAGACTATGAGTTTATCATACCTTTAATGAGCAATCCAAAAATCTGCAGAAAGCAGAGAGCAGTCCGTCTTCTTTCGCAGCCCAAAAAAGACATGAAACACCGTTCTCTGTCCACGCAGGTAGCCAATGGGCAAGGCATGACAGATAGACTCATCACTGATCTGGCATCTCTGCCCATCAATCACTTTTCTAAACGATTGAACAGCTCTTTATCCTCCTCTTATGCTCGCATCTAATAGTTGCTTATACCGGCGTCCGTAAACAAAACAGACGATCCAGTTGCTATAATTTAGTGCACGATGACCCCAAAATATTGTTGGTAATAAACATTTCCAAGAGATGGAATGGTCCAACAGTCCATGGAAACTACGCACTTCTTATTCTGTTGAAGACTCTGTACATCTGACCCTATTGAATAATTCATGACCTTTCCTCTCTCCCCTATTGCAGCTGTTTTTTTTATTTTTGGGACGTTAACTGCTCGGCCTCCATAGTCAACGGCAAACATTCTGTACAGCTTGATTCCATATTACATTATTAACTACTATTCAGTGGAGAAGAACTGGACCCCAGGTTTGACCCGTTATGTCCAAGAGTAAAGAAAGTAGTAACTAAGAGCCATTTGAGGAATCAAAAGGCGTTCTTTGAAGATGTCCGGTAATCCTGTCATGTTCCTGTCATTCCCCTGGAAACTGGAGCATGTTGGGTAATTCTGAGTTAGTGCACTTGGCTTCTGGGGGTGCCTGAGGGTGATGTCAGGGGGATGGCCAGCAAACTGCAGAATGGTTTCAATCAGGCGATTACTCTATATTCCATTGAAATGACAGACATTTGCAAACAGGGTTCCATAGATCTAGTTTCAAGAAGTCTGTAATATATGAAATATCTGTAACTCACTGACATTTACTCGATGTTCCCACAGTCTCTTAAATCCTTGGAACTTTGAGATGGACCTGTACAGTTTCTAAGTGGATGAGCAGATGGGAGAGTTGGCTTCAACTGACCTCAAGACCTGAATGTATCCATGGATGGGAAAGAACTACAATGAAACATCCACAGGCTGAACATCACCTCGAACAAAGTGCTGGAAGAAATGTAGATTTGTATCACTGTGGCATTTTGTCTGAATATTAGCCACAAAACATACTGTATTCTTGTGCTGGGCTACACAAGTATTGTTCACTCACAGCATTAGACATAAAAGTGAAATATTACTCCATTAAAATAACTAAGATGTTTCAACACCACATTAAGAATCTAATTTATTTCAGCTGAAGCTTTTATCCATAAAAAAACATTTGAATTTGAATTCAACATGTTGCTGTAATTGCCCCCTTCTGTCCCCACCCAACCAGAGACCACCAGTGTGTACACACGCACACACACACACGCACACACACACACACACACACACACACACAGACGTGGGTCTGATGAAGAGGCTCTTAAACCCTGAGGAAGTTCGTGTTCGGTCTTTCAGGGGGACAATTCTTACGTCTGAATACAACCTTGAGCTCAGACCCCCCCCCGCCCACCCACCTCCTCTCTGGTTCCCGTCTCTCATTACTGGACCATTCTCCTTCCCGGCTCACTTTCTCCAGGGTCCTTCTCTTGTTTTTCTCTCCCTCCCTTTCAGGAGTTTGGGCTGAGTCCTTTCCAGTGGGGAAGTCCGGGCCGTCTCTCTCTCACAACGCGGACCGACTCCAAACGTCTTGTGTGTGAAGCTTCATTAGAATTCATTTGTTTGAAAAGGTTCATTTCTCCTTCAGTCGCTGCCTCCCTCTGTCCTCTTTTTCAGCTTGGGGGAAATGCACATTAGCATAAAAGTATCCTTTGCCTCACCTTGATTAACTACATCGTGTGTGTGTGTGTGTGTGTGTGTGTGTGTGTGTTGTACATTTGGGAAAGTCTTGTTGGGTGTGTCAAATCAAGAGTGCATGTCATTTTCAGCAAATAAAAATATTTGAAATTAGCAGTAAATGAATTGTTCCGGTGCAGTCTATCGCTTGCCTGGTCAATGATGCTTGCCATATGGTGAAAAAAATAATGGTTTAAAAGTGGAATCGTGGGATACAGTAGGTTCACATAGGTGCACAGCAATCACTAATGAACACACAGTACAGACACACACACACATACATACAGCAGAGCCTTGAGAAGAAACCTGATACAAAACGTCTGTAGACAGAGAGGCAGGCCGGCCAAAATTAAAGCCATGAGTCTGTGAGCTCAGAACTAATGACAGGCTGCCATGCCGAGGAGGGGCGGAGAAGAGAGGGATGGAGGGATGGAGGGATGGAGGGATGAATAAGGACGGAGAGTCTACGAGGGACTGTTGTTGCTGCTTAGACCCGATGAGTCAAGTCCTAAGATATACAGCGTCACTTAGTAAAATGAGAAAAGTTGGGGGGTCGATGAGAGCCACAAATAGAAAGACATTTTAAAAGGAGAAACAGAAACAGAGATGTCTAGTCTAGAGGCGGTCAGGAGAACAGAATAGAGAAGCTCAGCTGGAGGCAGCAGCCCTAATAGCTGTCCAATATTGCTATAAAAGGAAATGGATACACACACACACACACACACACACACACACACACACACACACACACACACACACACACACACACACACACGCGCACACACACAGGCAGTACATCCAGCAGTAATAAGCCTCTGGCTAGAGCACAATGAGCTCAGGGTCTTTTTAGGGAAGTGGAGCAGGCCTTGGAAGGTTTACTTTGCTTATTACACTACGATTAGTCCACAGACGGTGGCTTTGTTCAGCCACTGAGGGCCAAGGTACGCTCCACAGCTACTCCCAAATACACACATGTGCAAACACACACTCACACACACATACACAAACATACATGAGCATCTGCATACATGCTTTCATGCACAGCGGCCCATAATGAGGACCGAATCAGACATTTGAAGAAAAACACAAAATGCCCTGAATGACCCCTGCTCGGTGGACACACACACATTCACTACACACACATGCACACACTACACACAGAGTTACACACACATGAAGCCAGAATCTTGTCTAGCCCCTTGACCCAGGCTGACAGCACCCTGTGTTCTCTCCCCACTGTAAAGAGAGGTCCAGTGATAATGAAGCCAGAATGGAGAGTTCAGACAGAATTACAGCTGGAATGCTGCCAGAGCCCCATCACTGTGTGTGTGTGTGTGTGTGTGTGTGTGTGTGTGTGTGTGTGTTGGACAGAGGAGAACAATAAGTGTGTGTCCGCTCAGCCAGGCAGAGTGATGGATAAATACACCTTTAATAACAGACCAGTGAGTCGGTACAGAGACAGGCTTGCAGCGGTTTGACTGGCTGAAGGGAGCAGAACAGAGCAGTGCTGATCACAATCACAAAGATCAGTCCTGAATACCCAGGAATACCATCCTGTAAAAGTCAATGTTAAATGGTGGCATATTACAGAAAACGTGTATATTTAAATTATGAAGTAGGTAGCGTGTTGAAATGAAAAAAGAAAAAAAAGAAAACACGAGTAGATGTAAGTGAAGCTGTAACTTCTCGTGTTTTTCTCCCACTTTAAACATTTATATTTTGCTCCTGACTCAGCATTAGCTTTTTTATTGTTTTATTCAAGACTACTCATCCTCCAAAGAGCAGCTGTCTCAAAATTATTGATCCAAGCACCTCTTCATTCCAGTCTGTGTCTGCCCACTTTACAAAGAGGAGGGAAAAAAAGGAAGGCAGCAAAGTAAAGAACTAGCATCAGTATGAGAAGTTAAGAATAACACATGGTGATTTGGAATGGAATGAATGAATTATAAAACACAAACGCAGTAGAAGCCTTGACATAACTTGGTTCGGAAGATAACATTAGAGGAATATGTCCATCAGAGAAACAGAATAGACTTCTATTTCTATATGAGTGTGTGTTTATAGTGAGGGCACGGCACCTTCCCCCACCGTGTTGATACACAGGCTTCATAGGATGCAGTGAAAAGTCTCCTCCAGACCGGATGGCATCACCACTAAGTCGCTGATAACTTTTTCCATCTCCAGCAGGGACGAACTAACACACACACACAAACAAACACACAGTTTAAGCTTTCAATCTGTCGTCTTAATCCCCCGTTTATGGTGGGAATTCGGTGGCCAACTTGTTGAATCTGGATCTACTGGAATTGCGCAATGATTCATAATTGCTTTTTGGAAGAAAGGGAAAAGGTTCAAGCAGAAACAGGACAAGTGGTCTATGCCACTCTGGTACCTGTGAGGCAAATCTCTGAGACACATTCACAATTCCATCATTATTCCACACATTTCCTGGATTATTAATGCTGATTACTTGTATCTATGTGAACAGACCTTTGAGTATTCCATCAATCTTCACACTTCTTACCTTACTTGACAGCGCGTGGCACACATGGGGACAACTTTCAAACATGTTGATCTTACTCTTACTCTTATATGTTTGCAAAGTTCTAATTAGAAATGTGCCACTGTTTCGTTATTACCTATAAAACACAAAAGCCCCGGCTTTAACACGCATAGGTAAGAGATAGTTATCCCTAAAGGAGCACAGACACCGATGGACGTTTTAATTCAGTCGTACGCAGACACACATTTGTTGCAGTTAAAAGGAGCAGTAAAAAGGAGAAAGTCTGAACCTGTGCAGGTGTAACGCGCTCCAGGGAAAGAACCCCTTCACGGTTGTCTACATCCTCCTTGGAGAAATAATTTTTTTTGGATGACACTAATATATTTTGGGATCTAGATATCCTTTCACCTGGATGACAGAGAATCTTAATGTCAGACATTATTCATTTAGATAACTAATAACTAGTCGCCATAGTTCCGTCTAAATATTATGCGGCCCGTTACGAGGTGTTTTGGGAGCCGAGTTATTCATATGGCTTCACACCTTAATGATGTCATGACAGCATGAATAAAAAATCCGGACTGGCTTCTTTGTAAATAAGAAATATCTTTTTTATCTGCTTTACCACCAGCAAGCCTCAGCCTTAAATATCTTTAGAGTGGTTGCCTGTGTGCATTCGTGTAAGTGATTAAATAAAAAAAAAAGAAGAAGCAATGACTAAGTGTTCCTGTCAGGGTTCATCAGGGCGCCACTGTGTCTGTATTTCCCAGGCTGTAATAATCTGATTGTCCACTTGGTGGTGCTGGCGCTTTACGACCATGAGGATCTTCAGCAGGGAGTTGAAGTAAGTGGCCTCTGTCAGCTGTTGTGCAGCCGCAGTGCGCTTCCGCAAATTCAGTGGACTGTATGCATTTGGACACACATACATGTATGTATTTAAATTAAAGCAGTGTACGTTATAAATGCAGTATACTGGGTATTTTGTATTGTAGCATTAGTTTGAGTTTGAAGGAACAGCCCATAATACCTTCTGTCTGCACAGATTTCCTGACTTGAAAAGGGAATCATGTAAATCTACAAATAACATTGTGCCCATGTAAAATAAGCCGTGGCATAAGAAAAAAATGTGTGTCTGCGTATATGTTACGCTGTCCCACCTGAGAAAGGGCTGGTGTACGGCGGCATCACAGACAGATAGTCAATGATGTATGTGGTTAGAAGACGTCTGTCCCCGTCACCTGTCACATGTTGACCTCCATAGTTGACCCCGGCAATGAGGTACTTCAGCGCATCCCAGCAATCTCCTCATTCTCATCCAGGTACAGACTGACTCTCACTTAGCTGAGGAGGGGGGGGGGGGTCTTACCAGACTGACTTGGAAATTAAATATACAGACCAAGGGCACGTAAAAACTCTCTGCTGGAGGAAGTAGACAGGAACAGTACAGATAAAATGGAGAGGAGGACATTTTAACAAAGTAGCCATAAGCAGGATTTAGTCTCATACATTTGAACTAGATTGTCATTATCCATTAGTCTAACTCACTCTGGCAGGGTATAAAATAGCCTTTCAGCTTGAGCTGAGTCTTTGCAGCATTTTAGAGCAGATTACTGACAAAGAAAGCATCACCACGCATACATTCCAATCAATCATCACTGCCACAACTGCATCATCACCGGCACTCAGTCATTAAGCAGTCCATCCAACAGCTTCACCGTGCCGATGGGAGTCCATCTGATGGCCAATATGCCAATAACTGCCGCTGTTGAATGGTTTCCTTCAGAATCGTGAAGCCCCAGACAATGTTCCACACCAGCTGCGGCGATGTCTTCCTCTTTTCCTCCTCGGATCTCAATTCCAAGGGGAGCAAAGCGAATTCCGTCCTGGCTATGGAACAGTAGACCAGCTCTTTAGCCTTGCAGGTCTGATTGAGGGGTCATGGGAGTTTACCCAGCCAGTCTACAAGTGTTTTGTCAACATGAGGCATTTGAGGCCATGAGGCATTTGAGGCCGTGGTTCTTTTCAGGAAAACGGTGGATTGCACCCACCGGGTTGGGAGTGAGTCACTCCCCCAAACGAGGGAGTTCAAGTATCGCAGGGTCTTGTTCACGAGTAAGTGTAAAATGATGAATCATAAGATGGAAAGGCGTTTCGGTGTGGTGTCAGCAGTGATGCGACCGTTGTACCGGACCGTTGTGGCGAAGAGGGAGCTGAAGGCAAAGCTCTCGATTTACCTGTCCATCTATGTTCACACCCTGACCTATGGTCATGAGCTTTGGTTAGTGACCGAAAGAATAAGGTCGCGGATGCAAGTGGCCGACATGAGCCTCCTTCGTAGGGTGTCTGGGCTCAGCCTTAGAGATAGAGCTCGGAGCAGAGCCGCTGCTCCTTCGCGTCAAAAGATGCCGGCTGAGGTGGTTCGGGCATCTGATCAGGATGCCTCCCGGACACCTCCCTTAAGAGGTTTTTTCCGGGCCAGACCAACTGCTAAGAGGCACCGAAGTAGACCCAGAAAACACTGGAGGGATTAAATTTCTCTTCAGGCCTGGGAACGCCTTGGGGCGCCACAGGAAGAGCTGGAAAGCGTTGCTGAAGAGAGGGACGTCTGGATTACCCTCTTAAGCCTGCAGCCCCCTGCGATCTGGCCCTAGATAAGTGGATAGTAAATGGATGGATGAACAGGGAACATGGGGAGCAAGCGAGATGTACAACAACAAAGGTCCATATAACCAGGGTCAAACCAGGGCTGTTGCCTTGATACGGTATGTGTCTGAACGACTGTGGCAGCAGGACGCCTGCCTCTTTTCTTGTACTTTTTTGAGTAACCTGACATTTTTAGTAAGTGCTGGCTTCCAAGCTTAATGAGACCTAATGAATCAATCAAGTGCATAATGAACAGTGTATTAGTGTAAGTGTAAAGAGTATAAGCAGGCCTACGCGCATGTTTGATGAATCTAGCTATTTTATTTCAAGCTTAACAATTGAAAGAATTAAAAAAACAGCGAGGAACTGGTTCTTGGCTGTATCTGCCCTTGTCTTACAGAGATTTATTTCTGATGTGGTGCATGGTTTCAGTACAATGACAGAATATAAAGAGGCTTGTTTCATTAAATCCTTATAAAGCAATGTATTTAGAATCTTTTTTTCCTGTTACAAAACTGTATATAAGAAGTGGACGTAATCACTGTGATGTCACCCCTTGGTTTGTGGACTACGGTTTCAGAAATAACACGAGAGGGTGGAGCTAAACAATTCTTAGGCAAAATGTTAGTAAACCCCTGTGAACTGAAAACACACTGTGAAAGGGATTAAGTTGTAAGACGAAAACACAAACAACTCCCAGACTGCACAACGCCGTGGTAGCGACCTGTCAATCACAAGGTCGCTCCGCCCTAAAGCATACCCTGCTTTATGGTCTATTTGACTCTAATTTACGAAATGAACATCATGCTGTATTGAAGAAGACTTGAAACTAGCGATTAGGACAATAAACTCATATTTACCATGTTTACTTAGATAATAAATCATATGAGTAGGGTAATTTTCTAAAAGACTTCTGTATAACCAGAGTAGTTTCCTCCTGATGGTCATTAGAAAGAATGGAAGTTCAAGGAACTTCTGCATTGGCTTCACTTTTCATGACCCGAGGTTGCTGCCTGTACAAATTACCATTAAGGGTCAGGGATGATTGATTATGTTTTGATTTGATTGATTACTATCATACATAGTAGTAGCTATGAAGTTGGCAGTTGATTGTTTGCCATTTGAACACAGGCCCTTATGACTGTTATGCATCGAAGGCAAAGAAGGGGCAGGACATGGAAGGGTGAAAATGAATCAAAGGAAAGACAATAAAAATTGACTTCCCCAAACAAACAAATTGCTTGATGTATAACAGTGACATTTCCCTAACTGCAGAGAGGCGTGTCTGAAAGGCAACAAACCTTAGAAACTGACAGCCGGGCCTCCACTAGTATAATAAATAGCTGCAAATCACGCTGATGAGCATGAGGGAGCAGGGAAAACAGTGGGTCGATACGGTGAGTGAAAGATTCATCTGAATAAACCAAATCAATCAAATATTCATAAAGTATTCCGTGCACTTTGTCAAACGCAAATGACACTGGAGCCTGAAAGAAACACTTGTGGGAGAAGAAACCCGCCTAAGCAACAAAACAAATCAGAGATTGGAAAAAAGCAAAGATGTGGTTGTTCCGATCTCGACGCCCTCCTCTATCGTGCTCTTAGTCTCGGCGATGTGGGCCGGTCCCTGGCCCAGAGAGAGAGCATGGAAGTGCTTGCTCATACCAGAGGCCTCCGCCAGCTGCAGCAGGGCTCCTGCAGGGTCCACCCAGCAGCATAGACACAGAACAAAGATCAGAGGAGTCTTGCTGGTGGGTTCCTCCACAACCTGCAGATAGGAGAGGGAGTAGAGTCGGGGAAGACCGAAAAAAGAAAGAGAGAATAGATGAGCCAACAAGGTGTAACTCACTTGACACGTAATGGTAAACCTGTGATGGGGTTGAGTTTTCAAGTAAATCACGATCTACCAGAATCAGACAACCGATGCATGAAACATTTGATTATTTCAAAGTTCATACAGTTCTTAACTTCAACCTCAACAGCTGAGAATTACAGCACCATAGCGGCTCCGCTTCAGTCTCCGGTGGCCTCTTTAGCCATCCAATAGGGGCTCATGGTGGAATGTGGGTGGGCTCAGTCCGACAGTCGGAAACACAGAGAAAGATGACAAAATAATTGTACTTGTATAGCGCTTTTCTAGGCTTCCGATCACTCAAAGCACTTCAACACTACATGTCATCATTCACCCATTCATGCACTGATGGCAGGGGCTACCATGCAAGGTGCCACCTGCCCAGCAAGACGACATCTAATCATTCATACACTGCAGGAACAGCCCGCGGGAGCTGGGGTTAAGTGTCTCGCCCAGGGACACATCGATGTGGACTGGCGGAGCCGCCTATCGAACCGCCCATCGTCTGATTGAAGGACGACCCTGCTCTACCACTGAGCCAGTCACCCTGTGGCGACCAAGAGGCACCAACATGGATAAAGAAGGAGAAGACAGAATTAGCGACAGGAAGAGATGGGATAACAGCTGACACTCACAGCTTGTATGCAGTAGGGAACGGCCGACTGCACAACGTGATAACAATATGCAGTTCTGATGCAGAGAGCTCTCAACAGCTTCTGCTGCTCATTACAGCGAGTCTCCCAATCACCTACAAGGAGGAGCCAACTGGATGAGGCCACAGGTGATGGAGGGCAGTTGGGAAATAGAAGGGGGAAATGGATGGATTAGTTAATGTAAAGCAAGAAAGACATTCCAGCAGAAAAACTAAGTGGAAAAGGCAGACTATACACAATAAAAGGAGGGTATGGAAAAAGAGAAAAAGTGGTAAGTGTGGCTTATTGTGTTAAGAATATGTACAGTGAAACTTTCATCAAACTCGCTGACTTAGTAGGAGTCATGAATCATGACCCCACATCATTAACTGAGCTAGATAAACACTAGACTCGACTCTAAGCTGAGGGGAGAAGGAATCGTGGCAGCAGCAAAATCCTCCTGTGATCACATTAATATTGAGCTCAACTTTGTCAAATCTAATTCCCACTGATGGAATAAAGCAACGGAAGTGAGTGACAGATATCCACAAACCCACACACTCTCTTGCTCTCTTCTCCCTTCAGTCAAGCATCCATGAATAGATCATCAGTTGTCAGGAAAAGCTTAAGAGAATACAACATCACTAGGGTATAAAACACACACACACACACACACACACACACACACACACACACACACACACACACATACAGGCAAGGGGTTGTTTTCTTAATCAAATACAGAAAGTATACAGCTGTTCTCAATTGTCAAGCAAAACCTTGAAACTTTTCAGTACACAGCAGGAAACGCATGATGAAGACACCAACACACACACACACACACACACACACACACACACACACACACACACACACACACACACACACACACCTGCCCTAACACCTGCTTCACTTCCAACTTTATTGTTGCTAGTGGGAAGAATATTCTCGCTGCAGCAGTAAAACAATAAAACCCTCCAACAACACATACAAACCTGGTGGTAAAACAAAGTTTCTCAGGAGAACTGTTCGTGGGATGTGGAAGTGTTGTGCAGCTCATCCAGCTCGTTGTCCATCTGAACTGCTTCATTAAGCAATCCCAACCATCCTGCCAACTTCACTTCACCAATGAAGACACCAAACAAACGAATGCACAATCCTACAGCAGCTTGTCAATTGAGAAATCCACTGGCAAAAAAAAAGGAAGTTAGGGAAAACATATCCTCTAATGGCTATCTATGACAGAGACTTTGGAAGAAAATTGTATGAATGAAGGGTCTGTCTTTGAAGCGAAGCATAACTTCTACGCAGTTCTACATCTGAATACACAGTGGAATGCCTTTTGGGGCATTAAGCGTGTTCCAAGCCTTTGAAAATGTAAGGTTTACTCTGTTGGATTGTCTCAAATCAAATAAGAAGAAAACAAGATGTTCGTGTGTGTTCCGTGTTTTCTTACGAGTCCTCGGAGGAGGAAGAAGCTGTTGAGTTGGCACACATCTGGAAGCTAAAGAGCAGCTTGTGGACCTCAAACAGACCATGGCCTGTGCAACTGCAGAGGATAAACACACACAGTGCTACTTACAGTAATGCCAAAAGAGAATCACTGTATGTCTCCCGGGGTAGTGTTGTGGGTCAGGCAACATGGATCTGTGCTGTTGAGAAATGTTCAAAAACCTAATTATATTGGTATACTAATTGTTGCTTTCTTTACTTGAATCATTTTAGAATTTTCCATCTTGAGGGCTTTACGAATTCAAATAAAACAAAGGAAAAATATCTTTGGTTGAACGGTACACTGCCATTTGCAACCAGTAATGTGAGGTCGCGAGGAGATGTTTCTTCATTTTAAGGGCTCACAAGCCAAAAAGGTTGGCAACCAGTGGCCTAGAATGACATGCGTCTCTTCAAGAGATATATTTTATTTGGCTTACCGAAGCTCTAAACATACACTGGATGTTCTGCAACTGTAAAGGCCCATCCGGCCGTGTTTCCAAGATCAAAGAATGCAAGTTATGCTCCACAGTTCTAAGGTTATATCTGAAACTTCTTCATTTTATGACTTCCTTTCTCCCTGCAAGTCATAATTGTAAAACCTCTTCATCAAAGACACACTCTCTAGCTGCTGCATGAAGAGTACGTATGACTGCGGTTTGCTACATTACATTTAGAGCAATCTTAAACAGTACACCTTCTGAGCTTTCACATTTAACCGCTTATATATATATATTTGGTAGTTTTAAAAAAGAATCTTATCAAACCCCAAACTAAAAGGTAAATCAACCGAACCCCGCTACATAAACCTATGCAATACAAACCATAAAAGGTAAATTAAATTAAAAAAAAAGATTCAATAACTAACTAACTAACTAACTAACTAACCCAAACCAAGGCAAATAACAATATTAGTAAATAGTAAAACAATATTACAGAGTTTTAAGGCTGATACTGAAATTGCCCCCAGGTATGTATCATGTAGTGCTTCAACACCAGTACATGCAGTCTGGTCATTATGCCTAAGGTCTAAACATGGTGCTCTTAGTGGGCACACGTTCATACTGGCAGAGCCAAAGCTTTTCCTGTAGTTTTAAGAACACGCTGACTTCGAACAAAGTCAGAGCTAAAAGTTAGATCCCAGCAGAGAGCTTAGGAGAGGTTGAGTGAGGGAAGCGAAAGAAAGGTAAAGAGCCAGAGAAAAGGAACAAAGGGGAAGCAGGTAATAGTTTTGAGGATCTAGGAATCAAAAATTTATAGGATAAAATAAGGTTCCATAGTCCATCCGTCAGCATTGCTGCAGTGGAAATTAGTCTTTGCTCGAGTCTATTCTCCACCTCCACACTTCTACAATACCCAGTTGTGTGAAACAGTTATTCTCTTCTGGATCTTTGGTCTGTATTCTTGGCTTGCAGACTTTGCATGTCTTCTTCATTCTGTGTCAATATTTTCTACTCGTTAGCTGTGTAACAATTCACAAGTGAATTCATGTTTGACATTTTATTTTTTACAGTGTGAGTTTTGGAAAATGTGTCTGTATGTTGAACAGTCTATAAAAAAACACACAACAATGCACCACTGTTACAGAGTACCATGTGAGTCTTCATTTGTCTCAAGATGTACATTCATGTCTTACAAATTTGTCATCACATATTTGCTTATCCTCCCTCAGCTCTCTCCTTCCTCTTGGTCTCCGTCCTTAGCTATTTATACAACTTTTCGACTGACCTCAGCATTCCTTTTCATCTTCAATCAGTCCCCCTTTCCCTACCTTTTCTTTTCTCTCATCCCTCTTCCTTCCCCTTCCGTCCTCCTGCTATGGCTCCTTGCCATCCATCGTCCTCTGTCCTCCTTCGTGTGTTTGTCTTCCTTCTCCCTCCTCCCTCTCCTTATTTGTCTTCTTTCCTCCTACTCCTTGCACACTCACCCCCTCTTCTTCCTTCATATGTCCCTGTCCTCCTACTGTCTCTTAATAAGCTCCTCGTCTCCCTATATTCCCACTCTTAGTCACATCTTCCTCTTTGTCTGCCAGCATCAATACAATTCAGACTCGTAGAAGAAAAAATATAACATGTATAGAGGTAATTACAAACGTTACGAACAATCATAAACCATATCACATGGATCATCAGCATCACTATCTACTATCCGTTCTCAGAGTCAACATATCCTAAGTATAACATGAAGCTTTTAGGTAGGAGTTACAAATACCATCGATTGTGCTGCTCTATCGAATTCAGACTGCACATACATATATATTTATACATAATGTGCCTTATCATTCCTTGCACCCCGTTCACATTACACAAAGTGATTTGACCCATTGTTAATATAAATCTAATATAAGAAATAGTAATACAAATTCCTGATTATGTCTGATGTCACAGTGAGCACTGTAGAGGCAGTGTATACTTTTGAACATATTCATCGGTTGTAGTACAGCACTGCATGATGAATATAACAAAATCATATGCATGTATAATTATGAGATTACTAAAAATATACTAATACTAAATATGTCTTGCTGTTACTGCATTACTATTGTAGTAACTGCATTAGTATATTACTGCATTAGTATTGTAGTTACTGCATTAGTATTGTGGATACTTCATTAATATTGTCGTTATTGTATTAATATTGCAGTTACTGCATTAATATGGCAGTTACTGCATTAGTATTGTGGATACTGCATTAGCTGCATTAGTATTGCAGATGGCTGATACTGCATTGGTATTGTGGATTGTGTGTACTGTATTAGTATTGCAGTTACTGCTTTAGTATTGTGGATTGTGTATACTGTATTTGTATTACAGTTACTGCTTTAGTATTGCAGATTGTGTATACTACTTTAGTATTGCAGATTGTGTGTACTGTATTAGTATTGCAGTTACTGCTTTAGTATTGCAGATTGTGGATACTATATTAATATTACAGAGACTTCTCAGAAAAGTTGTGAACACGTTTTTGTTTCAGATTTGATAATATCCTGCCCAGTCTCTTTAATTCCATCACACTTTTCCCTCAGGTCATCCAATAACTTCTTTCTGACACATTTGTTATTAACTCCTCCACCTCTTCTGGTCCTCTCTGCTACTTTTTCCAAACTCCCCTTTTCTATTCCCTATCTCCTCCTTGTCATCCTCCCTCAGTCCCTTCCTCCTTCCAGCTCCCCTCTCTGGGAGCACGTTGATCCTGACTATGGTGTGTTTTCCAGCTGCTCTGACACCTGAGTGTGAGCCAGTGGCCTCTTTCAACATGGTTAACGTAAATCAGAGAAGTGATGTCAAAATGTTAAACTGCAAGCGTTGTGCAAAGCCATACAAATGTCAAATGTTTAAAATATATGTACAGTGGTGTCAAAAAAGAATAATTTGAACTAGAAAGGTGCACTCTAGATGGTTCTGCAACACCCGCGGCCGTAATGTGTTATTGAATGAATATAACCCACAATTGGCTAACTGCCCATCCAGACACCAATGGCCTGCAAGGCGTCAAAAACACACATGATTGTCCTGGCAGAGATAATAATAAAATTGATATTAATAACTGTGCTTGCTTTAGTTTAAGTACTGAAACTGTCAAGTGTATTGAATTTACCATAAAAAGCTGCAATAAGGGATAATCCACAATGAGACAGGCTGATGGGAAGCGCAGCAGGATTCCCCTCTGTGGAGTGTGTTCATTTTCATAATTACATTGGTTTGGACTTTTCCCATTGGTACAAAATCAAGCATTCATTTATAGGTTGGGTAAACAGGTATTTAAAATGAACTTTGTTGTGTTTCATGATAGTTCAAGTGATACTTCTACTACTATTTAAACCCAGACTGAAAAACCTACCTCTGTGTGTGAATGTTCTTTCTAAATGAGATTGCCTTAGCCTTACTACTCTTACCACAATGGGTGGGTGTACCTTATGGATGAACAAAGAGACAAAGAGGGGTATCGATTATTGTCAAGTCAGAAGGAACAGACGACACGGCTATTAGACAAATATGCCACTCTCACACGCTGCAGTCGCAATCCATAACCGCCACAACTCAATTGTCCCTAAATGTCACGCTGTGGCTACAGTGCGAGCCGGCGGCTGAGTGAAGTGGGAGCGAATGAAGCAGAGCGAAGACCTAGAAAGAGAATGAAAGGTCAGCGGGACCAAAGAGGACGAAACTGTCCGAACGGCACACACTGGGAAGAAATTGGCCAGAGAAAAGAAAAGAAAGCCGAGGGAGGAGCGGTTCTGTGGAGATGGAGGACGCTTTGAAAAGCGGGAGGACGATGAGAACAACGATGACCTAAAGATCGGGATGGAAAAATAGTGAGGTGACTTACTCACTCATTCTCCTTTGCCCTCCCTCTCACTCTCTTTGGTAGTTCACAAATCTCTGCAGCCAGCTCTCTATCAGACCACACATTCAGGACCTAAAGGAATACACAATATGTCAGTCACGTTGTTGGCACAATGTAACACAAGACATTTCATCCTCCAATTATTATCATTTTTTATTATTATGAAGGGTCCAGGGTTGTTTTGTGTTTGTAACCTGATCAGTAACAGCACCGGAACAAAATTAGGTGTCGTTTCTAGTGTTAAGAGATCTGTAAATCAATTTGAGAGTGACAGCGTAGACGATTTCGATATTTAATCCTGGTCCTCTGATTAGCCTTTTCTTTAAATTTGGATCACAGTATGTGTCCTATTTTTTTTCAGTGATCATAAATAAAGGATCTGTCACGCATAAGCAATCGACCTCAAGCACACTACGGACAGCGGCGGTGCTGAGTGCGTGACGCATTGTTTTACTGCTTTGGTATTTGCAGTTTTTATTCGAGGTGGAGACGTTAATCATCATCATCGCCATCATTGGGAAATCTTTTGGGAAGTGACCATAGAAAACAATTGGATATTACATGTTTTTCGTTCTTATACAAATTGTGAAACAACCATTTCAAAATTCTGAATTTCAAATTTGAGCTTATTTGATGCGACGAGGCATTTTTATCTTGTTCTTTTTCAGATTATTACTGAAATAAAGTGCTGCATGAATATGCTTGACCAAAAAAAAAAATGCCACTCAGACCATATACACACACATGAAAAGAGTTAAGTTTAGAAAGAGTTAAGAGCGAGGGGGAAAACAGACGAGCCTGTAGTTTTGGAAAACAGGAAGGACATATTAGCTCCTGTAAACCTTCTTTGAGGCTTTCTCTGGCTTTCCACTACTAATGGCTTATCTGATATCCAGTCAAAGTAAATCCCTTCAAATATCAAGAGCCGTCCGTCAATATGACCAGAACGCCTCAGTTGATAACAGTCCAAGACAATCTGGCTTCCATTATGAATGTCTGTACATGGGCTCATGTTCTCGTGTCCAACCTGTTTTCAATACCGTGATTACTTTCCTCAACCTGTTAATGTTTGAGGCTGCACTGCTTCACAGAGAGTAAGTGTAGTGAAAGAACATGGGAGGTAACCAGTGACAGAGGCAACTTAGGTGATTGCCTGGAGAGGCAAAGTCCCCCCCCCCACCCCCCCTCCGATGTCAACGGATTGAAGCAGCAGCAGCAGTTTCTGCTCCCTGCACAAAGCACTCTGTAAAACCCCTCAACTTCAAGTTTTCGATTTAAAAAAAACTTGCTCTGGGTTGCTCAATTAGAAATGGAGCAAATGCCCTTCAGTTGCGTCATACAACGCGAAGCAAAATTCCAAGCTGGCAGGAGATGCATATAGGAAGTCGATGGAAATTTGCAGCCAGGCAGAGATTTGCCCTCAGGGGGACACAAATTGAGTTCTACATGTCAGGAACAAACCAAAGGGGAAAAGTGCTACTTGTGTTTGACTGCAATGTAACACAAAACACTAAAGGGAATGGATTCCACAAACATTTTTAATCAAGAAGGTATGATAATAAAGGTTTTTCAACATTGTGTACATTTCACACATATCACTTTGCATTATATTTCAACACAGGCATACAGATGGAATGATATCTAAATTTGAAGTTGTCACCCAATAGCTTCTGTGTTCCCCTTTCCTGTGCTACTGCCAATGGAGCCACTAAATGTAGAAAACTGGATTAAAATGATCATCAATGGCAACCTTTTTTAAAGCAAAACAAATTAAAAAGAAAGAAAAATAAAAGCATCCCTTCATTTCCTACGTGGACAATTAGATGCCCATGATTTGTGCTCCGTAAATGTAAATTTGCATCAGTATAGATGATACAATAATGGCCTTATTCTAATTACAAGACTGGCTGAGCCAAGACTTACTGTTTTATCTCCATATTGTTGATCCACTTGAGAGTCTGGCCTTGAAGGCATTCCATCAGCTTCCATCCTGAAGGAGGAGAACACCACATACATTGATCAAAGCAACTTCTGTCAGTGTACAACACTTAATACACAGAGTATTGTAATGAAGGAACAAAGCCAAATCCAGCACAATCATTCCACAGGCACAGAGGAACTCTGTTAAGCTATATAATCATAAAAGCTTAATATGGTTTGTTCATTTCCCCTTCTCTGTTCACGTCTCCTACTCAGAAGGACAGAATATTGGAGCATATTTTGGGGACTCTGATGGCAACAGTTGTGAGGCCGTTTCGCTGTTTGCTCCGTTGATGACTGCGCGACATCAGTTCGGTCACGCTGTTCACAACAAATGCAAGAAGGCCAAAGTCACCCAGAGTGCAACAGTGGACGCTCTGTTTGCTCAATTTCAAAGTGTCTTTGCTTTCCTGTGCTCACTGGACCGCAGCTAATCTCAGTCAATAGACCTTTAAAGACAACTTAAATGTACTGACGCCGGCGACTCGGTTGAGAATGTGTTGGAGCGCTCCGCTCCCTCACCTTGGACTGGAAACTGAGCCCTGTGAACGTGGATATCTGGATCTCAACGCGCCTGAGAAGAAACAATTCTGAATGATCATCTTAAACACAAAGGTCCAAAACGTTTTCAATGATCAAGTTTACTCACATTTTGATGAAGTTTACTTCACTTGCGATACAATTCAAGGGCACACAGACCGAGGGAAAGTGTGAATACTCTTTTCTCTGTTACCTTCTTTTGTAACTATCAGTTTAATTAATTTCCTAACCTAAAAAGTGTTTCCTTGTTTTGTGACCTTCCTTGTGATCTCCCCAAATCATCGTACTGCTTTGTATTTTACGTGTTTTTATCTTTTTTTTTTCTCCCTCTCCGACGGCTCTACCGTTACAGGACTGTGATCATCAAGATGAAAATAAGCTCAGTGAGTCAGAGGGGAGACATTTCACCTGTACGCCAGCGAACTTCATTATACTTTACAGCACTTGAGAAAATGATTTTCTACAAATCACATCTCAGCTTTTGTAAACAGCATCTAATTACAAAACGAACTTACGGTGATATTATTGTTAATGTGTGACTTTGAATCTCGACTTCTTGATAGGGAATTTTCACCTTCTGTAATCCTCTTTGAAAAGCACAAAAATAAATATATAATCGCCAAGTGAAAATCTGTGTGCTTCCAATCCACAGGCAAGGGGAAGGAAAGAGGCACTTTAAAGATTCAAAAGCGCCAGGTGTCGAACACAAGCGAAACACATATATGTGACATATGACATATAGGGAGGGGGGATACAGAGAATGTTATGGCATAAGTGTAACTGGCGGGCTGCCCATACATTTTTTTTTTACTTGTGAAAATTGGTACTTGCTGTTAGTATTTATTTTGCAGCTTTGACAACGGCACAACTATTCCAAAGCTCAGCTCATATTCTCACCTGCAATACTCTTGAACCTTTTCAGGTGTTGACGAATAGCTCGAGTGACGAGGCGTTCAATGAATGCAACCCTAAACTTAACCAATCATCCGGCTGACATCACTCCTACAGAGGTAATGGCCTCAAATTACACAATCTGGCCATGCCATGGAAATTGAGATGGCCAAAAATAAACCCCAGGTTGAAAATACTACAAATGATCCTTTAGGTATATCAAGATAAAGAAGGAGTAGTCCTGCCTTTCTCCCCCGTTTCTCTCTATGCGTTGAGTGACACGATCTGTAAGCCACTCGTCAGGTCTTACTGTGCTCATTTTTAGGCCACTTGACCGCTCCCATTTCCTCACTGTTTCTTTGCCAGAGCCAAATGGCTCTGTCTCCCTTGCATCGCTCTCTCTTTTAATTTCCTTCCCCAATTCATCCCTTCATCCTGCTGCTGTCTCTCTCCCAGCTGTCTCTTGGCCTCCGCCCAGTTGGGCTCTTTGCCCTGGAGGATGATGATGGCCCGCATCACGGTCTCCACCAATGCTGGGGGACAGCCATGGGACTTGATCTTTGTTGTGTTCTTTTTTTATTCATAGACTCCATAGTAAATGAGAAAGGACAGCAAAATGGGTGAATGGAAGAACACAGGCTTTACTTCTTGTTGAATCACATTCTAATTTATTAAGGCCAGATGCTTAGATAGATTAACACATTCTACTGGCCACTCTTTGTAATCTAGCTTCTTTGACCACCTCCGCAGACGACATCCAATTATCAGTTGCAGGGAACACCTTTTGCCTTTCATGATTGTATCTGTCAGCCTTTAGTTTCTGAAGGCGGAGAGGATTCTCCTCAAAGATGAGACAAAGGGTCACAGTTTTGGCTGGATGAAAAGTTAAAGCTGGTGTGGGCGACATTGGCAACATCAGCAAGAGTACGCTGGATTTTACAAATCCCGCCCACTGTTGGCAACTCTTTTCCAATGAAAGTAGCGAGCAGCACTTGCTCAAAAGTTGCTGAATCTAGCGAGAAAGTCAACATGAACCTAAACAACGAACATGGCCATTGTTGGTACTCACAGCTGTCAAGCTAGCAGCTTGTGGAAGACTCTGGTGACGTGAAGAATGCAGAATGTGCGCAGGTAGACAGGTAGGCAGGCCATGCAATTATTTCATTGTCATGAAAAGGTCTGAGGGCTACAATCCTACAACACCCACAGATACCAGATTTTATTTTTTTATTGTCAGGATTTAAAGAAAGTTTCAACAAATATGAAAAGGCTTTTTAAAAAATATCTCACCCACCCCACACAAAGGTTATTAAACTTTATCCTGTGGGGAACAAGAAAGCCCAGGAATCCATCAAGTAGCTATTGAGACATTTCACATCAAACCGCAAATGTCAACCTCATATTTCAGTTCGGAACAAAGTGGTGGCACATAATAAGTTCTTCATAGTTACTAATGCAATGCTATATTTCTGTAACGCCTTGCCATATTGTGTAAAAAACATAGTCTTGTTTCTGTAAGATTGCCACAAAGGTCATGGGATAAATTGAATGTCCAACAGTGTGTTTCATAAAAAAAATAGTAGGACAGCCAAAGGTGGAGGGAAAAAAACAGGTTTTGTGTCAGAGGTGCATGGTTAAAGCTACTATACAAGGCTCCCCTTCTGCGGCTTGTCAAGCTGTCTTCTGCTGTACAGTGACGGACAGGTACTCGTCACACCGTCTCCGCTCCCCAGCTGTACAGACATGGCCTCCACCTTCGCCCATGTGTCACTGATCTTAAAAAGGCTTGTTCACCTGCTCCCCTGATCTCCCAACTCTGAGCATTTCTCTCCCAGATGGACACTCTCTCTCTCTCTCACACAAACACACACACACACGCACACACGCACACACGCACACACGCACGCGCACACACACAAATCAGATGAGTGACATTGTGGTTGTTACAGAGACAGGTGTTTAGTGAAAGGAAAAGTCAGACAGAGCCATTTATATACAGAGGAAGATTAGAAAAAAAGTCAGACAGGTGGCAACTGTAAAGGGAGAAAATAGAAAAGACGTTTTCTGTCCGTCTTCATATAAACCCACATGCCCATAAGAGGGCTGATGGAGTCGCTGGTTGCTGTAATCATTCATCCTCCTGTCCATAAACTGGCTATGTGATCCATTCCTACAACACCGAGGAGAAGCAGAGCAGTGTAAATGTGCTCTTCTTTAAAACAATGAAATAGTAATTAAATAATTGAAGTAGGCTATTATTACAGTTTCTTTTTCTTCAAATTGCTAACAAGCATTGGTCAATACTGAAAACACTTTTTCAAAACATTTTGTATACAGTCTGAATTACCAACACGCCTCTTGGCCAAACAGTTAATCTCATCTCCAAAACTCACCCATACCACCAAAACACTTCATACATGTCTCAGAATGAGCTCGTTGGACCAAAACACCGGCAGCAACTCTCACCCAGAGAGGATACATCGCCACTCGTAACACACCGATTTCATAACACTAACAACAGAGGAGCATCACATGATTCTTGAACTTTTATCTTTGAAGTTCTAATGACTTTTCACGTGACTCAGCATTTCAGAAGAGGACCCTTTTTTACTTTATTGACTGTACTAATACTAAAGTACATGAAACAAGAATGATTCAGAAATGCAGCAATTTGCAACAATATCTTTGTTTTTTCTATATCCTTGCATCTAGTAATTTACTTGTGTAAAATAAAGGTAAAACAATTAAAAATAAATAAAGAATTCCTGAAATTCCAAATCTCTCAAAGAGAGACCGTGGTTTACAACATGGTCAATACTTGTGGCCCTTATCTCAGACCACTGCTCTTGGCCCTCCTCTCATTCTCCCTCTCCCTGCCCCTCTTCTTTCCCAAACAGCCTGTCTTCCTTGATCCACGTTTTCAGACAAAACCATTGTGAAAGTTTGGTAACGAGAATATATAAACGGGACATCTGGGTAGGCTTTCAGCTGAAATTGCAATCAGCTGTGGAAGGATTATTATTTCATTTTATTGAAAATATTCTGCAAAGACCTTTTTATATATTTCAATGCAGTTACTGCAGAAATGTGCCAGTTTTCTTAGCATTTGAAAAATGTGTTGCTAATATGCAATGTTTTCCAGGTGCTGGAGTATGAATGAGAAAAGAGTGTGTGAAAGCAACGAAAAACTTTTCAAAGTTTGGTCCACTTACACTTCTGTTTCACTGACTGTGTGAAGAGTTTTGACTAATGCACGTTAGAAATCGGAAAAAAAAAACTAATGCAGTTCACATCGACCTACTGATGGCTCACAGAAGTCCAGCTGGTCCATATCCAACTTTTAACAAATAGCTTAATGTTTTAGGGAAAACGAAAAAGATTGATACTGCTCTCACGTCCATGTGGTAAATGTAATGCATGTTTGTATAAATACACTTTTTTTTTGCAAAGAGCTTATTCAGTTATGACAAACCATTATGAGAACAATCAAATATAAAAAAAAAGCTACTGCTCTCTGACATTACAAGTCAGGCCAAGCTAAATCCAGCGTCGTGGAAAAGGGCTACAAAACCCTAATTTGAAATGAGGTCTGGTCGAGAGGCTCTGCGAATGCAATTAAAGTCAGGTCATGTTTAATGGGCACGAAAATGAAAGCCTCCTGATGTGGAAAGCTGGAAAAAAACGTCTCTGTTCCTGTTCAGCCATGTTCAGGATTTCTCTCTCTCTCTCTCTCTCTCTCTCTCTCTCTCTCTCTCTCTCTCTCTCACCCCCCCCATTCAAAGACTGCTGCACTCACAGGTTGGCTAGCCTCGAGGCTCTGATGGGTCAGATGCATTTCATAGGGCTCTAAAGGGCCTCATGATGTCAGAGGAAGGACAATGAGCCGTAAGTCATCCTAAGGTAAGAAACACCAGCAGCCGAAGCAGCCTAAGAACAGTCGACTAGCACACCTACAGACGGAGTAGATTCCTGTTAGCAAACACACACACATTCAAATGGGGGCAACAACTATACTGTATATTTATCACAGCCCATTATAGGCCTGCGGACATAGAGGGTGTCTAGAGGTATACAGGTGAGCCTTTTACTCAAGCATTCTTTCAGAAGAGTGACAACATTGTCTAGCCTTCAGCAGCATGACCCGATTCAAAGGCATTACCTACAAATAGGGTAAGGCTGAGTCTGTGAGTTTTGCCGGTTAATTGGTATAGCAGGACTCGCTGAGCTCTGGCAATGTGATATGGATCCCGCTAGCAGCTCGTGGTCAGAGGGCCAGGACGCCTCGTCACCCAGAGAATGGTGATTAGCTCCGGGTAATGGTGCCTGCCAGCCCAATTAGCAGCATTATGTGTGACCAGTACCCTATACCACTAATTACAACCGGGCCGTGAGCGTGTGTGTGTGTGTGAGTGAGTGAATAAAAAAAAAGGATGGAGGGGTGCTGTGAGGAACAGTGAATGAGTGTGTGTGTGTGTGTGTGTGTGTGTGTGTGTGTGCGAGTGTGACAGCAGAAAGAGAGAGAATGACAGCTGACCCTCTCGGCCACGGCAACCACCCTCGCGTTTCCAATTACAGTGAGCCTCGGGTCCTCGCTAAGGCATCACCCAGCTTACTTGCCCTCATTTGCTCAAAACCAAGCTCCAATCCGGCATTAACACGGTCTCATGATGAGACAAGGGCCACTGTCCTCAAGGTAATACTGAGGAGCTGCTGAGAGGAGCTGCACGCAGGGGCATGTAAGACCACCAGTGGTTTTTCAAACCATTAAAAGGGTTATTATTATAAACAGTGAACACAGACCCAATGAACAAAATACACACACAAGAGCAACATCCTGAACATTAAAGTTACTTTGAGGAGCTTTTAACTGGTTATGAAATGGTCTGATTTTAATACTGATGCCTCTATATGACCCACATAAGTGAACATGGCCGTCAGCAACAAGATGGTCTATTTCTATATAGTTATTCTTAATGCTCGTCATTGGTGACGCTGGGACCGATTCCCCCGTAATCAGACGTCTTTTAGTTCAGACTCCAGACAGGGATCAATCTTCCGGATTCGTTGCTGCGTTCATCCTGCAGTCGGAAGGTCCGGCGGTAGGAGGATAGCTCAACGCCCGGCAGCAGCGTCTCCTCCTCCAGCCAGGAGCGGAGCTCTGCCTCGTGGCTCCACTGGGAGCCGGCACCGACACCACGCTGCTGGAGACCCAGGCCGCATTGCTGGGCCCGCTGAAAGGAGAGGGAGGCACGGGAGAACCAGAACCAGGACTGAGCAGGGCACACTGTCCGACCCCTGCAGTAAAATGGAAGGTGTTCTCAAGGGACTCTGGTGCTCGGAGACAGTATTAAAAGTTCCTTGCAGTAGCTTTAAAGAACAGTGCTCCGAATACAGAAATGTTCCAAATACCACAACACACACAACAGGCAAAATATAAGTGGAAATCCAGCACGCAGCAGGAGGTCCATCGAACCCCTGTTTCCACTTCAAAACTGTCGCTACATGGAGCGCTGAAAACAATCCTGCTGCAGTTTATCAAATTTGACAGAAATTAGTCGGAAGACTAGAAAAGCGCTCTACAAGTACAGTCCATTTATCTTTTTAAATTTCCTCCACAGAATATGTATACACAACTTTAGAACATGCACTGTACAACTCCTAACATATGTAAAAAATTATATATAATAATAATTATATATACAGTATACGTTTTTGAGTGTCTGGTGGAGATCAGAATGTTGCTCTTCACAACTAAGTCTACTTCATCCCAACATGGCAATGTGACATGAGGTCCTCCTTGGAACCAAACAGAGATACAAGTCCTGAGAGGCTTTTGTGTGTTGTGTTTCTTCTTTTTTTTTTTACCCTTATGTACTGGTGAGGCAGAGTTGTTTATTTGTATGTTTTACTCGATTATAAAAGCGCCCCGGCCATGTATCAGAAATATAGAACACCAGCATGTAATCCCTTGTTGTTAAAGCAACATTTCGCATACAGCTGCTACGGGGAAGCTGATGTGCCATTAAGTGCAGCGGCTCTTCAGCCTAGAAGCCCGGAAATGTGATTCACACTGTGCACCTTTTCATAAAACCTGTGTGTCGACGGCTTGGAAGTTAGTGTAGGTGCACGGTGAGTGCCTGGCCAAACACATTAGCAGATGAAATTTTCTGCTCTAATTATGGTTGTACAGGCAGGGCTATTCATCTGTGTTAATGTACTCATTGAGGACTACGGGTCAGAACAGTGTGAAACAAGAGCGAACAGGATACTCAAAGAGATGAGAAGATAAGAGAAGAGGAAAAAGGGGAGGCAGGGAATATTGTGTACAAGCCAGTTCTGGTTTTATTTATTTTTTTCGTGTTCATTAATCATTAAAAATGATAATGGGAGGTAATGTTAATGTCGTCTATATTCATATTTCAGTCCACATTCATTCATGTATATTGTTGGACGGAATTCAGGGAGGAATTGATGAAGTACATTTAATTTTGTGAGAGGCTGTTGCATCATGATCCTTATACAAGATTCACAACACTTTTTTTCTCCTGTGGGATGTGATTCATGCGTGCAATGCATTTGTGATTTACCCAATAAAACCACAGCATTTATTACACTTATGCGCAAAAGACTTTCATAATGCCCTTTCAATATTGTAAATCACATCTTTACAGCACCATATGACGTTTGGCCAGCGAACAATATGAAATGTGGGCTACTTTAGTCGTCAGCATAACCACACTGAGAGCACAGAGTCGTCATTCATGACAAAACCACATTTTTTTAAGTGCTGCTGTTGGTTGAAAAGAGGCTGTCTGAATCCAGTCCAAACCTATGCTACAATAGATCAAGAGGCTCACAGACAAATTACTACAGGACACCATACACAATATCATATCGCGCTGCGCCCAATAAATAAACAAAAGATATATGGCTGATATAGGACACAGTGTTCTGCAACAAACAATGTCAGCCTCTACCTGAAGGGCTCTCCCACTGGGCTCACTGTGTGCAGCTTGTTCCCGCCTCGCTCCATCAGGTAGCTGACCGGGGAGTCAGGAGGCTCCACTCCATCGGTTCTCCTCGCGGACTCTGGCAGAGCATTGCACACCCAGATGTAGAAAGACAACAGTAGCATGCTCTACATTAGTATTAGTCTACTTTTCTAAATGACCTCCTCAAATCTCCCTCGGTGAAACTGAGGAATCCGATACGTATTAAAACTAAGCTGTAAAACATTTTGGCCCCATGATATGTAGCTCACCGTGTCAAGATGAGTCACAGTTTTTTTAGCACTTAAACTGCTGACTGCTATAAATTAACACCTTTTGGAAACACTGTGTTAGTCAGAAGTCCCACAGAAATCCGGCAAATTTGCACCTAATGCTTTAATTGCATTTAGCATAATTTGTTAAGTGGATTTTAATTATGTCCACCTTCATACTATTTTATTAAATTAACTCTTTCTTGCACATAATTCAGTTCAGAGTTCACAGCACAGTCTACTAGTGCAGTGTGGCAGATCCTGTAGCATATGTGATATGTTTTATTGTTATCTTAGTGCAGACGATCTTACAGTTAAATACAGGCTGTATCAAACTCATCCATAGGATTGAGAGTTGACTGAATAACTTCATATATCCACATTCATTCCGCTTTAGGGTGAAAAGAACTAAATACAAATTGAGACAAAAACTGAGAATTTGAGAAAATCAAATGCTTTGGTTTGTGTTCAATCCAAAAATGACTACCTTGGTGTTCCGACAGAGACAATAATTGAAATAAAATATTGTGTGCCCAGCAGTTCCAAGCAACTTGAAACAAATTGCTGTAGCCAGTGGGAACAATCTCGAGCTGTAATCACCTCCGTGTTTGATTTTAGAGGCTTTACAGAAATCCAACCGTGTGCAACATTTTTGAAACCATGTAAAAATGAAACATTTTGAATATGTAATTATGTAAATAAGAACAAAAGATATAACTGCTTCTGTCTGTCTGTTCTGTCGGCGAGGACAGAAAAATCTCCTTCTGTCTCGCTGACTGAAGAGGTTGAGAGGAACTGTACAAAGGCAGATGTAATTCATCAAAATGGTAATTAAGGTCATTAAGTCAGGAGTCAAACTTCTTTATCCTGTTTTTGTTGGAATAATTGGAGAAGTCATTAACTACAAATCGGCTCCATTGTCAATCGAGCAGGTCTTTCATGGCTCTTTCAGATAGGAGAATATTTTTTTTATATTTGTGGGCTTTGGACGGTCCGCACCTTGAACCAGTAGTATTCTCCCTGCTGCTTACTACTTCAGTGTCTTTGAGCAAGGCACTCAGTCCCCCTCGGCTGTCGTGCAGCTTGTCACCTCCATTAGTGGAAAAGTTATACGAGGTACAGCAGTTCTCCCTCGTGAATATGAACGAGAGTTTGAGAGTGTAGCCACGAGTATGATCCATCAACCCTTCCAGAATAAATACAATTTGAAGGAATACAGAAAGCCTGATTATCTCAAAAAGAGATGAATAAATACAAATTACCTCTGCTTTCACATCCAAAATGTCACTTTGTTGATATTGAAGTATTAGAAGGGAGCTCCTTTTAGCAGGGGACCAATTGTGCGATGACAGCAAATAACTGTGACAAATGGCGTCTGTGTAAAGTGTTCCATTTAGTGGAGATCAGCAACATAAGGGCTGCAGTTTGAGACAATTAATATTTAATGTTCAGACAGTCACAGCAGTATAAGTCACTTGCAATTACGCGCCGATGAGCTTCTCTTTCTCAATCTGAGGCACAACAATCTCGATACCGCTGCAATGTCGGGATTTTGATCGTTCTCTCTATTTTTCCCCGAAAACTGTTGCGGTTCAATACGTAGCGAAGAAGCAGCGGCACGAGGCATGTGCGAGGGGAGCCCTGGTCTGTAACAGAAGACTGATGGAAGATATAAAAAAAAAAGCCGTAGTTTCGATCTAATCTGGTTTCATTTCCGTCTTTGGATCCAGTTTTCCTTGTTTTAATTTCTTAGAGGTTAGGGTGATTTCCTGAGTAGAAGGCATCAGATATAGTCATGTTCTTTCTCAAACATCAGTTAATGTGCAACACTGATGTAGTACCAGTATGTGTATGTGTATGTGTGTGTGTGTGTGTGTGTGTGTGTGTGTGTGTGTGTGTGTGTGTGTGTGTGTGTGTGTGTGTGTGTGGGAGGGAGATCTCACCTTGTTTGAACTGTTGCTTGCCGTACTGCTTGGTGACTTCCTCCCGGAATACCTGGTTCACAGATAGAGTTAGCATTCTCACACAGGCTCCGCTGAGGGAAAAAAAACACACACACACACACGCACACGCACACTTACACACAGACACATCAATGCCGTTGACTACATGGAAAGGCGACTAAACACTTGCAAACTGATTTGGGCTCGGGGATGTTTTCCAAAAGGATGTCAGCAAGTGTCTTTCATGCTGCGATTGGAGACTTTCAGAGCAGAAAATACTGTTGGATACTTATTTGCAGCCCGTGGCATTAACAACATAATAAATAGAATGGGTATTCTGGAGAGACAGCATGTACAACTGACAAAGGGGTAACTAACATTATAGGCACTGGATTCATTTGCGTTTGATGAAATCTGATAGACTGCAATCAAACAGCTTTGATTAACTGCCAAATTCTTTAATTTCTCCTCAATCAGCAGTGCCTCTGATTAGCGTTGCCACCAACCTTCCACTCTTTGCACCCAAAAACGGTTCTGACTTCTTGTTTTATTTTTAGAAGTGTCATCAATGTTAATGGATTTCCATTCACACCTTCACAAACCCACAACACCCACAGCCATGTACAAACGCCATGCGACAGCACAAAAGCCATCAGGGGAGTGTTGATCCATGATGTTTCTATAGTAATGTAGAGCTATTGACTTGCAGTGGCGTGTGGTAAAGTGGCAGATTGACAGCAGTGTGGAGAGAGCAGAGCCTGGTGCTGAGAGGCCTTCTCTCTCTCAGCTACAGGGTGGCTTTTAGCTGAGCCTCATGCTGGGTGTCACAAAGGAGCTTCAAACTGGGTCTGAATCACACAACTGGCCAACGGTGAACGAGGCAAAGACACATCAGAGTGCAGCAGATGAGGACCTCTTGTATCGATCGTGGTAATGTGTTGGATTGACTGGAGAGAACTGTCGCTGTGAGTTGATGCATCAGGGGAATTTTCTGCACAGTGTGTCCATTTAAATATGTGTATGAGTGAGTCTGTGTGTGTGTGTGTGTGTGTGTGTGTGTGTGTGTGTGTGTGTGTGTGTGTGTGTGTGTGTGTAGGTGTGTAGGTGTGTGTGTGTGTTGTGTTCTCAGATGCACTGTGTTCGATGGCGTCTCAGAAGAGCACCAGGCTCATGGGCACTACGCCAGGAGTCTGGTTGCAATCCTCCAGCTGGGTCTCCATGCTCTTCTTGAGACCCTTCATGTCCAGCTGGTCCTCATACACACGAGACTCAGTGAAATCACCTGACACACACGCACACACACGCACACAGAGAAATAAACACATGTAAACACGTTCGTATCTCCAGCTTATTAAAGAACAGCCCATCCTCTAATCCGTCATCTTATCTGGGAGGCCGTCCTTACACCATGCCAGCAATAAAGCTACCAGATATTGGCGGTTGTTTGGTGGAATCCATGTCACTGGGATCTGAAACAGACAACAAAAACCAAGCTCATCCCATGCGCATGCACAAGCAACAGTGCCTGTATGTTTTGGACATTGTCACATCACACACACGCACACACACACACACACACACACACCCACGCAAGCACCAAAGTGGTGCCGAACCACAAGGTCCCAACTCTCCTGCTTTGCATACATGACAACATATGGGAATTATTTTTTATTAAAACTACGGTAATCTTATTTATTTTACTTTACTCCCATGATACTTTCCCCCGTGGTAACTAGTCTGCGTCTGGCTGGCTACCTGAGACTGATGCAGCGTGCCCACTGGAATCATGACAAGAAAAGAAAGTCATTTCCTCTCAATGAGAAACGTAGTCCCCTCAAAGCTTATGACAAACGGCCAACAACAAGATGCGATGCAGCAGCGAAAACTTGGTGTTCCTCAGGCTACCTTGTGTCGTCAACTCAAACAACGAATTTATATATAATATAATAATATACAAACGGCAATTAGATGGCAATCTGCATGAGAAATAAAGAAAAAGAAAGAAATAACAGACAGATGTGGTCACTATAAGGTTTCCATTGTGCATCAGGACAAACCCCCTTCCTAGGGATTTTGGAAACTTTATATGGTGCTTATTGCAAATGGCAGCTACAGGTACATAAACAATATTACTTTATAAAACCAACAGTACAATTTCATTTGAGCAATCTGGGTGAAAACAGGGCATTTCAGTTAGTGAATGGGATGTTGTTCTCTGTGGAAGCCCTGTTTCTGAGTTAGATTTTATAAAGTGGATTTAGTTTTGCATTAAGATATTGCCTAATGCAACAAGTGTATTTGCACAAAACTTAATTGGAATGATAAAAAAGAGAGAGAAAGCAGATGCAATCAATAATATGCTGCAGAGATAAAAGAAAATGCCAAAGAGGCTTAATTCATCTTCTCACTTCAAAACAAACAACAACAAATCCAAATCAAATGCTGTATCACCACTATCAAGCCAAACTAAAAGGAAAGATAATTACTTGTATATCATCAAATAGGGGGGAGAAATGACCATACGAGTGATATACAGTTTGTCTGGTTTCAGAACAGCGAGGAAACTGCTTTTATAAATGAAAGTTTGATCGTTTGAGATCTCAATAAACCAGAATAACACTTGAACGGGGAAAACATACAATTATATTCCCTCTTGGAAAACAATCTGACATTTACAAAAAAAAAAAAAAAAAGAAGATAATCATCTCTCTAGTTAATAACAACAAGTTATTCTCAGACACATTATTGTCTCTGTGAGAAAAACATTCAATGCTCCATCTTATTGCATGCAGCATGAACAATTAACACTGTGGCCTGTGTTTGGTGCGTGGACATGACCACAAAGCTCTCTGACTGGACAGAGGAGTACAGTAGGAGGAGCTAAAGAGGGAAACATCCATTGAATGTGACAGTGGACTTCTTTGTCTCACACATCATTTTTTTTCTTACACAGTGTGACGGAAATCTAATAGGTAGGCCTTGAAATAGATTAAAAAAAAAAGCTGATGAAAAGGAGTTCACAACATTTTCTGTCTCTTTAATACCGTTGATTTTACCATGACAATGCGAGCTATAACGATGTGAAAAATGTAAGAACTTTGCAATGGATTCCCGATTGAGCCATTAGATTTAGTCAACAGATTTTCTATAAAAATGTCAACCCGGTACTGATGTATTCTCCGCACATTGATTAATATAATGAGTGGAAACCCTCCCGTGAATATCACGCTCTTATTGAGATTTAGCTATGTGCTATTGTGGTGGCAGAGAATATGTGTAATCTATGCTCATAGCGTAGAGTGGATAATACCTAGGAGATTACACATGCAAAGATAGATGGAACTGCGGTGCTCACACAGTATTGATATTCAAATATCCAGCTGATAATATCGCAAGTCCGGAGGGACAAGCAAGCTGAAGGAGCCGTAAGAAAACTTGATTGTGTGAGAGATCAAAATACACACAAAAGAGATGCTGGTTACCTGAAGCGGGTCCAGACTGTGGATGGTGGTTTTTGGTCTTAGGGGGGTCTACGTGAGCTCTCAGCAGACCCTGAAATGGGGAGGATGACGGGGAATAAAAAGGGACACATAGTTGAGTTTTTCCTCATAGAAATGTAAATAATATCATAATTGTGAATATTAAACTATATTGAAATAGATTAGTTTATATTCTTAACATGCACATTTGTTTGTGCCCTCATGTAATAATTATAGCAAATACAACTGCATGATGAATAGGGGCACACAATCATGGAATTTGAAGATATTTATTGTAAGTTGTAGTTTACTCAAGCCATGTTTCCATCAAAAAGTATCACAATTGTAAACCACAGTTTAAGAAAATTTGAATGTATGCAGTTTTTTTGTTTTTTTTGTGCAAATTGAAAATGTGCAAAGAAAGAGCCGGATGGAAAGGCATCTTGAGGCAAAGTGCCAAATGCTTCCTCAGTCTATGGCAACAGTGAACACTGTGCAAAATATCAAAATGATATCAATAATGTCATATCGACTAGATTTCATCTTAGATTTTGGATATTGTAATATGACAAAAGTGTTTTCAAGGCTATATTACAGTTAAGTTTTCTGAACTTAATAGACTGTTCTAGCTCTTCTATTATTCACAATGTACACATTATATCAGCATTACTAATGATTTTTTATCAATAATCATTTCAGTATGTAAATATTCTGTGAAAGTACTAATGGTCAGTCATACAATACCGTCGCAATATCGATACTGAGATATTCGATCAAAAATATTGTTATATTTCATTTTCTCCATGTCGCCCAGTGCTAGTTCATTTCCAAAAGGTTTTGTTCATCTTGTAAATGACAGGGATTTCAATGTAATACTGGTAAAGGGAAAGAGAGGCAGAGCAGGAAACGCATAATGAAGGGCATACATCAATGAAAGATGAGGGAGAGTAACAAAGCCATTTCATGTTGTCCACTTCACATATTCAAGAGGCAACTCTATAATTATTTCCTGGATGCAATATGGCTAAAAAGCAAATTCATCTGGTTTCTTTGTGGCAGTAGAATAGGCAGGCACAAGATGAGAAGAGTGGAGAGAGGGAGAAGAGAACAAATAAGGGGATGCACCAGGAGGGAGAGAGGAGGGAGCCGAGGACAAGTGGCGGAGGTAAGACGGACCAGGAAAGGTTGAAAGGAGAACAACAACAGAGATGAAAGACTGCCAGAAAATTGAAAAAGACAGAAGAGTGACAAGAGGTGAGCTGGAGAGGGCATGGGCAATGAGTGGAGGGAGCAAGGACAGTACCAAAAAGCCAACTGAAACCCAAAAAAAAGAAGAAAAAAAGAAGAAGAAAAAAAAAAGAGGAGAGATTGAGGAAATCAAAAAAAAAAAAAAATGAGACGGGGGAAACATTTGCAGGCAGCCTTTCAGTCAATCATAATCTCCTGGGTGTTGGATATGAGAGAGAGAGAGAGTGCAATTTTGCAGTGGTTATCATTATCATCACAGCTATAATCATAATCAGGGTAATTCCAGTGTGGGGAGATGGAAAGGCGCACGGCAAAGGGTGATGGAGGAGGATAAAATGTCAGATAGGAGGAACAAGGACATTACCTAGTGTTACCATGGCGAAATGCACAGAGACGGGGGTACAGTCGCTGATGGGAGTGAAAGAAGGACACAGGGTGTTGAAAATAGAAAGAAAATGAGTGGGAGTCTCATTTAATCAAATCAGACAGTCAAAGCCTGTGTGTGGAACACAATAATCTCAGTTATCATGGCACCACAATGTAATGGCAACGTGGTGAAAGAATAACATAATAAGGATGTTTAGTATGGCCACAGCAAAGACAGAGGTCTGAAACCCTTTTAAAGGAATGACCCTGATGAAACAACCCTTGTCTGCTGTTTCCATACTTCTATATAAATATTTGACTGTTTCATGGCAAAAAGAAAAAAAGAGCAAAGAAAAATATCTTTCTTTATCAAACGGTTCTGGACTTGACTTTGAATGTAATGTAATGAATCATACAGTAAAATGTTATGGCTGTAGTAAAACAGGGTCGTATGGCTAAATAGGAAAAGTGTAAATTGAAGCATTAAAGTGGAGGCGAGGATTGAGTTACGGTAGCACTGAAAGGAGACGACTTACAGAACACCAGGGAAGGTCATATCGAGGTGTGAGTCCTCCCTCCACCAGGGGGCCACATGGACACCAGCAAGAACATGTCCTCGTAGGTCTCTCATACACACACACACACCCTAGAAACAACCACGATTTAGACAAATGTGAAGATAGAGAAAATGTGAATTATAAGTCAGGGAAGTGTTCCTTTCTAGCAGTAACTACTGCACACACATACCTCACTTCCCCCTCACCATAGTGCTCTCTCTTACCATAGCAGCCTTCAGGGTCTGTTGATGGCGGTTACACCAGAAGCCGTGGTCCAGCAGTGGCTGGGAGCCAAGGTGGTCAGGTGCAGGTGTGTGAAGGTCATGCAGGCAGCAGGGCAGGTGTTCCCGGCCTGCTGGCACAAACACGCCTTTGGTTCTCTTTCTATTGGGCTCTCCACTCTATGGCCTTATAGTGTTTGTATGGAGAGGTTGTCTGGACAGTGGTGGAG
This sequence comes from Ophiodon elongatus, assembly GCA_016806645.1. Lineage (NCBI taxonomy): Eukaryota > Metazoa > Chordata > Actinopteri > Perciformes > Hexagrammidae > Ophiodon > Ophiodon elongatus. Next base: position 386,441 of record JACSYO010000526.1, on the reverse strand, counting down.
ACGCAGAGATTCAGAGAGAAACAGATAGGAGGAGTCTAAATTTCAGCTGGTCGGACCAGCTGTTTACACTTGGCATTTGATGATAAGTGCTAATTGAGATGAGATTTACACATCACGGAAATAACTGCAGAAACTAGTCCCTCCATGGAGCTTAGTTGTTACTAAATATTAACACCTATCAACTACCACTGGAGTGTAAGTGCTGCATTAAAGACAGGTGAGAAACACATTGACCTCACTATGGAAATAACAGTATTTTTGGCCTGCATAGTGAATAGAAGTGGTCGTGCATGGTATTTCCCTCCAACGCTCAAATTGATTTGGAACATTATTTCAGTGCTTGCCGTATTGACACTGTTAATTCTGGATTTATCTTGATGCTGCAGTGATTTTGTTCACTAAAATGTTTCTTAGTAATACATGTGCACTAAAAGGCCTTTACTGACTCCTGGTGCACCCTGGTTTTTAAACTAATTCGTAGTTGGTAAGAACTTTACAAATGTAGATGTAATGCAATCTTTGGCATCAGCTCAGGAACCGCGAGTGGTAATAAATTGTGATTAGGGTTAGTAACTTGGACACATATCCTCTTGACACTGGGCATTTTCACAGAACTGGTGTGTGGCACATGTCACAGCTTAAAATTATATTTTTTGTTGTGTGTACCTGATCTGAATATTGAAAAATGCTGATTATGATAGCTCCTCTATTTGTACACCTTACCGAAAAAAAACCATGCGTTAAATAAACCTAGACCAAACCATACAGTACCTTCTAACTCTCTCTATTTAACATAATACTTTTAGGAGCCAGAGTTCTGAGAAGCCACAAAAATGATTCATTTTCAGAAACAAATAGTGGCTTTGGAGTAAGGTATTAAAATGGGTGTGAGAGTAAAAGTGTGAGGTAGGAAGAGATGGATTAATACGGGCAAAATGATTCAAGCCAGGTGAAATGCATCAAATAGGAGAAGATAGGGGGAGAATAAGAGAAATGGAGCTATTAAAAGAGGTGCATGACTGCGAGAGAGAGAGAGAGAAAAAAAAAAGACGGAAGGAAGAGGGTGAGTGAAGCAATGATGGAGGCGAGAGAGAGAAAGATGAATAGACTTACGGAGGAACAGAAGGAAGGAGAGTGGATAGAAAGTTGGAAAAGACAGAGAGTGAGAGAGAGAGATAGAGAGAGCGAGAGAGGGAGCAGGTGTAAGATTCATGGAGAGCACTTATCCCGAAATATATATGAATCCGTGGCAGGAAATGAGACAGATGCAGAAAAGAGAGGAGGGACAAATGGCGGGGAGAGCGCTGCCAGGTTAGAATGACTCTTGCTCAGAGTAGTTGCCTGGGAAAGTTTGGTGGTAATGGTGATGGATGTGGAGGAGAAGTGTGGAGGGGAGGGGAGGGGGGGGTGCTGTGGGGGTTGTGGTGACGAATGGTGATGATGGTGATGGTGGTAAAGGTGGTGGTGGTGGGGGGGGGGTTTGGTTGATGAGTGCCTCCATCATCCCTGGCTCTCTAATAGCCCTTCATCAGAGCTGTCCGGTGCTGACATGACTCAGCCTAATTGCGGTACCTTGGAGCAACGCGTCACTTTTACTCTAATGTGGTGAGGCAGAGATGGGGGCTATTCAAAGTCGCCACGTGGTCGGATGGAAAGCAGAGGCTCTCTCTCTCTCACACACACACACACACACACACACACACACATAAGAGAAGTAGCACGTGCACACCCGAGACACGTGTACTCACTCACCTTTACATGGCTGCATCTCGTGCTGTGCGTGAGGGCGGCTTGTCCAAAGTTATATTCGGCTGACGGATGAGACGTGACTGCTAGCCTGTGCGTATATTATATATTATATGAATTTATGTGCATCTGTGTGCAACTATAGATGTGTCTATGACTGTGTGTGAAGCCTATTTATTGGACATTGAATATTGTCCATGTAGTGGTACTACAGGAAAGACAAGGACAAGGCCCTACCGAATTTTTTTTTTTAAAGAGTTACTTTCAATAATCAAATATTGTATTTTCTTAAAGTTGGGGGACTCAAAAGATCCCAAATTGCAAAATATTGGTAAAAAAAAAAAGAAAAAGTCAAAGACTTTAATTATTTGGAAAGTTACAAAGACAACAGATCCTTCATTTTCAATAATGCATGCCCAACCATCTGAGTATCCAACTGATCCCTGATGACATCATCAGACATAAAACACACAAAAGCTGACCTGTGGAATTTGGTTTACATTTGACTATATCACTTTCTCACCAAAACAAATTGTGTGCATCCTTGAGGTCTACCTAACACGTTGAGTGCTTTCCCTTTTCTCATACTTTTTCACGTTATTAACTGCACGGTTTGCATCCATGTTTGCTTCCCATAGCAGTCATCTTTTTCACTGCCTTTGTTGGTACTTTGATTAATTTGTTGCCCGTGCACGTGCATCGTCGCTCACAAACAATACAAAACAAACAAAATGTAAAACAATGCCTCAAAAGCTTGACACCAAAGGTGTGATTCGTCCCACTCTGACAGGTGCAACAAAGCTAACAGGACATTCATAATCTAATAGAAAGAAAAGAGCAGAGGATGCAGAGATAGATGTGTTGGAGGCTTTAGCGATAAGATTTTAATCACATCATATGTACACCTTTCATTTCAATCCAGAAACTCAATGTGGTTCGACTGCCGGATCTGTTGCTTGTTGTTGTTGCTTTTTTTAAAGTGACATTATGTACACTGTTAAGGCAAAACGCTCTCTGATAAGCAGTCAGTCAAGTAAGCAAACTGACAAACAGGGAAAAACGTATGAAAAGGATGAGCAGCAAAGTGGGATGAGATGAGACGGGAAGGATAAGAGGGGAGGGATGAAAGCGTGACAGGAGAGAGAAAGACGGGGGAGATACGGGATGAAGGGTAAGAATAGAGAGAGGCAGATGAAAGCGTGATGGGGGTAAAAGGGACGACAAGATGAGGGGAGATAGGCACGGTGGAGGGAGAAAAGAGGAAGAGATAGCGGGGGAAGAGACAGGAGGGGCGAGGAGAGGAATGGGGGAAAGAGAGGAGGGGTGGTACATACGGGGATGAGAGAGAATTGGATAAACTGCGGTGAAGAGGGTAAGAAGACAAGCAGAGGATTACAATGAAACTACCCTGACAGACAGAACGTTCTTAACGTGAAAGCAGAGACAGTCAAACCAATACGACGTCATTGATAAATTCCAGCATTGTTTAGAGAGGAAAACTTGACACTTTAAAACAAATAAAACTTAGTTTGACACACTCTGTATGTTCAACACAATCTCTTATTTTCCATGTGCCCTACATTTATATTTAAGTGGTTTAAAAAGCTGTCCAGTGTTTCCCACACGATCTGATTCTATTTGTGACGGGAGACCAGAAATTTGTAGTCGATACCAATACCCCATGAAATTCCACGGTTCTCGATGCTAATTCGATGCCACGGTAAAAAAAAACGTTTCCCATGTGCTTCAACATACACTGCGTACTTACTGTTTCTTGTAAGGATGTTAAACCGGTCATAATTCCCTCTCTAATATCTATTTTGTATTGCTGTGAAAACATCATGTCATTCGAGCAACTGTATTTATTTAAGTATCTCGCAAAAAAAGCACATTTTGTAAAAATGTAGCTAACGTTAACTAGCTCTCATCCTGCCGGTTTCAACATGGATTTGTTGTTCACAATAAAGCATTGTGAAGGTAAAAATAGGGTGCGGATGCTGCGATAGTGAGTTTCCTGCGTTCCAAACACATTTTCTAACGCCCTCAGATCGACAGGACACCGTCACCTGCGGTACTGTGGAAAAACAAGGTTTTCTGGCATCGACGTGGTACCAAAGAATCCATTTTTTTTCCGACATCCCTCTTGCTCAACGAGCAATTCTCGACAATACTGCAAGTAGCACTTAGCAATTGGCCTGTTCTGAACAGGCACGCATTCCAAAAGGTCACGGTAACGGGCACTGCACTAGCATTAAAAAAGATAGAAAATCAATATGTGGTGGACCGCTGTTGATATTGTGGCGGGCTGCCACAAATAAATCAATGCATGGGAAACACTGGTTTCCTTTTTCCCATTGAAGATGGCTCATGTACGTTTTTAAACCATATTACAGGAAAAATAGACAAAAACATAGCTGTTCAAGACTTATTAAAGGAGACAAGTCATGCTCATTTTACGGTTCATACTTGTATTTTGAGTTTCATTTAGAGCTCGTTTGGATGCTCTGAAGCTAGCCCAATCTACTCTGATTGGCTTGCGAGTGACATATGGCCCACCTTTGCGTAGGAAGTTCTCAAGCTGTGGGAGATACACAGATGGGGTGGGGGGGTGGGGGGGTATATTCTAGGGGAGCCAAATCTGAATGGCTTGTTGAATCGCATGTTTTCTGACCTAGGCAACCCACTCTCTGTTTTTTGGGTTGGTAGAGACTCCATATACCCAAATGTTTATGAACAAGAACTGTTGAGTTTTACATGATATGTCCCTTTTAGAATAAAGGCTTTTGTAAAGATATAAGGAAGAAAACATGACACTGCTTTTGTTGCCCTGCTTTCACTACGGACTGTAGTATTTCTTAATTTAAGTGTTTTTTCAGACTCTTCACCTGCATTTGCATAATAACAACAATATTCCTCACACCGTCAAAGCCCCGAAGCACATTAACAGATATCCTGATAGGTGACACTGCTAATCATATCTTACTCATGCAACACACTGTATTCAATTTACCACAATGTCAGTGCTATATAATACATTACTAACACAGCAGATAGAAGAGCTTCTCGATACATCACACACACACACACTGGAAGTGATTCTATTTATGGAGGTGAAGCTGGTGACTGCAAGCCTGGCAGCAGGTGTCTGTCAGCTAGTGTCGGGTGCACATATACACACACACATAAATGCGTAGGCCAGCTTTTGCCTACCTGGGGTCAGGTACACAAGACCAGACGGTTACTCACTTGGCGGTATAGCACCAGCACCTTGGCAGCTTATCTTCAAAAGAAGACCAAGTTTTTATTCTCTGTTGTCCACATAGTGCGAGTAAAAAGTGTCCTGAAAGAGTTCAGAATCAAAGAGTGCGACGCATTAAAACTTGGGGACAATGTAAGTTGTGTATTATTCTGAGCCTGTGTTGTGTTTACAGTTGCTTTCGGTGAGATTTTGCTCTTTACGAACATTTAGCTGTGAGAATCTTTAAAACATGGGCTAACTTGTGTCCCGATTAAAGATGGAAAAACCACAAACGTTCATAGAGATGTATCACGAAAAGACCACCAAAGACCATTATGAACGAGAATAAGATCATTCTCCATCTCATCTCATCGTCTTCATGCTGTGTGTGTTGTAAAGGTGCAATATAAAGGATTCAGAGAATTGATATAGCAGCTAATCAATTTGCTCTGTAAAGATATAAAAGGAGTAACGTACCACCTGGGCAGAGAAAGAAGTCGCTCTCCCTCTGTGTGTGTTGTAATTAAACTTCTCCTTGCTTTGTTGACATAGCAAGTCCAGCCGTGCGTGCTTTTAGTGCACGTGAGTGTGCCCCACTGGCTAGCCCATTGCCAGCTGGAAACTACATTGATGAGAGCAGTGAGGGTGAACCAGAACAGATACGTATGGGACCAGAACAAGAAAACAATGAGCTGAGAGATGCTGAAAAGCTCTCTAGAGCTGAGGGTGATAATTCTTTGTGGGTCGATACTACAAGGGACCCCTTTCACATAGTCATTTGACCCATTGTTAATATGAAAAATATATATATTATTAAGTATAAGTAAGTAAGTAGTAGTAAGTAGGGCTTTCAGTACTGCAGCACTGTGAATCACATTGCCAGAGCCATGCAAATAGAGCACCCTTAATGTAGAGAGAAAAGTGAGAAGTTCAATGGTTCTGAGAAGTTCAAGAGCTTTAACATAGCTTTGGTGAACTGCCAAAGTATGCAGACGTCCCTTTGATGGGATCAAAGACATACACACAACACATGGAAACAAAGAAATGCATGTCTACGTGGCAAAAAAGAAGAAGACGACGTATCGCCTTGTATACTCTGCTTAAGTTAACCACAAAACAAGTTGAACTTCTCTCCAAGTTCTCAACTGAACAAAGCCGACCGTGATATGAGTGATAACAATAGCATAAAAGGTGGACTACAAACATTTGATGTTCATGTTATTTCCACTTCACAGACATAAGAAAGGAACGCTCTTGCAGCATGACGGAGAGGATAGAGGGTGGAGTGGGATAGAGTCTTAACATTTTATGTTCCAGATTCAGCTGTGAGAAATGTCATCTAGGAAACAGACAGAGAGGATTCCACCAACCAAATTAAGGTTCAAGTCAATGTATGTATGTTCAATGAGAACAAGATGAATCACCTGTCATTGTTTAAAGAAGCTGGAAGCTTAGCATCACATTGCGTGCACATTCAAATAGGAACAGGATCCTGTTTCAGTATTGATGTCCCAAAAACAAGATGGAATTAACAGGTGTGTTCTTCAAACTTCACAATAGAAATAGAAGATCAGTCCGGGTCAGCTGACAAATCGACCTAACCACTGAGTAGACTGCAAAAGAAAAGGGCCCAAAGAAAAGACACATACAAACTAAATATCGGAGCCAAGTTGCACCTTTGAGGTTCAATAATGATCGAGGTGTACTTACGCTTTTCTGGACAACAAATTTAAAATCGAAAGGTGTTTTGGGGAAAAATACAGTCTTCTCCCCTATCATGCAGCACTGTGGGGACATCAACTAAATGGTTGGTTTCAATCATTTAATTCTTCTTCTTTTGGGGTCAAAACTATTCAGATGTAAATAATACATTCAGTATCTGAGTTAAATCAACATAACAGGTTTTTATAGACTTCTGAACGACAATATATATACATATATATATATATATATATGTATACATATATATATATATATATATATATGGACTATAGCTCTCAGGAAGGCCGTATTATTTAGACATTATTCTCAAATATCACACGTTAAACGGTTCGTAAATTATCTAACAGGATTACAACTCTTCTTTTATAACACTAACAATATCAATAATACTAGAACTGACTTGTAGAGTATCTACTGTGGTCAATTCACATGGACGTACTTATTTCAATCCTGCAACAAACACAATATACTGGATTATTTTTCTTTTTTTTTGGTCAAAACATTTGATTTAGTGATTGCTGTCAGATTGTAGAAGAGAATTTCAACAAATATAACAAAAATGGTTTCCAAAATACATTACCTACCAGACCAAGCTCCAGTTTTACCTGTAGTCCTTTTGGCAGGTGACAATCAACATTAATACAAATCAAGACTAAACATAACAAACTGAGTATAATATATATATATATATAATCAATTGTTACATAATGGCAGGACTGCAAAACTAATGGCTATGCTGCTGATATGCATGCACTAACAGTAGTTTAATATGACGTGTGGTCTAAAAACAATGGATGCTCATTCATGTGGATAAATTGTTATTGTATTGAGAACACAGTGTCTTTGAGCCAGTGCGTTTGTAAGGCAGGTTAAGTTTGGTTCAATCCTTCCTCCATCATTTAATCGTGAAAAACACACAAACATGGCAGTGATTTGTTGGCTGTCACTTTGTTTCGTTTCTAATGTGAGCCAGACTGTCAGCTAAATGAATCAAGCCACTTGGATGTTCCGGCTTCTTTCCCGTTGTAAGCTATTAATCCTGGCCCGTCTTTGTGCTTCTGCCTTGACAGATTTACAAGACCGAAACCAAAGTAGATTCAGTTTGTTTCCTTTGTGGAACTTTTAGTGAATCCCCAGAAGAAAACCACCTCTCGTTAGCGTATAAAATGACATGAAACATGGCACATAACACAGTAAATACGGGTCATGTTTCCATTCTCACCTTTTCAGGCACGGAGATTTTCCCCTCTGATGATGAGTTTTGGAACCATGTAATGCAGAGCTGTCGAATCTACAGTGAGTCTACAGCTCCGTCAATCCACTTCTCATCCGGTTCCTCATCTAAAGAACGAAGAGAAGGAGCAGTGTGTGTGGCAGTAGAAGTAAGTTAAAGTACAAGTACCGGTAATGATTACACCTCGACACACTCAACTGATTTGCCTCATACTTCTCTCTTTTATAAGACTTTTACTTTTGTATGTACCGGATCATTCCATGTCGACAATAATATTTGACAGTGCGTGTTTTGACGCTTGTACTCCTGCTGGCAATCTAGGAATTACTAAAAGGTCAAGTAAGTGATCAAAATGTCAATAAAGTCTTCCCCAACTTTTTGTGCCACCAAAATCATGACCACAATGGTATAACAAAATCACTCTTTGTGTTGCATTTTGTTTTTGTCTCCATGTTTTTTGTTTTTTTTCCTCCTGCTCATTCATCAGTCCGCTCACATTTCCAGTTTGTTCCACTCAAACAAACCTGAGGACTAGGACGAGTCGAAATAACTTCAAGTGTGAGTGAGACCGAACCAACAACGGGGAGACAGACAGACGCGCGGCGGAGGAAATGCAAACCCACGTTTGACAAGTAGAACTGTCACAAGCCTTGTGGGATTGAGCCTTTTGGCAAATAAAGGAAAGGGGGGGGGGGAGACAAACAAGTCGAGCCGAGAGGAGGAGCAGTCAAGCGCTCAGGCAGGCGCGCGCACACACACACACACACACACACACACACACACGCACCTGCGCACATGCTCACAGAAAAACGTAAGAACTCAGATGGTACACTGAGGAGTCCAAACTACTCCACAAACCCTAACGGCATTGAGGAGAAATGGAGGCAAATGAGAGGCGTGCCCATGAATGCAGGTGCACACTCAGACAAACACACACACACACACACACACACACACAGAGAGGGAGCGAGGGAGAGAAAGAGAGAGAGAGAGAGAGAGAGAGGTGCCAGCAGGTGATAGCATGATTGATTTATAGATAGATTGGTGGTTGTGTCTCAGCTGTTCAAGCCATCTCAAGTGCATGGACTGCAATGCACAAACACAGCTGGGAGCAGGCAGAGGGGAACAGGTGATCAGAGCGAGAACAGTGCAGAGATAAATATCGAGTCGCTGTGATAAGAGGCGGAACGCATGAAAGGCAATGAATTTGAAGGAAGAGAAACTGGCGGAGCAATTAGAGGTTGGGAAATGGAACAGAGGAGAGGAGGGAGGGAATAAGGGGCGTTCAGGGGGATGAATGCGATGAATGGATGCAGTGGAAATGGATGGCTGTGCCTGTGTGTATGTGTGTGTGTGCGTGCACAAAAGCTACAGAGTGTGTTTTCATTTGCTCGAGTGCAACGGGTCGTTTTCTTAGTGTGTGCTGGTTATACCCATTGACTACATGTTCTATGTGAATGTAAAGAAAGAACAATGTACCAGCTATTCACATGCCTTTGGGGGGATGATCTTGACTGAAGGGAAGACACAATAGATGGACTGTTATGTGTATCCATGGTGATGGCTGCTTCTTGTCATTTATTTTTAGAAGTAGCAGTATGGGACCAAGTTAAGGTTGAAGTTCAGCGATGTTGAGCATCAGAGACACAGGATGTGTACCTGGCAGCATCACTCATGTGTTATTGTAAAACATTAATTCATCACTGCAGCGCCATGTCGCTGCAGGCAATATGGCTTTAAATGGTGTATGGAAAAAGTCACGCACGTGCACACACTAATGGCGGATGGCGACCATGCACGGTGCCACCTGCCCACCAGGACCCTGAACTAATTTACATTCATGCATTCATACAGGATTCAGTGACACGTCGACATGCAGACTGCAGGAGCCGGTGATCAAATTGCTGATTTTTGGAAGACCACCCGCTCTACCTCTGAGGCACAGCCACAAAAATAAAAAAATAAAATCACTACTACTTGTGCAGTGCCTGTTTAAAACAGACCTGTTCGGAACAGGCTGATTGCTCGGCCTTCAGTCCAGTTCGGGTTCCAGTGAGAGGTCGATCGAATGAACGCTTGTTGAGAATCGAAGGACAGACATACATACCTAAAGACAGACAGAGACTCCTTCCACTTTAGTTCAGCCTTAAACTGAGGCGGCCATGCACACATTAAGGAAACCGCTAACATTACCACCACTGCACGTTATCTTGGTTGACTGTCACAGGGACACAGTAAACAGCTCCAGCAGATGGCAGTGGATTACACTGGAGATGATCAAATGGTACAAAGTAGGAGGATGTCCCCCAAAAAAATATGGGCAACGAAAAGTGTAAAGTGAAATAATCCTTCAAAAAGGCAGTTATTAGATGACCCAGTTATTAGTAGACGTGAGCTGGGATGAATGCTGACCCGCAGTATGGAAAGAGATACAGAGGTAGGACTTGACACAGATCCATATCCATACGGGGACAGAACCCGTTTTTTTGTGTTTGTACTTACATATTTGTGTGTGTGTGTGTGTGTGGCTGGGCATCAAGGGGAGTTTAGCAGTGATGGAAAGGGAGCAAATGCTGTGAGAACGCATGCATCAGAAAAGTCCGAAAACACCACCGACAGCAGCCGGCCAGGTAAAAAACGTGGGCGAGCAAACCAATCAGATAGTGGCTCAAAGAATGCCGACCAAACAAAGTGCAACAAGAGGGAACAGAGAGATTAAAGCTGCCATCCCAAGGTGAAGACATGAATGAATGCTTGTTGAAAAAAATGAAATACAAAAAAAAAAACGCACATTACATGAGAGCATGGCGCAAAAACAAAAAGCTTTTCTTTTATTTCCTCAGTGGGCTTGGTTTTGTGGGCACTTTTGAGTCCATGTGCATCTGTATATGGAGGCATGAGGGTGTGAGTGAATATTTGGCCTTGGTGAAAATATGTGTTTGTGAGTGGTGTCCCAGCAGGAGAGTGCTCTATGCCAGCACTGCGCTGGGTGAGAGCCGTGGACAGAGTTCCTGCTTGGGGGGAGGGGGGGTTGGGGGGGGGGCGGACGGACGTTAGACTAAATGAAAGAGAAAGGGAAAGGAGGGAGAACTGACTGTTCCGGAGCACTGACAGAAAATGTTTGGGACATGGAGAATGAGAGCAGCTGAAGGAAGAAGAGAGAGGGAGAGAGAGTGAGTGCAAGAATGATCGGACGAGCAGAAGTGGAAGACAGATGGGGGGGGAGTGGGGATTTGGCCATTCTCTGTGGGCCTTGGTATCTCCAGTGAGCAGCACTGGGCCTCAACAGAACGCAGAGAGAGAGAGAGAGAGCGAGAGAGCGAGAGAGAGAGAGAGCGAGAGAGAAAGAGAGGAAACACAGGAGGTAGTGAATGAGAAATGTATCTGGCTGGCTGGCTGGCTGGCTTGCAGACACCTGCCTGTGACTCACCAACCTCCTGCTACTCTCCCCCTCTCTGGCCAGTAGGGAGGACTGAGAGTGGGCAGAAAGAGAGGCTGTTGAGAAAGAAAGGACTCCGGAGAGAGCAGCGGGGGGTTTCCAGGTAATGATGTGTGAGGGCTAAAGATGGACACGGTTTTACGGAGAAAAGGAGCGGGAGGGGGCAGATGGCTCTGATTGGGCAACAGGACACAGCTGTACGAGAGAGGCCTCCCGTCCACAGGCCCTCTCTCCAGCTCCTTGTCGGGAGGTGGCGGTGTGGATGAGCGTGTCCGAAGTACCGCAGATACTTCACTTCCAATTTCAGATTACATGCCACTTCTACCTCAGTCTATCTCACTGTCTGCCGCTTTTCACCTTTCTGAAATCTCCTAATCTTTTCCGAAGGGCTCCTAGCTCTCTCTCTCTCTCTCTCTCTCTCAAATGTCATTCTATGTTCCCCACAGTATTATTGGTTCACATTAAACCAGTATGAACACATCTCTATTGAACTGTGTTCTCCTCTCCAACACACTGAAGCTCTGGCGTCTTCCTTTTCAGCATTGGGTCAAGACTTGCCACAATTCTTTTGTGTTTGTTTTTTTTGTTGTCCAGATAGGAAGAACATTGTATCCACGTTCCATCCCAACAGTGCAGTGCAAATCCATTTCTCAAGTGCTGGGGTGTAACAGACAAGTGCAAGATGAACATGTAGAGAACTGTAGGCATTTTTGTTAGTTTTCCACTGGAGCATGTTGACACTATGACTACTAAGCTGTAAACATAGCATTGGCATATTGTCCCCTAATAAAGTGGTTATGGCAAATTTGATACAGAACAGTTGCCTGTTAAAGGGCAACTTTAGTATTCTTCAACCTGGACCCTATTTTGCAATGTTTTTGTGTGTAAGTGACAAGTGGGGGGCTGGGGGGGGGGGGGCAACCATTTTTTAAATCGGTCCAATCGTGATTGAGAGTGCCGCATGAGACAACTTCTCATCGAGCAGGACTTGGACACATACCAGCAGACCGGATCAAGCGGAAAAGAAAGAAGAATGTTTCCATAATGTTGTCAGACCTATTAACAATCTATTATATTGATGTTCCGCAACTGCCCTAGCAGCTTGTTCTGCGGCTGCCGGTTACAGACTTCTCCCTTAATACTGCACGAATGTAAAATATTGTTGTCCCCATAAGTAGGGTTGTCACGGTGAAGGAGTTTCTTCTGTGGTGATAATGGCTCAGCAGCGCGATATGGGACATTATTGCCAACATTATTCATAATTGTTTTCTTCAAATTACTTCATTTATCTTATACCGATTTTATTGCTAAATCAATAAGCTTTATTCATTATATATATATATATATATATATATATATATATTACATTATTGTGACATTAATGCGACAGTCCTACCCATTAGTCACTCAGGGTAAACATGTCCGGGCTGAAAAATACTCAAGTTCCCCTTTAACACATTCAGTAGATGTAGAGCAACATTAGCATCCCTTGTGTCCAATATTCACTGTCTTTTAGCTCTGCTTTGGGCTCCACCAACTCCTGAGGGACATTTATAACTATTTAAATTAACATATGAATGCACAATAAAGACTTAACTTTTTCTAAAAAAAGACATTTATTACGCTACTATCGCGTGTGAAGACCACCATCAACAGGCCATTGACGTGACGTCACCGTATGGAGTCCGTACTGCGGAAGTTGGCTGAGATGTTTTTTTTAGAATAGAAAACCAAAAGTCAATGTGTCTCTGAGAATTGTACATAAATATGTCACCAATGGCCAAATCGAAGAATTCCTTTTTTCATGCCTTTTTTATTCAGGGCTTCTGTCCAGCTGTGTTTGTTACACCATGTCAATTTCAAGCTGTGTAGAATCGTGTATCAACGGTTCAAAATGCAGATTCAGTCCCTGTTTATTTTCATAGCTGTAAATGTATTTCCTTTCAAGACTAGAGAAACCTAGAAAACAAAACATAGGCAAGGCGGGAGGTAGAGCTGAAAGGTCCTGCCAGACTTGATTGTCTCTATATTGCTTTGGAAGCACTGAGCGTTTATGTTGAGAAAAGCTTAGAAAGTGACAGCGCAGTGTGCCGCTCTCTCTCGCTAAAAGTCAATCTAGCTCACACAGCAGTCGATTACTCTCTCTCTCTCCTCTCTCTCTCTCTCTCTCTCTCTCTCTCTCTCTCTCTCTCTCCTGCAGCCAACTTAAACAAATAATAATCCAGCCAGATCATCCAAACAAGATGACTTTTTCTTGAATAGAATTAAATCGGCAATGTTCTCAGTGAATGGATGTGTTTCTGTACACAATCTAGAGCAAAAAATAAACACGTTAGAAACTATGTTTTATTTTCGCACGATTTGAGCAAAGTACCCGTGTGTCCCGCTTGTCTTCAATACAAAACTGTGGGGGGTTGATCAGAAAAGATGGAACAGTTTTAAAAGTCTCATAGTCGAGTAGGCGCGCGAGTCGCCTTCCACGGCGTGATATCAGTCGTTTTGTTTTGGCCAGACTTCCAGTTGGCAACCGCCAAAGGAAGAGCCACAGTTTAACTTCTTTAATTAAAAGGCTCAGCCAAAATTACCAACCAACTAGTTGCTAACTTTGTCTGTCTGCTCCGATGGGCAGATGGGGTACGGTGGGTCTATCAGAGATAATCCGGGAGCAGACTGCTACAGCCCTTTTCAATGTGTCACATTCACGTATGGTGGGATGTAACTACTATTCTGTGTGTTACTTGTAGCTGAGGGGGTTCTCAACTGGCCAATAAAGGCTACCACTGTACCACAGGTATTTCACACGTGCATAATTCAGCATGGACCTGTTGAAAATCCCATCATATCCAAGCCTCTACAGCAGAAGTAAAGGCACATCTACACGCAAGCGGGAAAATGAACCATTTCTTCTTTTCTTTTTTTTATGTGTAGCAGTGTGTGTATTGAATGGTAAACTTACACAGTGTAAAAGAAACATATTGGAGCTTCAATATTGTGTGCTGGATCAAACAAATCCATTTTCACAGCGGCTTTACTAGCACAGCCTACAAGCATGAAGGAAATACTACTCAACCGGTAGCCCACTTTTCTGCTTGGACTTTTTTATTTCTTCTCAGATTCTGAATGGGGGATAATAGTCCTGACAACAAAAGCCCTATGGATCTAGTGCCAAAAACAGACTGTCATCCCTGTGTGCATCGCGAAACAATGAAAAGGAAGTTGTGAAGACAATGACTTTAGTTGCACTGATTACACAGCGGAAGGCTGTGGCTAATAGGGGCAAATAAAGCTGGATAAATGTGTGTGAACATAAGGTGACTGCCACAGATTTCATTTTATTTCCTCATGTAAATTACGCACTCATTTCCTCCGGGTTTTTTTATTTTTTTTACGACTACTAATAATTCTCTTATGAAAAAAAAAACACGCGAGTGTAAAAGCCTGAATTGAGTTTATGAATGTGAATGGGGTGCTGCCACTACAAGATGTGTTTGCTCAGCGATGCCACATGTAATGTGATGTGAGCGGTCCTGTGTGTTTCTAGTATCTGTACCAGTGCAGGCTGATCTCATGAGGGAAGAAGGCACTCAGTCAGTTCACTCGCTGGTGGAGAGGTCGTCTTCTCCACGAAGCTGTCCAAGACTCATTGTCGTGGAGTTCAGAGGACACTACCATTGTCCCAGGGGAGGGGGGGGGGATCTAGGAAAAAGATGAGATGGAAAAACAACAACAACAATGTGTGGTGAAAGAGTCAACAAGAGGGAGGGCACAGAGATAAAATACAAATAATAGTCTCGAAAACAGATGATGAGGAAATTGTAATTGCGGACATAATGATGCAAAGGCTCGTTACTGGCAGATCATATAAAAAATGTCTTTCTTGTTTGTCAGCTATGAATGTTTGTGAGACAAAAAAAATAAAAATAGTTATAATTGCACAGTAGCTTTTCAAATGAACTGCTCCATTTCACCAGAAGGTATAGCAGGAGGTGTGCATATTACACTTCTAGTGACAAAAAAACAAAACAAAAACGAGGGCACGGTAACAATGTGCAAAACAAAAGCGGTGCAAACAGAGAGAGAAGAAGAGTCAAAGGTGTTGAGACGAATGCTTGTTGCAGTCAGATCATATCACTGACGACTGGCTTGTTTGTTAGCGACGACGGTTTGAATGACAAAAAATGTAATGTGCTATAATTTAACAGCAGCTCTCTGAGGAACATCTGCTCCGCTTTGTCTGCAAGTCGCACTGAGTGGGAATCATTAGTGACAAGTACATGAGTTTGTGGTAAAAAATAAAAGAAAAAAGAAGGGCAGCTAGAGAGACAAATATTAAAGACACAGTCAGATGTATAATAACATATTGTCTTTTTCGGGTCATATTGTTAATTAGTCGCTTCAAATGAAAAAAAAAGAGACATTTCAGGAACAGATGCTTTACTTTATTAGCAGGTTGCCGTCTGTTCATGTAAGATTATTTTCTTTTTTTCAATATCTGCAATTGCTGGAGTAGATCATATTGCAAGCAAGGACATCATGCGAAACCTACAGTATGCAGATGATTTAATGGAACAAAGATTGGAAATACAAGTTTAATTTCTTTAATCATGTAATATGTGCAATTCAAAAATGTTTTGGTGCTCGGTGTCTCATTATCATGTGCCTACACTGCTTCCAGCTCTATCAGGGGAAATCCTGGAAATGTGGTGTAAGGAGGCCAATCTTTGACAAAGCTTGTCTTGATATTGCAGTTTTTACTTTTAAAAAAGTAGTTTAGCATGTTTCTCACGTTCCCGGAGGTAAAACAAAACAAAATGAACACAGAAGAAAATGACTGGTCTGTGAATGCAGTGCCTTTTATAATGTGCATCTGCGTGCGTGCAGGTGTATTTGTGCGTGGGTGCACACTCGCACATGTGGGTGGGACAGGTTCGGGAATAGAAGGTATCTAAGCAGAGACAGAGGCAGGAGAGAGGAAGAGAGGGAGACGGATAATGAGAACCAGGGGGAGGTGATGCTGGCATGGGGAGAGGAAGATAGAGACCAGAAATAGACATGCAAAGAGCAAGGTGTTGAGTCAGAAAATGAAAGAAGAGATGGCAGGCATGGAAGGAGAGAGAGAGAGAGAGAGAGAGAGAGAGAGAGAGAGAGAGTGAAGAAGGGGGGGAAGTGAGAGGAGGAGTGAAAATGCGTGAAGATGGAAGGACCAAGAGGGAAGGAAGAGGAGAACACTTGAAATTAAATGAAAAAAAGGGATTTGGAGTGGGAAACAAAGCAGAGAGAGAGCGAGAGAGAGAGAGAGAGAGAGAGAGGAATAAAAGGAAAAAATTGTTCGAGAATGAAAGCAAGGAAGACTTACTAAGAGCAAGCTGTAGAGAGTAAGAAAACAGAGAGGGAGGGAGGGAGGGAGAGAGGGAGAAGGAGACACAAATAGACATGTGAGGTTGAGTCACACTGGGAACCTAGAACAAGCTGAAAGCATACAGAATTACAGCAGGAACCACAGGGAGCATCGCACACAGACACATACACACACACACACACACACACACACATACACATACACACACACACTCCCCTTTGCATATGTGATGTAGCAATGCTCTTCTCAAGTGTGGAATGAGCAAGCAAGGGCAAAGAGTATTTGTAAAATGCTCAAAGATAAAAGGAAGGAATAAAACGATGGAGGTGGAGGTTAAGCAGGTGAAATGCAACATGCTTGGAGTGATGAGCACTTAGCTTGCATAGTAGACGTATACAAACACACTCAAAGACCGCCCCCCCCCCCTCCGGGCTTCCATTTCCTAGTTGCTAAAAGAGTGACATGGCAGAGATTGAGTAAGACAGAGATGAAGAAGAGGACACAGTGATGATGGCCATGGAGGGATGAGGATAGTTATACCACAGCGTGTGTGTGTGTGTGTGTGTGTGTGTGTGTGTGTGTGTTTTTGCCCTAGAGAGGCATCAGCCAGTACCAGCATCCAGCTGGGGCGACAGCAAACGGCGTAGTTCTGTCTGACGCGCCGTCACGAACATATTGTCACTGGAAAGCACGGGTAAGCAGCGGCAATTAGCACTGCCTTTCCCCGTCTGAGCGCGAGGGCTTCTGTGCGTGAGTGACAGCTGCCAGTCAATACAGTAATGAGTTTGTTTGTGTCTATAGATTCATACAGGACCGGCGCAGAAGCACATATGAATACATTTACGGCCTAATGCGTTTATTTGTGTGTGACAACTGGTTAAGTGTGCCTGCCTGTTCGCCGTCTCTCTGGGGTCCATTTAAAACACCGTAAGGCGTCACTGTCATCCACTCAAGTGTATCTGTGTGTGACTTGATTGTCTCAGGGCCCAAAGAGACAAAACAGACAGATAAAGCCTGATCAACATATGTGCCAGTACAGGATGACAAGGGAGGGAAGTGAAAGAAGGCATGAAGGCGGGACATTCTGCGGGAGAGGAAAGAGACTAGAGAGGGACACAACAGATGTACAGTATCGTCAAGAAATGCAGTATTAGACAATTCATGTTCAAGCTCATGGTCAGTGTTTCATTTCAAATCCAGAGTGCTGAACTCCAGAGCCAACACAACATTACACTATTGGACTAAAAGGAACCACCACTGTTCTTTACGGAAACCAAAGACACCATAGAGCGAACACGCCTCTCACTGGAAGTGAGATGTCACAAAGTCACTCATATCCAGTGCAAAACAACACGGTTATGTATACATGGAGGCTTTAACCAGTCCAGATGTGCCGTTGTTTTTTAAAAAGGTTTACTCGAAGGAAAAGTGCAGAAACTCTTCCTATTCGAGTGGAACGTCGCGCCGTGTGTATCGCGGCCACTTCGAGGCGCGTTCAGTCACTCACTGCGTGTCAGCATGCGCCACTTCCTCATCCGCCTCTCTCACTTAGACTTTCCCAGACTCCGTGTCAACAAGATGATTCGCATTGGTGCTTTAATCCTCCTCACTTGGCCCGTCCGATCCATTCAAAACACTCACAAACACTCACAAACACACATAGTGCTAGACTCCCTCGAAGCGTTAAGGGTGGTAGAAAGCAAAGGAGCTCTTAAAACTCATTAGAGGAGGAGGAGGCCTACTGCAGATGATGAGATACACTCAATTAAACAGGATAGGGTTCTGCTGTGCCCAAGGGAGCCATGCTAAACCAGTAGGAAGAGGAAACCAAGTGAGAGAGAAGATTTGTATTATCTGTGGTATATGTGAAGAAGCCTGTGCGTGTGAGATGAGTGTCGTGGAGTTGACAAATACATCTGAATGTTTGGCAGTCTGTGTATGATGTGTGTCAAGTGTGTGTGTGTGTGTGTGTGTGCGTGTGTGTGTGTGTGTGTGTGTGTGTGTGTGTGTGTGTGTGCTGGTGGATGAGCTACGGGGCCCCCCAGGGACAGTGGATGTGATCATATGTTGACGACGCATCCTGATAGGTGTTATAAATGCTCCAACACGTCCGTGTCAAAGTGAAGGGTGTGTAATTTCTTGGAAGGGCCCCTCAGGGACGGATGTTGTGATATTCATAGTAAATGAGAAATGGACGGACGGAGAGAAGGAGGCAGAGGATCATGGGAGAAATGGGAATACAGGCAGATAAAAACAAATAGAGACCATTAGTCAAACTGACACTCTGGACTAATGGCAGAGTTGTGATGTACAGCCAATCTGCATGGCAGAGAGGATACTGATCAATACTGAATGTGAATATGTATATTGTGTTATGACATGCATTGTTTGATATTGTGTTCCACTATCTACTGTATATGACCATGTGTCATCTTTCGATATGTTTGAAAACCCTGAAATTGTGTTGAGTGTTGTGACTGAGTTTGGCTTTGTGTCACTGAAAGATCACTTTTCGAAAATAAGTAGTTCTGGTAAGAAAACTGTTACCATTTCCATCAAACGTTTTCAAAATTTGCTGCCATCAAAGTCTCTATATGAATGGCTCTGAAATTGTATCCACTTTAGTCTATGGGAGCAAATACAGACAAGCACATACATCAGAATGCAATGTGGAAAAAGGGGCATTAGTGTAATTGGAGGAATTGGTATTACTTGAGGCAAAGAGTTTTTTTTACATTCATTTCAATGATTTAGAGCTCTTAGGCATGTTATCACAAATTTCCTTACAAATGTGTATATTGTGTTCACTTATGTTATTTATCTCTGCCAGGCGTACGCCTGTGGGGGAGATCATGCGCTTAGTGGTGTGCGTCTGTCTGTCTGTCCACTCCTAGTTTTGCATACTACTCGACCGATCAGCATTGTATTGTTTTTGTGCTTAATTATAATGCTGTGTTTAAGGACCTCTCTTGATTGTGGTCACGATATTTAAAAAACATTTTATTGACATACATAGAAAAGTTTTGTCTCATTTTGAACCGCAGCATCTACAGATTATTTCCATACCTGATATGTTATGATCCACGACACAAGATGAATAAATCACTATTTTTGTTATCTTCACGGCCGTCTTGTTAGGGAGCCGGGAGGGACAACTGAGTGAGCTTCAACTCTTCTTTGTTTGGGAGGCGAGAGAGAGACAAACCTGGTGGAGATCTGTACTCTACTGAGCTCTGAGTGCACTAGTTGTCTATATTTTCTACGTGATTACACCTGATTGGTATTTTTGGTATTTCTGGCATTTCAAAAACATGCATAAAAGCCACTTGACAAAGGAGGACAGAAGCCGCGAGAGAGAGAGAGAGCGAGAGAGAGAGAGAGAGAATGACGTAGAATAGTATAAGTGGCACACAGCCAGTGGTGGAGGTAGAATTCAGATCCTTTACTTAAGTAAAATCAGTAAATATAGCACTGTGAAAATATTCAATGACACAAAAGTCCTTAAAATTATAAAAAGTAAAAGTACTCAATGCTGAAAGTAGTATGAAAACAAAATACTCAAGTAAAGTGCCCAGGTTTGTTCTCTCGCCCGGGGAGCCGGTCTGTTACAACCTATTACAGCCTATGTCCTGTGGAGACCAACCAGCAATAGACCCACAACCTATTTCTGGATCCGACCCGTGTTGAAGAAAGAGGTCAACTCCCAGTGAAGCCGACAAGATAGGTCATTCATTGTCTTTTCCAAGAACTTGTTGTTCTTTTCCCCGAGGCAAAAATCTTGGCAATTAAAAAGCATTTCATGGTGCTTGTGATAAATATTCAGCCATCACACTGTATCTTATACTGGCCAGTTGCCTATTTGCAGGCTCGTGCAGAGATAGACCCTAGGTGATGCTTAAGAACATGCCCATTTTGCGAAACTTTTTTTCTTTGTCTTTCCCGTTCTCTTACACTCCCTTTGTCACAGTCACCACAGTTAGCGCACGCAAACCGACCACATTTCAGAATCCACGTCTCCCTGACCCGTCTTCATTGGTGAAAAAACTGTTTGATCTCCTGCTTGTCACTCACAAAGCAACCTTAAATTACATCTATATAAGCATAATAGCCCCAAATCATATTTTTCCATTTTATTGGGGTGATGTTGTCGTAAAACATGTATTCAAAGTTTCATTTGAAAACCATCAATAGAAGCTATTGTGAGTGTCAGACAGCTCTACTAGCAGAACAACCTGTCAAAATTCAAAGTGCTATATATACGAGAATGGGAGCATTTCTATTGCCTCTGAACGGCTCTCAACATGGCGATGGCTGAGCCGGCGGCTCGTAGTTCTCGGTGCTAACAGCGCTAACAGCGCTAACAGCGCAAACAATGGCAAAAGTCAACACCTTATGGACGACGAGGGAAATACAAACAGTCTGACGGCATGGCGATATGTTTCTATGGGGATGTTGTATTGTTTACAAAGAATGGAATTAAATATATTAAATAAAAGGATTTTGTGTCTTATTCTAGTAATGTACGTCGCAATAAAATGCAGCTTTCTCTTAATATTCTATTGCAAACTTAATCAACTCTTTCCTTATGAATGGGAGCTACAGCTGGTGGTAAATTATGTTGTGGAGGACGGCAACAAGTTAAAATATTATAGCTTAGTGCGGTAATGCCATCTACCGTTACCAGTATTCGCCCAGCCAGCCTCACTTTTACCGTCCTGGTCTCGTCCCCTAAAATGATATCCAGTTTGCCGTCTATGGTCTGCCCGACTCCATGTGAATGCAGCAGAAATAGAATAAAACACACAAACAAGTATCTATACTCCAGCACAGTAAGAGAGGAAGCGACAAGCAAACCAAAGGGAGAGCAGGGGGGATTAGAAAAGAGGAGAAAAAGAGAAAAGGGTTCGATTGCAGACTGTGTGAACAAAAAGAAATGCTGCTGATGCTGACGGAGGTACGAAAGTCACCAAAAGAGACGGACAGGCGGCTGCCAGACTAACAGACAGGGGGAGCTGAACCACACAGCAGGTGGGATTCAGCAGCTCCCGCAGTCTCCACACAGAGAGAGGAAAGACGTCTCCAGTAGCACATTCTGATCGAGGTGGAAATGAGTAACCGGCGGAGCCTGTCAGAGCAGATGGCTGAGAATCCATTAGCTAATAGTGGAGGAGCCTCCCAGCCAAACTAATGACGCCCTCATTACTACGCTGCACGCACTCCCGCCCTGCCAATGGACTCTGGCTGGGCCTTTGTCTGGACCAGGATGCACACACACACACACACACACACACACACACACACACACACACACACATTTAGATACATAAACACTGGTACACGCACGAGCACGTAGCTGCACCAGACACGTGAGCCTTCGTACGTACTCCGCGGAGTGCATGCACACGCTACATACGCAGCAGTAACGCGACGTACAGTACACGTGGGGAGGGGCCACATATGGCGAGAGAGAAAAAGACCAAAAAAAAAGTGTGGACTGTGAGACTATCTAATCCATCTATCCGTTCTTCTGCACACATGACTGCCACCTCGAAAATACGCCATCTGCTTCTCGCGGCACGGAGAGACGAGGAAACGAAGCAGAGATGAGAAACGCAATACCACAGCTGCATAAATAATTCAGCCTGTGTGTGCTCCGCATCCGATAACGCACAGCGATTCATTCACCCATCCGTTATGCCCTGTGTGTGTAAACACACACGGGCACATGCTGATGGGCATGCGGGCACCGCAACCCGACTGCGAGCTAAAGAAGCAACCAGGAAGACAGTTAGACAGCCGACGCGGTGGTGTCAAAATATGGTCGAACTCCATTGAGCATTCCAGCTTCAGCAATGGCAAGAGGTGTTTATCTATGTGTCAGTGCTACGCTGAATATTAAGAGGAGCTGACAGCTCTCAGGACAACCTCTGGGGGCAAACAAACTACATCTGAACTGCGCTTCATTGTGCGCCTACCTACTCGGAGGTTCTTAGTAGTTTGCAGTCAAAGAGGGAAGTAGCACTGGCGTACAGTCAGAACACAACAAAACACTTGTTCTCTGCAAGACTGCTGACCTCGATCGGTTTACCTTGTCGTAGTCTATAACGGGAGTCCAGGGGGATTGATTGAACAGTGGCAGGTCAGGCGGGTTCTGAGGACAGAAAGACAAGGGCAGAGTCAAACACGATTTCCCCTTCCCCAAAATGTCTGACCACAGCTTGGTTCATTTGTGAGACCAGGAGCGAGGTCCGTGCCGCTATAGGTTTATATGTGCCGGCTCACCTTTATTTGCATTTGGTAGTGGAGACAGACAGGGCCCTAAAGCAGGGATGACAGCACAGCTTGGGCTCACATCCCAGCTAATGCAGTCACAGCAACTGCCTGCTATTCCCATGCACGTTTGTCCTGCACCACTCAGCCGTCAGAGCTGCAGCAGCTCGCATGACTGATATTACTTTGAAATGCAAGCTAATAGGCTTTTATACAATGGCGACATTTTGGAGTAAAAAACGGAGAGATATGACAAACCAATGCCTGTTATTAGCGAACGAATGGCTCACATTGCCCCGGAAAAAAAGAGAACCTGAAGAAAAGATTTTGTGATCAGGTACAAAATGATGAGGTCTTTTCAACTTTGCTGTTTCAAGTTTCCCCCCCCTCTTTGATAAATTTTTGATCATAGCCAGATCCCCCGTGGGGCGTTAGGCACACACTTTTCCTGGTGTCAAGCCTTCATCTACAGTCACTGTCTCATCAACTCCCTGTGTGAGCGAGGGTGCACAATCCTGTGCATGTGTATGTGTGTGTGTGTGTGTGTGTGTGTATGTGTGTGTGTGGAGGTGGGCCACTTTAGCAACATAGCCTGGAACACAAGCAGCAGCAGAGAGGGGTGGGGGGATCTAGATCTCTGACTTGCAAAAGATGAGTTTATGAGGTCAGTTAAGGAGTGAGTAGAGGTGCACATTGCATTCTGAAAGGGCCAATTGCCTGCGAGACCTTTCATTGGTCTGTGAGAGACTGGGTTAGCTAAGGCCGTCTGGTGGAGCCACAATAAAAGCTGGGTAATGGACAACAGGTGGTGTGCAATGCTTGTGTGTTTTGGGGATGTTTGGTTAGCATTTACACAGAGCTCCGCTGGCATGGCGTAGACATACATTATTCCCAGTGTTTCAACTCACATGAGAATGGGATAGACTTTGTGGATGTGCAAATACGAGGCTCTGCAACTGCGCTCCGAGCTACCCGGTCCCCGTGCAACTGGAGGGAAGGCTGTGTCCTCAGCTCGAGAGCACTCTCACTGGCTCCTGACCTCTGCCACGGCGGCGGCTTGTCACCCATTCTGTCTGTGATTTCAATGCACAGCGGAGGAGAGCACAGTGTCAACTTTGTGACCTCGGCACTGCCCCTCTGCCCCGTGCTGATGGTTCGGTCCTGCTGGATTTGTCAGGATGTGACCATCGGTGTGCACTGGAGCAGCTTGCCACTGAATCTGACTCAGGAAAGGGAGGACAGTTTGCACCTTCCAAGCCCCAAGAGCACAACATTTTTACAACATGTTACCCATAAATGGTGGATTGTCTCTATTTGTTGGTAGTGAGGGTTTTTGGTGACAGAGGAGCTGAGCCTGAATGTTTAGGAAAAAAGTCTGTCTCTCACCTCTGGCCACACACACGTTGGGTAGTGACCAACGGAACATGATCGCGGATAAAAGCAGCTGTAATTTGTTTTCATTACAGGATGACTTGGGAATACCCTTCAGGCCAACGCATTCCCTACGTGATTTCTCAAAAACAGACTGTTTGAAACTATTCAAAGTCGATTCAAAGTTGATTACGCTGCTGTTGCATTCTAGCCAAAATGTTCAGCACGATGTCAGTGCCAGTTGCATTTTTGCGCTTTGCAGTGAGGAGTGATGAATGAGTCAAGTTCAAGAAACCTTTTATAAAATCCGTTTGCACATTTGCACTTCTGTTGCCGCTTTACCAACTGTCATGGCACCACAGGTTGACGAGTCTCTTGTTGTATCGCCCCCTCTACGACTGAGGTTGGTTATTACACTGGGACAGACGAGCAGTCAAAGGATATACTGTGCCATGCTGTTCTGAAAAAAAGCAATATGTTGTCCTTTGGTTTTTGGACTCGCTGTATATGGAGAATGTTTTTGCCATGAAGGATTGGGTGACGAGACAGAGGGCTTTAAGTATGACTTTAAGTATGGCAGCCTATTCTAGTCTTTTTTAATTAATAGATTGAGGCATTGTGCCAAATAGCAGACTCGTCAGCTCAGTGATTGTAAAAAGAATCGACATGTGCTGTGAATCTTTTGCGGTTTCTGACCTCTGGAGGGCAGCCTTTTCTCAAGCCTCTCGGAAAAAAAACCCAGATGCAACCGCTTTTTAATTAAATTGGTACAGAAAGCCAGGAATAGAACAAAACAGTTGGTACTGGTGACCAAAACCTGGCCGGCATATTAAAAGCTGGCCTCCACCAGAATGTTCTGGCATGATAAACAACAGTTGTTTTTTTGTGGTCAAAGTTTGCTTCGTTATCACTGCACAAGTAAATTTCTCGTGAGCAACCCTTATTACCCTCATGCGTACTGTTAGAGGTTGTAACATGCCCGCGGGCAAATGTTTAAACCCCCATTACAAGTAGAATACAGATACTGACCTCTTCATCAGGAGCACTGAGCAAAGAGCGCAAAGAACGTGGTGGAGCGAGGTCGCGGGCCAACTCAAAGTGGTCCTGTTCAGACAGCTACCGCACCACCGGGGGCCGGCAGGGTGAACGCCGTCTTAGCCAGGAGCTAAAGGAGCAGAGAGACAGGTGAAGGAGAACGTGAAGGGAAGGATGAAGACATAAAAGGAGCAGACCGGTGTTAAAAAAAAAAAAAAACACAGACAAACGGAGACAGAAAAAGGAAGAATCGAGAGAGACACAGAATAAGTACAGAAGGAGAAGGGTGAATTATACCAGGCTGTCAGCTTTGGATAAATAGGATTAAAACATTTTCAGTATAAACTAGAGATGAGCCGGGGTGACTGAGAAGGGCAGTGTGCCAGTAAAGCATGTCGCGAAACACAAATCCATCAATTCCCATTCCCTGCCTCGGTGGACTTCAAAGACAGGTCTCAAATCATGCGTCCGTTCAACCATATAGTCAGCTCGCATTGCAGCATGAAGAGTATAATGTGAGCTGAGCAAGTCTGTCTGTGCAGTGTGTGGACATCACTCAAGATGTCCCAGCTTGTTGTGGTTGTGTAAGCCTTCAGGTCTATAGGTCTGTGCTTATACAGCATGTGCTGTTTTAAATATAATATTCCTCACTTAAATGTATATAGAAATACAGTTTTTTTTTAAATCCTACTTTTTTTTGTTAAACTTTATACTATCACTACATATTCTGTGCATGCAAACAAGTTATTTGTGTGTTCTTGAGGACGGGGGGAGGGGTGGGGGTGGGTGGGGGGAGGGAGACAGGGAGCGCTGTATGTGTGAGTGAATAAGAAACCTCTTTCTGACACGTATTTCAATCCGTATGCAGGACTCCTGGGCCTCAGTGTCAGTTTGCTCTCATCAAAACCTGCTCCAGCTCAGCTTGTGAGACACAGCAAGGTGCGCAAACACACAATGTGTATGCAAACACACACACACACACACACACACACACACACACACACACATTCGCAGCACGGCTGTCGCACCAGGCAGCGCAGATGATGGGCTTGTAGGAGGCAAATCCACCTCCGTTCTGCTCAAAGAGTAGTCAGAGAGCTCCCAAACCAGACCAAAACATACGGAAGTAGGCCAGTCCTGGGACCAGAGTCTCCTGCAGTTTCTTTTCTGCTAAGAAGGACCAAAACCTGGCAACTAGTTAAAAGGTGCATACGAATGGGTCTGTCCTCGTGCATTCCAGAATGATCTTAAAGCTTCGGCTTTACAAAACAACGGGATCGCGAGTTAGAAAACGACCATCGGAGGCTAAAATCATTCATACAACTTCGGTTTAAGTAAGGTTTAATGCTCAGGTTGAAATTGGGATAAGGTTAAGCTTCAGGTAATGGTTTGGCACGTAGCGGTGAGGATTAACGTTTTTTTGGCCAATGAGAGAAGGCTCGATAGCATTGTCGGAAGGAGCCCACAAAATAATCAAGCTCATACTCCACAGTATTCAGCTACATCGGGGACTGAGTGGCGGTGTTGTTTCAGTCTTAATCTGTTGTTGTTTGCACTGCTGCTTGGTTAACGCTCCTAATTCTCTATCTGGCACATAATTACGGCTCCCAACAGGATCCTGCATGGCAAGACTGGTGCTATGCTAGCACTCGGCCCTGTGTGTGTGTGTGTGTGTGTGTGTGTGTGTGTGTGAATGTGTCTGTGAATAACGGAGAGACTGCTGTTTTGCCAAAGATTTGCAAAAGTTGGTGAAGGAGGTTTAGTGAGTGTGTGTGTGTGTGTGTGTGTGTGTGTGTGCGTCACCGTTGGATTTAGCTGAAGTCGCCGGGGAGCAAAATAGGTTTTCGTGTTCAGGTGCAAGACGGAATTAGGATCTTGTTAAGCACACGCTGGTTAAGAAGCGTGCGTACCACCATCGCCTCTCCTCATCACTCCGTGTAAAAGCGAGTGCAACACTAATGCACACCATCTCTCGCATTACAACGCACACGTACACATGGAGCAGCTCCCCGGTGAGTCAGCAGTAATCCTGCTCCAGCTCGGGTCCCAGGGAATCGTGTGTCTGCGGTAATCATCGCATGTACATGCACACACACACACACGCACACACACACACAAATACACACACACACACACATTCAGCCTCTCACACCTTGGCGCTGCACCAAACCCTACATTGACACTGATGCCAGACCAGCGCATACCGCTTAGAGGAGCTTGAAATCAGTGGGGAAACAGATGGATCGACACCCACCACTGATCTATGTTCAGCTGAGGCTCCAGTAGCACACATTTTCCTGTCCAGTACCACTTAAATTATGGTTATTTCAGTTGGGACAATAGCAGTGGAGACATTTTCTGTCTGTTAGAAACTCTGATATGAATCTATAACAAAAGAAAAAAAAGCGATGTAAAGCTATAAACTAAAAAGTCTCCAAGTCTTTAACTTTGACATGAAGAAGCAAGCGGGTTTTTTGTAATTGAATCTATCAGATTGATTTGATGCTATTGCATCTCTATCAGTGTAGAAGAACTCAATCTCATCTGCTGATTGCCTGAGCTCTTCAAATAAAAGAAGCAGGAATGTTTCATTAAGGCGGTGATAATTCAACAAGATATACTTTAGAAATCAGTGCGTATTCAGAGCTGTGTACAGGGTAAAAATAGCATCCAGACAGAATTCATTAAACAGATACATCCACCATACAGACAAGGCCCCGTTGCTGAGTGAAGTGAGACATGCACAGTTGAAATGAGTTGTCCTCATACAGAAGTTACATAGAGTAATGTTGTCTCTGTGTTTCTGAATAAATGACCAGGCTTTATTGCTGGCCCGCAACCAGCGGACCAATCCTGGCTGAACAAGTCTCTCAGCATTGTTCCAGCAGAATGAATGAGGAGCCAAATCAGGGTTTTTGTTGCACAGAATCACCGCGGTACACACAACAGAACCATGGGGCGAGTGCGGGTCAGCGGTAGAGCAGGCTCGTCCTGCAATCAGACGGTCGGCGGTTTGATCCCCGGCTCTGCTAGTCCACGTCGATGTGTCCTTGGGCTAGACACTTAACCCCAAATTGCTCTAAGCATCCAACCAATGGATTCTTAGATGCTAGGCTCGCAGCCAGCAATCTGCGAGCACTATTGTTATCATTAAAAGAGAAATATTATACTCATTCTCAGCATTTTGGGTCTTTACTAGGACATGTTTATATGCTTTAATATTCAAAAACAAATGTTTTACTGGTGACTGTATAGTTGCGACATCACAACCTTACAGAGGCCTGACGGCTCATTTAAAGGCACGGTTTCTGAATACGGGCTGTGTGCATTTCTGCATGGATTAAGCGTGTTGTTGATACTCTCATAGTATTTATATAGCACCTAGAACTACTTTATAATAAGAAATATATTTCTACAATATGGGACCTTTAAAATACAGTAATGGTTGGCCAAAAGAACAAACAAAAATAGTTTCACATAATGAGGGAAAAGCAAAAGAAACGTTTTAGTGAACTATTGCCATGTTTTCCTTAAATAAAAACAAACAAATTTGAGAATATCAAAAAGAATACAAGTATAATATGTTCAATCTAAATGCAGGACCATCCCCAGTATAAACTGACCAGCAGTGGTTTTAACGCTCATCCTCATCAATCACTATCTCATCATAAACTTTCATAATCAATCATTTCGCCTGTCATCTGTATTGTCTTTCACATCCTCCTTGGTACCTGTGGCAGACCAGAGTGTGTGCATTCAGTATAAAAAAACTACCTCATAATAGCACTAATCCTTTGGACAGTGTCGAGGTGTTAACTGGTGATTATACTGACAATGCTAATACTGCTTTGTCTGCCCAAAAGTAATTTACTAATTATGAATGAAAACTGGATCCAGGGTTCCCGAAATTTTTTTTTTTTACCAATTAATTTTCAAAACCTTTCCATAATATTTTAATCCATTTTATGAACATAATCGAAACAATAGTCAAAACAATGTGTATTAAAAACTTAAAATTTAATTTCTAGGCCTGGAAAAAAGTCTTTCTAATTTCACAACTTTTCAAGAAATTCCATTAGTGTGGGAACCCTGCGGATCTCCAGAAAGGGAAAGTGTTAGGATTTGATACTCAACACTGACACAAAGACCCTGTTACAAAACCTGTAATACTACCTGATTGCATCTATTTGCCAGACAAACTGTATTTATTCTTTCTTAGGATCCCCATTAGCTGCCACTGAGGTAGCAGCTACTCTTGACTCAAACAAGAGAGGTTTATTAATTGACACTGAAGTGTCGCTGAGGCTGATTGATGTGCTTAAGTTCACGTTGGTCCTTGCACTGATTGACTGGATGTCATAGTGACACTGGTTAGAAAATGGAGCAATGACAAGCTGTCCAGAGTTTCCCAGATAATTGTCGCTATATGCAAAGAAAGTGCTGGTCGATTGGCTGTAAGATGGCCCCTCTTCATCCCTATAGAAGTGTCTCACTTCACCCACATGCCATTCTATGTTGCACAGCCCACGAGTATTAGTGTCTCCTTACCGGGCCTCGCCTTCTTATCCCATAGAACTTTACATTGGAATTACCTCATTTACATAAAAACAGCTATTCTAAGCTCTTGGAAAGGAATTATAAAAGTCTTGTTATCCTGTTATCCTCTGCCTGCCAAAGGGATAATACACAAGTTAGGCTGAGCAGGCACTAGCCAGGTTTGCATGTGTTATCGCTTTTTTAACCCACAAATTTTCTTTGGATGTACCGAGAGTTCTCAAAATTGACTGCGGTTTGGACTGAAAGAGAGTCCGGACATGTCATGGCTGATAGGTTAAGGCAACATCTAATCCTCCTCCCGCCAAAAGCCCGAAATGAAACTGCTAATGTCAACAAGAAGGCAATGTCAGACTGAATAAATGAAGTGGCAATAAAATGGCTATTCAGTCTAAAACATCAGCCGAGCAATTCGCTACTCCATCCTGTTGGAAGAGCAAACAAAATAGGAAATAGGCAAGTAGAGTGGATGTTTTTTTTGGCCTCCTTCCAACTCAAAAACTCATCTCTTGCTGTCGTTAGACGGGCCAGCAACGTAATGAGTGTTGGTGGAGAGTGAGGAAGGCTGATAATACAGGGGAACAAATGTGAAGCGGAGAGAGGGTGGTAGCGCTCCAGCAGTGTTTCTTTCACTGCCACAAACTGTTGAATGCGTGAAAGCCATTCATCCGCACTGTCATGTTCCATCAAAGCATTGATTTGGGCTTTGAAATTTCATTTAATAGCAGTGGAGAAAAGTAACACTGCAATGTTTTAAGATTCATTTCCGCTGCACGGCTTACAGCCGCCATCCCATCGAGTGAGCCTCTAAATGAACATTTTTACAACCACTTTCGGCGATATCAATTTTTTGCTCTGCATTTCTAGCTTTTTCTTCCAGCTCTCCATCAACATTTGTTATTTCATTTATTTTATCTTTTTTTTTTTTTTTTTTACTTTCATCCTTCAGTGCATTCCTTTCCCCAATATATATTCACCTTTTCACACTCAAAGGTATCAATGGCATTACAGGCTGCTTTGGTCAGCTTCCACAGATGGCCTTTAGACAGCCTCAAACCGAGCCCTCTCTTAATTAGAAACGTTTCTCACAGAATGTGAGGCTATTCTCTCGAATGCTCAGCGTAATTCTGTTATTGGCAATGTAAAGTATTTTATATCTGTAAGTGATAACTAATTAGTGGAAATAAGAGGGGTAATATTTAGTTCAGCAGGGATGAGGATTTGTAATTCAAACTAAATCATTGTGGATGGTACAGCGGGTTATACAAGAAGAAAAAAACAAGACTCAAGAAATACTCGATCAACTTGGTTATCAAATTGGATTATAAATAGAACGATCCGTTTGAATGGCTTCAAAATGCATTCTGTATTATTCACAGAGACAGTGAGACAAGCAGAATGAGAGATTAGAAAGGGCAGAATGAGAGATTAGAAAGGGGAAAACCAAAACATGGACCTGTCCTGGCCCATCTCTGCCCCGCTCCTCTCGTCTTTTTCCTCACAGTCGTCCAGAAATGCTCTTCTCAACACCGCACGGCCGAACCTACACGCACACAAAACAAGTAGGAGCTCTTATTACCGCCAATGTCATCATGGAGCTCGGTTCCATCATCATAACCCCCCCCCCCCCCCACCCCCACCCCACCTTATCAGCTCTCTGTACACAGTCAGTGACATTTTTGTCGTTCGTCCGATCTACTTCGGGCCTTAAACTGATAAAGCGCAGCCGATCTTAACTCACGGGTCCATCCCCGCCTCGTTCTCATAATCTCACACATCAGAAATACATGATTGATGATTTAAAAAAATGTATGCAGGGGTTAAAGAGTATTATCAGAGTGCTTTGTTGATAAGCAGGTGGGCAGATGGGGGGTTAAACGAGGGTCCCATTAGGCCCAGAGATTCTACTTGTGCGTCTGTGCGAGTGCCTCAAAAGTCTTGATTACATCTTAATAAACGGCAGCCATGAGCCGAATATGATGTGCCTGTGTCTGCGCGCTGCTGCAGAAAGTGTCACAGGCCAGTTCATCCTGAACATCTGATTCATCCAGATAGATCAGCAGTCTGACACATTCAATAAATGTAGCCTGCAGGTGTAAAATCAGATAAAGCCTGGCATATGAGATTATTAAACCATGCTAGCGAAACAGTCATTTACAGGGTTCAGTATGAAAGGAGGATTTTTTCTTAAATTCAGCGATAAATGTCATTGTGTTAGCATAATTTAATTAGTTTCAAACCTGGTTAAAACTGAGCTAAACCTCACAGTCTTGATTTTTTACACATGGAATATACTCCTGTCATTATTGAAATTGTGTCCTTCAACCCTTGCATTTTGAAAACATGACTTCTGAAGACTTCACAGGAGTTGGGGCCACGGTGGTTTTTCCGAGCAAAGGTAATGTTATCAAAGTCTTGCTTTGTGAGCAGCTGCTCCCTGATGTACTTTCCTTGAATAATGTTCTGAAAGGATAAAGAAGAGAGGGAGGAGAACGATCTCAGACTGAGATTGAGGTAGGGTTGGTGGAAATAAAGACAGAGAAAAAAAGGAAATCAAATTATTAAAAGATGACAGGAAGAAAATGGAGGTAAGAAAAGTAAACCCAGATGGCTGTCACAGAGATAAGACCGGAGCAAAACCCAGAGTTCAATGTGCGCCGATGTTTCTGGAACACTTGAGACAATTGTCCTGTTCATACATCAGAACCAGAGGGAACGAGTGCTGGGCAGATTATAGAGGGGCTAACAGCGTGTTCAGGGGATTAACAGAGTCTGCTTGTTTGTAATACGTGCAAATATTTTGAGCATGTTGGGTGCAGTGACATTTTATTATGGATTACTTCACACGCCCCCAGCAATCCACGGACTAATGAAATAGAAATGCACGGTTACAAAATAACATGAGTTTGGACCGCAGGTGCGGCACACAGTCCTACAGGACCGGCGCCCCAGCTTTTTACTGTACATGTAGTGCCCTGGTTACAGGCCGGAGGGCGAAGGATAGAGAGAAGGGAGCAAGGAATAAGGATTGTTAGCAAGCCGCCGCAGTAAGCAGTGTGTGTGTGTGTGTGTGTGTAGTATGTGTGACTGCTGAGAACGTGATCAGTGAACAGGTTCAACTAAAATATAATAGCGGTGCGTATTGTGCAGTGCTGCTCGGCCCAAGAGATTAATGTATTACGTGATAATTTAAGCAACAGTCGCGGATCCAAATGAATAAAATAGTAGTGTATATAAGTGGAAAAGGGAAAGAGAGACAAAGAGGAAGCGCATCAGAGAGAATGGCAGACAGACACATTCATCAGGCACCCAGGTAGCAGCTCAGATAACCTCAAGCCAGCCGCCATGGCTTCAGGCGGGGGCTCTCACCACCGCATGAGCACCAGCGGCTCCTCGCCAGCCTGCAGACAGAGCTCCTCTGTAAACGGCTATCGTTTTTGACATCGGCCACCATTACATTTGTGTTGTCACATCTGGTCGGTTCAGAAATTCACGTTTCAATTCTTGGACATGAAATGAACAATTTGAAGAAGACTGTCGCCCTGCGAAGCTCTCACGTCTGACTGGCGTTTAGTGATGTTCTTAGGCAGACCGACCTGTGAATCACCATTACTGCATGGTAATTAAAAAAAAGCTGAAGGGGCAACAGGACAATAATGCAAACGTGAAAAATAATTTGGGTGCAAAGGTGAGTAAGGTCGGCAAAAGATCTTTTTCACACACGGCACCGACTGTCACTTTCACCGGTGAAGATGTTGAGCGTCGTCGGTGACCGGTATTATCAACTGATTAATTAATTCTGTGAGTACCTTGATAACAGGCCAAAATCAAACTCAGAACGTCTTTTGCTCGCACATTTAATATTTCCGACCTCCAGTATTTGGATCAAGTACTGTGTGAAAAATAAGGTGTGTCAGATTATGTAAACTACAGCTATTACTTCAATGTAAATCAAGGTCTTGGACTCTGTACTGGCAGGTACCCAATATTAAAGGACAAGGATCGGGATCAGGGCCAGAACTACTTGATCGAGAGAGAAGGTTTTTTGTATAGTAGAGGGCAGCTACAGTACATGAGCACAAACAGACAGGCTATTCAGCTGATTGGCTTGTAAAGCAGTATTTCTCTTCCATTCTCTGAAAATATTTAAGCCTGTTGGATAACGGGAAAAAGAGGATTGCTGTATTGCTCTCTATTAGAAATAGAAAAAACTGATTAAAAAAAAAAAAAAAAAGCCCTGCAGGATCAGACTCAAGTCTGCTCTTCAGGAATACTTCAGATGGAATACGGAATATGTTTATGCTTATACAAACAGACCACCATAGATGCATTTCTACAGAGAGGTAGGATGACCACATCTCAACAAAAAAATGTGGGACAATGTGAGAAACATTTCCAATGCTGATGGTCTTCAATTTTGATTTGTTTATCTAACTTTTAAAAGAAATAAACATTTCTATTTCTATTTAGCTCATGACATCTCTCTGCTTTGTCCTCTGGTGGATTCAGTAGCACAATAGACTACGCAGGGTAAAGCACAGGCCATAGAATGTGAAGGACTTAACCAAGACATTTTGTCTGAATATGTGGTGGAAATTAATCTTTTTAACCTCTATGTGAGAAATGAACGCGATGAGAAAGCTCTCAAATGTCTTTGAGTACTTCATTAAACAGACACTTAGAATATTTCAGCTGGATGGATGGAGCTCCTTCCCCACATATGGTTCAGAGGTCTAACAACAAGTCAACGGTTTTACAGAGTATGTATGCTTCACACAAACTGCACATTATCCCCCCCCCCCCCTCCCCCTCCACCCCCCTCTCCTCCTTCACAGGTGTACTCCCTCTTCTGATGGAGCCAGACGCCAAGGCCTTGGCAGGTGTTGTTATTCCTGCTTGTTGTGAGAAACCATCAGGTTGGGTCTACAACATAATACAGACATAAGATTCATAAGATTCATAAGATACATAATACAGACATAAGATACATAATACAGACATAAGATACATAATACCGACATGAGATACATAATACAGACATAAGATACATAAGATACATAATACAGACATAAGATTCATAAGATACATAACACCGACATAAGATACATAATACAGACATAAGATACATAATACCGACATAAGATACATAATACAGACATAAGATACATAAGCTACATAATACAGACATAAGATTCATAAGATACATAACACCGACATAAGATACATAATACAGACATAAGATACATAACACCGACATAAGATACATAATACAGACATAAGATACATAACACCGACATAAGATACATAATACAGACATAAGATACATAATACAGACATAAGATACACAATACAGACATAAGATACATAATATACATAATACAGACATAAGATTCATTGGTTTGCTGGCGAGTTTTACTTTGCAACGTCGGCATGGACACAATATTCAAACTTAAGCGATACAAGTTACATCTCAAAAGTACAATACGATACATTTCCACAACAATTCCCCCTTTGGTCTTTATTATGACCATTTACATATTTACAATTTATTGAAACACCAACACATATTACCCTAAATGGTTTACATATGCACATCATTAATCAATAAGGTTAAGGCATTCACTGTTTTTGTGAGAAGTAAGCAACTCCATGTTGTAGCAAGCTAGGGAATAATAACATGATATTTCAACATGGAGGTGAAACACAGACATCCGACCTCTGACCTCTGACCTCCATCTCTGTTGAACTGTATAAGAAGACAACATTTCGGTAAGAAATAATCACAACAACTTAAACAATTTGTAAGAAATGTAACCATCCAAGTATTTATATTATCATAATAAGCATCCCGAATCAACTGTCAATTGAATCAATTCCTTTATCAAGTAATAGAAATAAAACAAAATAAAAGAGAGCATTAGCTGTTTTTGCGAGATCACATTTCTCAGATAGCAAGCTGTAATAATGAACCGAAGTATTACACAGAAAAGTCCCTTTCGTAGTCCTCCTCATCTCAGGGCCTTGGGTCCAGTGTTGCAGGGTCGGCCGGGAGGAAGATTCACATATTGGGGAAACACTCTGTGTTATGGATTTCTTCAATCAGCTCTCTAACACACGGACTAACAAACTTTCCCAACTCTCAGTAAGTTCTAAATCCTCCCCACTGCCATAGATTGTGACTTTGAGGTGACTCGCAGTTTTCCCCGCCGGGCGTCGTGTGCAAAGACGGTGACAGGTTAACCTGCACTTGAGCTGACCCACGTGTGCGCAGTTTGATTGGCATCAAACACGGCCCCGAGATGACAGCCTTCTCTGTTTTCTTCTCAGCCATTGGATGAAAGCCAGACTTCAGGAAGGAGTCTGTCCTGCGGTGGGTTCTTGACTTTTGAAAACTAAAGCAGATCGAAATGCGGAACGCCGCCTCGAAATGTTGGATGTGTGTGTGTGTGTGTGTGTGGGGGGGGGCGTGGGATAAAGATACTGTGCGGTGGGACGCCTGGTCACCCTACAAAGAGATTTCAGAGGAAGATCCATTATATAAACATTACAGTGGCCCAGAGGAGCGCTCAGAGGCTCTGCTGACTGCATGGCTTACTGGTCCATTTGTAGGTGATCAAATAAACTTGCAACAGAGGCCTGACAAAAATCAAAACATATGAGGACCTTCTAACTCATAAACACACACACACAGTACACCAGCGGGAGGAGAACCACCTCACTCTGCACATTCTAAGAGCACATCCTAACAAAGAGGTCTGTGAGATACTGTGGGAAGGGAATATAGGCTATAAGGAGGGGAGGCTAGTGGGAGCTCCCTCCCTCTCACACACACACACAGACACACACACACAGACACACACACAAGAGGAGGAAGGGAACGACTGTGATGCCGCACCAATCCTCTCCTCCCCGCTTGGCGTGCCTGGAAACCATGGCAGCAGTGTCTCACAGTACTGCAGCCGTCGCCATGCCAACAGTGGCGGCAGCTTTCAGTGGGGATCAGACTCGCTGGGTGACACCTGACGAATGCATGCACACACACACACAAACACACACAAACACACACACACACACACACACACACAAGTACGGGGGCACTAAAAGGAAAAAGGGAACAAAGAAAAATGTGCAGGTGAGCTTTACACAGGTGGATAAAAACCCATGCCGAGATGCACACAAGGGCATGTACATGTGAGCACAAACAGGCAGCGGGACATACACGTACAAACACACTCGCACAGTGTAATGCTTTCAGCAGGTGGATAGAAAGGCAACCTTTCTTTTATCCCTCTCCTCCTCTTCTGAGTCTGCATGCTCCACTCTGTCTATCCAATTAGAGAGTCTGCCTGAGTCTGGCTGTCTGCATGGGGGCACACACACACACACGCACACACGCACACACACGCACGCACACACACACAAACACACGCACCCACGCACGCACACTCACAAACATCTTTCTCTCAACATAAAACGCACAACATCTTGAGCACACAAATGACAAGAGCACTCTATCACTCGCCACATGCACACACACACACACACACACACACACACACACACACACGCACACGCACACACACACGCACACCCCACATATTAATAACCAGGTCTCCAATGTCAATTTGAGCTCTCAAGGACTGTGGGTGCTGAGCGAGGCAGAGGCCACACAGAGAGAGAGCGAGAGCAAGAGAGAGAGAGAGAGAGCGAGAGCAAGAGAGAGAGAGAGAGAGAGAGAGAGAGAGAGAGAGAGAAAGAGTAATGGCGTAATGCATTCAGGTTCTTATTCATGCTGATTCCCCCGCTGGGCGCACAGACTCATTTACCTAAACAATACATTTCATACAGGGCAAAGAGGACACAGAGGTAGGGCTAGATGAGAGTGTGTGTGTGTGTGTGTGTGTGTGTGTGTGTGTGTGTGTGTGTGTGTGTGTCTGAGACTAAATGATAGCCTGCCATTGCCCTTTGTGTCCTCTAAAACCGGATTTTTTTTGTGTGTAGGCTTTTGCGTACCGTGTGTATGTGTGTGTGTTAGGCTGAAGAAAAAGATAGCGGTCATTGAGTCAAAGCAGTCTTTGCCATGGCATTGAATACCGGCTGTCTGCATCTGATAGAGAAGAAAGAAGGCATAAAAAGGCGGCCGAGGAAAGGCAAAGAGAAAGAGAAAAAAAAGAGAGCAGGGGAAGAAAAAGAGAGAGGCCCTTGACTGAGATGGAGGCTGTGGAACGTGGTACTTGACCTCCAGTGTGTGCTTAGCATGAAGGGAGGAGGCTGAAGCCTCCCTTCTCTAACTATCTACCTTCCTGAAGGCTGCCTGTGTTCATTCAGTCAGCCAGCATAAAAAAAACACTTACATATATATATATATATATATATATATATCTATATATATATATATATATATATATATATATATATAGTACACAAATTTACTATTATACACCAGGAGTATACATTGTTGCAGAAAACATATGGATATATTACACATTAAAAGACAAAAAAAAAATGTTTTATTACTATTTTTATTTTGCATACATTGCATATCTATATTTTTATAATATAGTGGTATTGATATGATTTGTAATATAATCTTAAGTGGACAGTATGTCATGTCGCTCCTGCATGCATGTGCATCCTCAACCAAAGAAAACAGGGATCCACCAGCTCGAGGCGTTGCTCTGTAGAGCTACTAGTGGAATCAGTTGAGAAACTGCTTCTGGATCAGATTAAGAGATGGAAATGTTTTTGGGCCAGTCCAGCAGATCAAACATCTGACAAATCCAAACCACTCAATCCCAATGACGGTAAACTACTGTGAAAATCGAATACGCCGTCACACTACCCGATTATCGATTTGCAATATTCACAGAGATATTAAAGGGCGAGAAGCCTCACATCCATCACAGCCTGGTGGCTTCCCTTCGACCCGCCATGCCTGCTGTGTGTGCGGACCTGTAGCTAGTATTCCTGAGCAACAAGGGATCGATGGCGACATTATGGGTGTGCTCACTTACATTTCTTTTTTTTTTTACCTCCATAAACAGAAAATCTAGCAAAACCGTTTTTACAACCTGCTATTACTTTGGTGAGCACAAAATAATATCAGCGATACTGTGAATGTGCTACTCTCAACGCAGATGAGATGGAGGCGTGATGGTATCACTCCCATCATTAGCTCCAGAGAAAAACTCATTTGAAATATTTTCTATCCTCAATTTACTAGCCCGACGTGGCATTTTATTTGCCCCCATGCAAGTGGGCGTTTATTGTTGACTGCCACCTTAATACTTATACACTGGAATACAGGCGGACATGAGAACAACAAGGCTGCAATAATTACTGCTACACCCGCAACTTCTGAGATGCTGGAACCGAACACTTATTGAACCAGAACCCTCTCTCTCCCTCTCTCTCTCTCTCTCTCTCTCTCTTTCTCTTTGCACAGGTGCATAGCTGAATCTGTCCTGCTTTAAACTCACACACGCACAAACACACACACGCACGCACACACACACACATTTATTCACTGACCACATGTAGTGTGAGACACTGATCGATCTGGATACTTAAGCACGCCAGGCCAAGGTTTAGCCTGTTGGCCCGTAATACCGGCTTCATGGCTGAATTTAGCCAAGAGGCAAAGCAATGGGGGTGATGGAGATCACACACACACACACACACACACACACACACACACACACACGCACGCACGCGCGCAGATGTCCAATGAGAAACAGTCATTACTGCCACGCTGTTTGGTCTGCCGTGTCTGTGTGTGCATTTTCCATCACACAGAAAGGCTTGAAGTGTTTCACAGGAGCACTGCAGCATTATCCGCTGAATGTGTGCTCTGATGAGTGAGTCTGTAATGCAAACGCTTCTGTGTCTGCAGCGTCTCCTTCGTCTTCCTCTTCCTCTGGTGAGTTCATGGGGATCTTTTAAACTCTAAAAGAGGAATGATGTTTTTCTGAGGTTTCCAGCCCAATGCATGTTTGTTACTTTTGAAAATGTCTTCTGTGTGTGAGAGTTTGTGTGTGTGTGTGTGTGTGTGTGTGTGTGTGTGTGTGTGTGTGTGTGTGTGTGTGTGTGTGTGTGTGTGTGTGTGTGTGTGTGTGTGTGTGGCACCTGCCTGAGGGCATGTTTGCCCAGCACGGTGTGCTGATCCACTGCAGGGTTTTTTGTGGTGTGAGGAACAGGTGAGAGATGAGAAAAGGGAGTAGACAAGATGCCCTCCCTGCTCTCACACAACAACAGCATCACATCCTGACACGCGCACAAACCTACACACCCGTGTGTGAGGGGTAGGGGGGGGGCGGGGGGAAACAAGCTAGAGCAAACGCTGTTCAACATATTTTGCTATTCTAGCGCGAGAAAAAAAAAAAAAACGCTGCTGTGCAGAACATTCGCTCGAGCAAGATACACAATCCCGCAATTGTTTAAAAGTCTCCGTTTCCCAAAGTTGCCAGTCTGGCATGAGTTAAAAATCAGAGAAATATGCCGCAGATAATTGAAAACATATCCACACAGCGCACTGTTTATATGAGCCAATGTTTTTGTGCATTAGGTCTCCAAGCGCTCTGAGCATATTTGACAGCATTCTAGAACATACACATGAACAAGTATGTTCCACTGGAAGTATGCGCCCTGCTGCCACCAAGTCAATGCGGGGATACACTCTGCAGATTGGGCAGATTGGGCAGGTAGGTCCAAGCACCCCAACGTGTGTGTGTGTTTGTATATAGGTTTGAGATTTTTTTTTTTTTTTTGGGGGGGGGGCGGGGGGGCGTTGTTATCCCCACATGTAGGTGTAAGAGTATATCTCACTGGGATCTGTAAATCTTGTACAGCCCCAGACCTGTTTTCCATTTAGACCAAGGTTTGTGTACCAGTATATTAGTGTGTCTCACACACACACACACGCACACGCACACACACACACACACACACACACACACACACACCCACATGCACACTCTCCAATCATCTAATTCATAGGTGGGACACCCTTGCAATCATTTGTCGTTATAGAATAAGGTCAAACAAAACAAAACAAAACAAATACATTTGGAGCTCCCAGTAAGCGGCTCTTGATTAAAACCACGAGTGACCTGTGAAACCATAATTATAATATGCGGTGACTTTGAGTCATTAGAAAGAAGTCGGGCCCATTTGAGAAAACGTGAGTGGTCCGGAGGCATACATGCGTATTCACAATGACACATGTTTCCTCGTTTTTAGTGTGTTTCGGATGTTTAATTTGCTCGTCAAAGTTGGGAAAAACAGTTGTGGCACTCAAGCTTTGGTTCGTCTCTATCCGTCTTTGTCCAAATATTATGAGAGCAAACAAGTCGCTTATCTGCAGGGACGTTTTTTTTTTTTCTTTATTCAATCAGCTTTGTCTGTTTCCTCTGGTTTTGCTCAAAAATTGGCAGAAATCCTTTTTTTTTTTTTTTGCTTTTTGTTTCTTCTGTCACCACTGTTGATGCTGAATGTGTTGGCATGGTTTGCAAGAGCAAAAGACAATACACTTTCAACTCAACAACATGGGACTATTTTTATTTTTTTTATTTATTATTTTTTATCATAGTCTGTGGCTGGCTTAGTCGGTGGGGTGATACATCGCTGATCAAACATGGAACCTCAGGCACATTAATCAACATTCAGTCATGTTTCATTTTCTGATTTCTATTTAACTTTCAGATATTTTCCACCCATGGTTAATTGCTCAGAAGAATTTATTCAGAATTGTTTGATTTGTTGCATATTCTGTTGCCTTTCCTCCACAACCCTCTGTCTTTCCCCCCTCCTCCCTCCACAGTGTTTACTGCGGGCCAGTGGCTGACTGTAGCCCCCCCCCTCTGCCCAATCAGTGGCACTGGCTTGGGCTGCTAATTGAATTGGGCTGGAGGTCTAATTCTAATGTGCAGCAGATGGTCGGGGCATTCCTGCATTCGACCAGCCGCGGGCCGCCACTCTGTTCCACAGTGCTCAGCCCAGGGTAATGTAAACCACCACGGGGATGAGAGAGAGAGAGAGAGAGAGAGAGAGAGAGAGAGAGAGAGAGAGAGAGAGAGAGAGAGAGAGAGAGAGACACCTCTAACTCAGTCATTTGTGTGCAACCTGAAAATGACTG
This sequence comes from Ophiodon elongatus, assembly GCA_016806645.1. Lineage (NCBI taxonomy): Eukaryota > Metazoa > Chordata > Actinopteri > Perciformes > Hexagrammidae > Ophiodon > Ophiodon elongatus. Next base: position 344,340 of record JACSYO010000526.1, on the reverse strand, counting down.
AGCTCAGATTTCTGTCCTCAAATGCGTTCACTGAGTTGACTGCAGTTGAGCTGTGAAGCCACGCTGCAGTTCACCAGCACATCGTCCACACACTTCACACACGCTCTCGGCTTTTCGTGTAAACAGACGAGCATGTAACTCAGTCACTATATATATGCGACATATATACAAACCGGCATCTAAGCACACATATCTGCTTCCCCTCTCTCTCTCTCTCTCTCTCTCTCTCTCTCTCTCTCTCTGTTACGCATCAGTGGATTAAACCATCACTGGATGGCAGTGTTGAGCTGCACTGAGCGTTGGGATGCGGCGACGCTGGAGAACGAGGTCCCACTGAAGACGTAATAAAGACACAAATCAATGGCCATAATTTGGAGGGAGACTAGGCCTGGGTTGGAGTTATAATTTCCCTGGTTTCTGGTGCTGCGTCGGAGAGTAAACACTGTAAGTGCTAAATCACAACAGACAGAGCGGGAAACAAGGAGGAGCAGAGGGAGGAGGCGGATAGATATATAGGGGAAGAAATACAGAGATATGAGGCGGAGAGAGAGAGAGAGGGTGGAGAGCTGCAGAGAAAGAAAGAAGGGGATAGAAATCAGGGCTGCTAATGTAATAACAGCCCAACACAGAGATCGGGAACATTGCTTCTCAATGGCTACTATCACCAGCTATCAAGTGCACCAGGGACGAGGCATCAGGGAGCATGTGTGTGTGTGTGTGTGTAATGACGTGTGTGTGTATGCGCGCACACAAGCAAACACAGTGTACTTTATGCTTGCACGGGGGCTGCGCTTACTGTTTTGAGACGACTCCCCAGAGTGCAGCCCGAGTGCGAAGAGGAAGATTATGAGTAAGACGGAAAGCACACATGAATTTGGGCTTTGTTGTGCGGCGAGATGATAAAAGATGGAACTCTTTGTTGGAGCGGGTAAGTGTATGTTTTGCGAGGAGATGACTGACAACACAAAACAGCCATTTGGGCCGGGGGTGTGACAGTAGCTCTTTTGTACAAAGGTCTTTGATTTGTAAGCAAGCGTGTTTATACATTTTCTGCCCAAATGTACGAGAACAAGTGGTTATTGGGATGCATCTCTATGGACGCTCAGTGTGTTTGTCGTGGGCTTCGGGGAAAAGTCAGACATAAATGACTACTGTTCTCTTATTATAGACACACTAAGACAATAAAGCTTTGTCTGCAGAGCCAAGCGACAGACCAGCATTGAGGCCTAAAACAGGTTGTATCTCAAGATACTGGGTAAGAGGTGTGTACTTCTTTTAACTGAGACCTTTGAACTCTTGAACTGTTCTGCTCTCGGTTCAGCTCACCGCCACATTGAGTGTCGCAGTCATCTTTACTTCTGTAACTCCATAATGCCAGCTGTTTGGGAGTCAGTCCACTACATTCGCCCAGACTTTAACACCAAGTTTGTGCTTCTGATGTATTTACATTGGAGTCGCAGGGGTGAGCATTTGCGCTGTTGAAGAATAAATAATCCAAGAGTCACAGCTTGTGCAATGCATTAAAATTCATAAAAATATTTTCTATCGAGCACCAGACAGAATAGTTCTTTTCACCCAGATGGTTAGAAGAGTATGAGGATTTTGGAAATACCTTCGGAGCAGCTGGAAGTGTTGCTAAACGACCTTCTGGGTTTTTCAAACAAATCCAGGTATATATGTTGGGAGAAACGGATCTGAAGCGCTGTGACTCGAATGTGGATACAGGAGAGACACAAACAGGGGCTAATACCGGACAGATTTCCACGGACATGCATTTTATTTCCAGAGGCTTGATTATGATAACTTTTGTGATCCCCTGAATGTTCATAGTTTAAGTGAAAAAATTATTTGTGCATGATAAAAAAAAAAAAAAAGAATCGAAATCACGACAGTTTGTTTTGTGTGAAATTAGAAGAAAAACTAAATAAAACTAAATTCATCAGCAGCAGTTGAACGTTTTAGGTATAGTGTGTGTTTAGGAAGTAAGGATTTACACACACAGCCATCTTTCTTTGTTGTTGCAAGAAACGACAAAACCCACAGCCCTCGAAATCAGAGAGTCAGCTGCAGCAGAAGTTTATGTTTGCCAGCAGTAGACTAACTAAACAGTTTTAGAAGGCATTAAGCGCGGATTAAAAACCTGCAGGTCCGTGCTGGGCACAAACACACCGACACTGGATCAATTTAAAAAGGTTTCATGAGAAAGGTAGAATGGCTACTCGGAGAGCGCAGGCATTGGGGCATCCGCACGCTCCTGGGATGATCCCACTTCAGGAGTAGGGAAGTCGTCCTTCTGATCTCGGTGTGCTCACGAGCTTTAAGTTGTAATGTGGAAACAACGCGGACGCTACGAAGAACACGCGTACTATTTTACTGTTTCAACAAGCGCGTTAGCTGTTTTTGAGTTGGTCGGACTCGAGGGAGGCCGTTCCGTTGAATATTCCCAGTATGGGAACTCATTTGTCCGATTATTCCGAAACTACATGAATGCAGAACAGATGCCCCACCTTGCGATGGTAATAAATGGGAAAAGCCACCGTGATGCCAGTACAAACAAGCGGACGGCCGAGGTAACGAACTGCATGCTGACCTGACGTCAGCAGATGGGTTTTCTCGTTGGAACGTGATTGTGACGGGTTGTCGTAGATGGGTTTTGGCAGGCAGCTGCCGTCCCCTTCTTTTCCGACACCGTGCACCTGCACCGAATCTTCGAGCGGTAGGGAGTATCGGACCGTACCGCCCTGAATCCACCCTGAATCCGCCCTGAATCCGCTCTGAATCCACCCTGAATCCACCCTGAATCCACCCTGAATCCACCCCTGCTGACCAATCGTCGAAAAAAAAAAACCTGAGAACAGCCACAAATCCTCAAAATTGAGATGCTGCTCGGTGTTCTTGCTTGATAAAAAAAAAAAAAGTGCCTAATTTTGATTCATGATGATTTTCTCAACCGAATAATCATTTCATCAACTCCAAATTCCGCGACAATATCGTGTATGAATGATACTTTGGTGGAAATGTTATACCTTAGAGGTGTGTTTTGCCCTTCAGCTACCTATGATTTACACCATTCACCTGCTTGTTACATACATCCACACGCACACAGACACACACACACACACACACTCACACCCACGCTGAACTCTACGCCTCAGCACAAAAAGGAGCAGTGATGCCTCTTTCACCTCAGTAATCACCGCCGGCTACTACAGACGCACAAGCAGTTACATCTTCAGTGTGTGTGTGTGTGTGTGTGTGTGTGTCTGTCGGCATGCAAGCGATAATGTCTCGGTGTGTGTCTTACTCATATTGTCCATAGTATCATCATTAATCATTTGTCCTCCGCCCAGACATGGCCATCAGTTATTGAGAGGTGCAATAATTTGGAATTGATTTAGTCCCCCCCACCCCACATGGAGCCTGGCTCAGAATATAAAATGCTCCTTTGGCAAGACAGATGTACGAAAGCTAATGATAAAGGGCTGTCAGCATCTGAAGCTCCGCCATTCTGCAAATAGCTGTGAGAGGTGTCTCTTTCCTTCTCTTTCTCTTATTGTCTATTTCTGTCCTTCTCTTTTTGTCGACAGAACAACTAGGAGGCAGGGCTGTAGGGAAATTGTTCCTGTTGTGTGCGTTTACTTGTTTGTGAGTCAGTTTGGGAGAGGAGGAGGAGGAGGAGAGAGGAGAAAACCTGATGGATGGAATATCTCCCTTCCTACGCAAAACCCCTTGTGTTAACAAGGATACAGATTTGGGAGAGAGAGCGTGAGAGACACAGTCCCAGAAACCTTGAGAGATAGTTAGAGAGAGACAATGGGAGACTGAGAGAGAGCTCCAAGCTAAGAGAGCAGACTACTAAGCCTCTATAAATAGGAAAAAAACATACATACGAGGGTTAAGAGACCCTCTTAAAGCTCTGTTCTCCAGTTTTTTGCCTTCCCCTTTCTCTTCTAGACTTCTCCCATTGATTTAACACCATATCAGTTGGCCTCAGGTTCGTTTCTAGGAAAATGTGTAGATAAATGGAATTGTACATTTATTGTGTTATCACAAGGCCTCCGGATCAGATGCCCGAACCACCTCAACTGGCTGCTTGTGATGCAAAGGAGCAGTGGCTCTACTGAAAGCTCCCTCCACATATCTGAGCTCCTCACCCTTTACCTCTGAGGCTGAGCCCAGCCATACGGAGGAAGCTCATTTAGGCCACTTGTACCCCCAATCTCAGTTAGGTCACTACCCAGAGCAGACTGGTAATACACTATAGTCCAGTACAATGCCCGCATCACTTCTGTTCATTGACTGGAAATAAGAAGTTGTCAAAATCACCTTGCTGTCACCCATAGTTTATTTTTGAGTTTGGCATTTTGGTCGTCACCATCTTGTTTTTTTGCAACCAGAAGTGACGCGAGATGTTGGAGCTAAGCGCAACCAAATGCTTAATAAGACATTTTTAGGCAGTCAAAAAGGTCACAATTAACTTTCATGAACTGAAAACACCCAGACCGGACAATGTCGTAGTAGAGACCCGTCAATCACAAGGTAGCCACACCCTCAAGCATATCCTGCATTACCGACTATTTTCATCTAAATGGGACCATCACTTACTAAATGAACATAATGCTTTATTGAAGAAGACTTGAAACTAGAGATTGAGACCATAAACTCATGTTTGCAATGTTTACTGAGGGAATAAATCAAGAGAGAAGTAGAGTCATTTTCTCTTGTCACGTCTATACAATCTGACATATTTGCAACCAGAGGAGTTGCTGGCCAATAGTTTGTCACTTCCACACTGGCTTTACTTTTCAGAATGCTGCACAAAACCGCTGTCTCAGGTTCCCTTTTACCCATACTTGTGAACAAGACCCAAGACACTTGGACTACCTCGCTTAGGGCAGCAGCTCACTCCCAACTCGGAGGGAGCCATTCACCGCTTTCCATCAGAGAACAATGTCCTCCGACTTGAAGGTACCGAAAAATGCAAATATGGTCCCAGTCCATGCTGGAGGTCACTGTCGGATGAAGTCAATAAAACCACATCATCTGCAAATTCTGAAATCCCCAAACCGGACACTCCCCTTTCCCATGTCTGCACCTTGAGATCCTGTCCATGAGAGTCACAAACAGAATCAGAAGCGCGGTGGACAAACACTCACTGGAAACACGCGTGACTTTGTGGCGAGTATACGGACACAGCTCTCACCTTGGTTGTGTGAAGGTTAAATAGAAAAAGCTCTCCCAAGGTGAACTGTTTTATGCCATAGCAGCCTAAACTATTTCAAAATGACCATGTGTACAAATTATGCCAAAGAAGTTAGTTATGAAAAAGTACTGTTACATGTATTGTGCAATAGTCGGAGGTCCCTAAGCTGACCTTTGCACTCGACCCGGAAGCGGAACAAAGCGAGGTCGCAGCATGATGACGTACTGAAACTGGGAGGACTTTGAAAGGACTTAAGGACGGGACTTTGCCACGTGACGGGACTTGCGCTGGGACCTGAGAGGGAAGAGGAAGCAGCGGAAGCATATCTCATGAGATATCGAGTTTTTATTATTTTCATATCGTGTGTTTGATGTGTAATTGCTTTCAATCAAAATAAATACTTTTTTACTTAAACTTCGAACCACTTTTGGGCTTTATTATTGTTGTCGGCTTGACTTTGGTCGTGCGTCCTGAGAGGACATTCTTCGAAGAGAAGAAAGTCTACATTCTCAACAGTTGTAGCAAGCGCACTGTTGATTAAGTGAATTACAATAACGTCACTGTTGTATTTACATTTTGCCATAAGTATTGTGGAAGCAGCACTGATATCTCTCAGCCAAATGATAGCTAAATGAGCAGAACGATAGGCGCAATGGAGCATTTCAGAAGCTATTGATGTCTGTCAACTATGGCATACCGTTATCAATTCCAATTCCAATTATTTCCTTATCGCTTCCAAATGTGAATTGGCTCTTGATATCGAACCCTTCCTTCTCAACTTCTCTCTGCTGCTCTCATCCAGTGCTGTCTAATCTCCGTCTCCCCTCAGCCACCCTCTCTGCTCTCCACATGCATACACAAAAAACAAGTGTGGTAAACCCTTGTCTGTCTCTTCAATAATTCCATGCAAACTCTGTCTTTCTAGATTGTCTTGGAATCAAAAACCTCAACATCTATTTGGATTTTAGCTGGCTGATGTCGGTTATGTAAAACAACTTGCCCTGTCTTAACTGTGAGCAGACTCAAATTGAGATAAACGATGGTAACAGGCATTTGGAATAGTAGTACTGCCTATCGTCAAAAGAGGCGCAGGCATTTATTCACCCCAACAGAAGAGACAAGAGGCTATTATTACAGACAGGGCTATATTCCCGATTCCTGTACATCTGATCATGTTTATGTAAGAAGCCTCCCTGATGTCGTTTCTGCCCCCATTTGCCATGTTAATTTATTGTTGCTGCCATTTGCTGTTAATGCAAATTCAACACTTCCTCCATCTGTTTCAAATTACAGCGCCTTCAGCAGCTCAGAGAACATCATCCTTTTTTTGTTTGCCGGAAGCCTTTTATTGTGAAACATCTACAGGATATCTGGAGTTTGATTTACATCGGTTTTACAGCAGAATAAATAATTGAATGATATTAATCTGTGAGGGAGAGTAGAGGGAAACTCAAGAGTTACATTGTAGGGAATACGGCATGACTATATTTTTGTACTGATGAGCACATGCCATGGAAGAGTACACAGCACTTAATCCATCATTTAAGAACTGGCTTTTATTGGAAATATTATGGTACAGTATCTGTCCTTGCTCATTCTTTCTCCATCTCTATGTCCCGCTCTCATTTGCCTTTCTTGCTCAGCTTTCTCTTGATACTCATCCCGCTCTTGTCTGCAGCTTTCGTGTGTGTGTGTGTGTGTGTGTGTGTGTGAAAGCGGTTTGACGGAGGCTGGAAAGCAGGTGGGCGAAAGGAGTTGAAGTGACACCTGGTAACAGGCTGACAGCCCCGAGGAGGGATGTGGCACTTTCATCCCTGACACGTCTCAACCTTCTCTCCTCACCATCATGAACTTTTAGACACACACACATGCACACACACACACACACACAGTATACTGTAATGCTCACATACACATACACCAAATAATAGCATTCATATACGGTACACACAGAAATAAAGTGACAGAATGCAGCAGAATCTCCCTGAAGGAGGCAGACAACATCACTTTCAAAGAATTTTCTATTCCCCAAGATTTTGTCATTATACCTGAGCCTCCCATTGGGCAGGTGTCTTGTATTCCCCATGTTTCTGTGGTTTCTGGTGCTTGAGCTGACAGCATTGTGCATACAATTAAAGTTCAGTCATGGCCTGTATTTCTACTTCTGCAGGCAGTGAAAAACAAATGCAATGTAATTAGAGCACGACGGTCTATATAATATATGCAACACCTCATCAACAAAAAAATCCATAGTGTATTGTTTGGTTTACACACAGAAGATGGGTAGTTGAATGGAACAACAGCAGCAGTCGTGCCTCAGGCTTGTTTAAAGCACTAGAGGAGATCTAAATCTACATGATCAAGTTCAGTAAAACAATCCAACCAAGAAGATAATTTTTTTTGGACTTGTTTGTCTCTAAACTGCCTGCAAGAACAAAATCCCACTTTTCACTGATAATATGCAAAATGTTGAAATATGTTCGTAAACCAGTGCTAAAAGCTCTTTGCAGCTGTTTTAAAGAAGAACCATCAACACTTGACACAACAGATGCAATGTAGCTGACGAGTGGTGGAGTGAACCATTGTACGGTCCACAGAGGTTAAAAGTCGCCACCTATCAGAACTTATAAAAGCTCAAGCCTTAGCACTCTTTATTTATTCTCCCTTGTGTTCTCTTTAACGTCATCGCGAGATTCAGTGCGCTACGCTAATACGGCAATGGCACCAACGCAAGCACTCCAAGAACCGACCTGGATGGACTCGCACCCCAAGGCCCTTCCCTCCATCCGCACCCTAAGGCCCTTCCCTCCATCCGCACCCCAAGGCCCTTCCCTTCAATGGACCCCTGTTGTTTACTCCTATACTCACGTAGTGCCACTGTTTTGTTTCCCTCCACGCTGCACTTATTTGATTCATTTTCGATATGGTTGCTGTACATTACTGGTTGTGAAGGTGCAAAACCTTCAGCTTCCGCACAGCCATTCACAACTCACAGCACCACGTCTCAGCCAGCAAGGGAAACACCCAAAATGTATTGTTCAATTAGGAATGGGGGTAAAAAATAATAATCTCATCCATAAATTAGCTAAAGTCAATTAGAACAACTCACCAATTAAGGATAAATCTGTTACTTGAGGGCACAGCTATAATGAGGTTCGCGGGAGGAGCCACGCTGAGACTGTGTCCTTGCTTGTTTGGGTCACGCTCAACACACACAGAGCTTCGACTATGTTTTTGATATGGAATTAGGCTGCAAATTGAATTCCGTGGGGACCGAGTCCGTGTCTGGCCACATGAGGAAGCCGTAGTCAGAGAGGGAGGGAAACAGAGGGAGAGAGAATGAGAGTGTGCGTGTTTGTGTGACTATTTATAGCTGCTGTGTCAGTCTGAATACAGTAGAAGTAGAAGCCTGTGTGTTCAGCTGCGTGGAATCACTGGTTTTCATCTATCTCCATGCTGGCAAAGCCCCAGTGTTTTTTCTTTTTGGAAGGGCAGGCATATTTATAGATGACTGATTTTCATTTTAAAAATAAAAGAACTTGAAAGAGATTATTACCCTAAACAACATTAAAAATGAACACACTGACAAATACTTTCAATTAATTACTGACAGCGGAGTTTGCCACAAAACCAATCACCTGATCCGTAACACATCCTCCTGTCACCTCCTGTATCATGAAACTTGATCTTTAAAGCTGACTGACCTTTGACCCCCCTGACCCTCCACACAGCCATGCCCGCAGGGCTCTCTTCTCACCTCAGCCAGGAGAGAAGTTTGTGAGGTGCACTGCCACGGAGCGTTTCATGTCCTGTCTCGATGATTCCCTCAAGACGCTTCAACGTCAAAGCCAAAGTGCAGCGCTTACAGACGGGAAAAACAGCTCAGATGAAATCAGTCACCAAAGAGACAAGGCAAAAAAGAGAGCGCAATGCCTCTTTTCTTTTCCACAAGACCAACAGTAGCGTTTTATGATGGCACCACCAGAGGCAGGAAACTATTGATCTTAGCAACTATTGAGTGCTGCAGCTTGCACGCATCAGAGACCAAGAACCTTTTAGAAACAGGCGTGATGATGACAGCATGCAATCGCGTCTCTTTTATGTGCCCCCTCTCCTCGCTCTCCATCTCCCCTCCCTCTACGCTACATGACTTGTCAGTGAACTGTGGGGAGATATGTGGGAGGTCTGGATTGGACACCTTTGACACCTCCTCAGGCCAAGTTTATTCACTCACTAAAACTGCACTATCGTGACCACTGTGAGTGCATGGGCTGCGTGACGGGGACGTGGAGAAAGGGGTGAAGGGCAGCGGTGATGTTGATGCCGGTTGACAGGCGGACAAGGCTGCTCCATGAACTGGTTCGGCTGCCCCGGGACAGAAGGCCTGGAGGCGGAAAGGAAGGAAGCCAAAGAGCCAGTCAGCCTGTTTTCCCTCTCCTCCCCGGTCCCACTTCTGGTCTGGAGGAAATTAAGCCTTGTCTCCATTTCCCCCACCAATTGCCTGCTTGAGCTCTAGACCTCATCCACACACAGACCCTTGGAGATGTTGGGGAATAAGCTGATGAGCTGCTGCCAGAGGCGATGGGCTACGAGGCTATATGAGCCGCCATAGCCACTTAACCCTTTCGGTTCCCCTGCCAGCAGGGCCAAGAGCCCTTACCATAGGTGATCACCACATGGACCTCAGCACCTGGCAGCCATTCATCATTCCCAGCAGCACTGCAGCCTTTGATATCCTGATATGGCTCTAATGGTGTATGCAAGCGGTACAGGGCTCACACACACACACATATGCAAACAAAATTCAGTGTTGTGGGATAAAAAACAATTTGAAAGGATATCCATTTTGCCCTTTGACCCCTGGAACTATAACAAGAGTCTCATGTGGCTGACCCAGGAGAGCGGCACTGTACTGACAGATAGTGAGGTCAAAAGAATAACTTAGCCATGGAGAATTCAAACACTAATGCTGGTGACCTTTTGAAAGGGGTGAGCAGAGGGATGAAGACAAATGGGGAAAAGAGAAGGGTGTAAATGTACGCGATGAAAGGAGAGTGAATCGGTAAGCCATGAGGAAAGGCTTCAAGTCATAGCCGATAAAAAACCTAAAAATAGGAAAGCAAAGACAGCTGCACAGCGCACATCTGCAATTATTTGCATTACAGCGGCAGCGTCTGTGCACATTTTTCAGAAGAAATGTAAGTGCCAGAATGAATGGAAGCTGGAAGATAAAGCCAACAGCAAGTCAGTGTAGAAGAAGAGAATGGACTTGTTCTATGGAGAGCACCAGAGATACGATCTTCAGGAGCACCGGAGCTCATTGCAGATCTACATACAGTTCCTAAAGGAGGTGGCACAAAATGTGTAATTAAAGCCAAATGAAAGGCACTCCGGAAAACAGAGCTCAAGTCCACAGGGATCTCATGATGTTTACAAAAAGCAGCCCATCACAATCAGGCATATTACAACGGGAATTATGCTACTTGATTTTGGTACTTTAACATGCACCAAACACATAACAATAATGCATACGGGATCCGCTTACAGAGCACTCCTGTACGGGAATGTTACATCATTACATTTAAATAACATTATTTAAAAAATATGTTAAGACCATTAACCTGGAAACACGAGAGGGGGAAAAGAGAGCTGTCGGTTTTTGTTGATTTGTGTGAAAACTTGCAGGATAGGTGTGATGTTTAAGATTTCAACACTTTAACCTTTGTTCATTAGACTCTGCTCAGCTGTGACACGCACATTATTTGCACGTTTCACAGTTTTGATAACATCCAAGATAAAAATAATAATACACTGGCACGTTGTACCTGTAAGTGTAAATGTGGCAGCAACCACTTTTAATGAACTTTATGCAGGAACACTGTCAATGCATTCTAACAGTAGTGATGCTTTTTGGACTAAAATAGCAGATCGGGGTCTCGGCTCGTAATCCTGTGTCAGACAACGGGGTTTGTTCTAAAAAGTGAACGTTTATGGATCATGAATTGCTCATCCTGTGTAAAAAAAACAAAGTATACAAAAGTAGGCCATTTGTGAACTGCTGACATGTGAATAGAGAGATATCTGGGCATGACAGATGTATCACTCCGCTCTGAGCTCTGTACGGGAGCATCATTAGCACACTGACTGACATGACTGACAGCCGGCACTGGGAGGAGAGGGATGAAGGGTGAAATAGAGAGGGAGGAGACGGAGCAGAATCTGTGCCAACGATCACCCTCTGGCTGTTCTCCACCGTTTTAATCACAGGAACAGTGCTCTCACTCTGCAACCCCTCAGAGACCCAGGTACCTTAGCCACACTTGACATTAACCACAAGGCGAATACACCCATGTTTAACGCAGACAAGCCTCCTCGCCATCTTCCTTCGATGTGTTTCTTCCCCTCATCGACTGCCATAACAACCAGAGGACACACTGAGCAAATGAATGTGTTTTCTGTCTCTTTTTTTTTTTTTTTTTTTTTTTCTACATTTGCTGTTGTGTGGTGTAGCTAATCCTCTGTTTATTATCATTTATTCCGTGAGTGTAGTGAGCTCAGGAAGGCTCTTTCAAAAAGTTACATCACTGACGATAAGACCCTTCGCCGCCTTCCGGTAATGTTTGCTTGCCTTTAGCTTCTTGTCAAAAACAAGCCGTGCGGAGTCTGACCCGACAGTACTTTCTGCAATGCCAGTGGCAATTCTGACAAAAATGGAAAGGATGAGCCGGAACAGAGGAGATTTGTCTGGATGGAAGGTCTGGACGCTCCTTTGGGAACAGAGCTACAGACATTGATGAGGGGGAAACGAGACTGAGAGGAAGACCTTGGGCAGAAGGCAGCAGAGCAAACTTCAGTGAGAGCAGACTGGGCTAACCAGGGCTGGACCGGCCATCTGGCACACCGGGCGCTTTCCCAGTGGGGACACAACTGTCATGTTTTTTGTCTGAGCGGCCCATAGAACAGGTAGACCTGGCCAATCGTTTTTTATTCTCTCTAAATTGACACTTTGATGGTGACAGAGAAACGTGCCTATACGGATTAGTTTGTGTCCCGCTGAGTAGAGAGCCCACAGTCGTCCGTGTGACAAATATTAGCAAAATAAATGAATTCATAAAATATCATAAAAACACCGCTGGCAACTGGACTTGAGTCCACCGAGAGCACTGCATTTTCCATATTTGCCACACAGACATTTATGGGTTTAACGAATGAACAAATGAACGGATTATCTTTATTTACATTAACTATCATTGTGGCATGTCACGATAAACCTATTCATTCAATAAATGAATACAAAAATGGTCAATGTTTCTTTGTTACAAAGGTTCTGATCAGGTTTAAAATATGAATAGCTACTTACAGACTGTGTGGGCCAAATCCCCTATTTACAATAATTCACTACATTTAAAAAGTCAGGTCGACAAGTATTACGGTCAGTGTATATGATGAAATAGTGGTGTAAGAATGGGCCCCCGGAGCCCCCTAGCTGGCTACTTTTCCCACTGACTGGCTACTCAATATCGTTATAGAAAACCTTGTACATCACAGTAGTGTATGCAATTTTGTGACGCCACTTTTTGAAGGAATTTCTCATGATTCTTTTTTTCTAAATCTTCATGAAATTCCATCTTATCACATCTCATGTGATGACGGTGCTGGAGAGGATGGTCTCGGCCCATCTCCAACCGCAGGTGAAATCCTCACTGGACCCTCTGCAGTTTGCATACCGGCCCCGTGTGGGAGTGGACGAGCTCAGTGTCACCTGGATGGAACCGGTGTTTCTGTGAGAATCAATTTCTTTGATTTCTCCAGTGCATTCAACACCATCCGGCCACTGCTGCTGAGTGAGAAGCTGCGGGTGGTGGGGGTAGACGCCTCCACCGTCTCCTGGATCACTGACTACCTGACAGGCAGACCACAGTTTGTCTGACTGGGCAACGTGCTGTCTGATACGGTGGTCAGTGATACTGCAGCTCCACAGGGAACTGTTCTGTCTCCCTCCCTGTTCACCCTGTACACCACCGACTTCCAGAACAACTCGGGGTCAGTTCTCTGATGACTCTCAGTGGTCGGGTGTATAAGGGATGGACGGGAGGAGGAGTACAGGGCAGTAGTGGATGACTTGAACGTGGCCAAGACCAGAGAGATGGTGGTCGACTTCAGGAGGAAGACGACGGCTCCACAGCCGCTGAGGGTTCTGGGAGAGGATGTGGACATGGTGGAGGAGTACGAGTTCCTGGGTGTCTCTGTAGACAACAGACTGAACTGGAAGACCAACATCAATGCTGTGTACAAGAAGGGGAGGAGTCAACTCTTTTTCTTGAGGAAACTTCGATCCTTCAGTGTGTGCAGCACATTGGAGACGTTCTACCAGTCTGTGGTTGCCAGTGCACTGTACTTCTCTGTAGTCTGCTGGGGGAGCAGCACTGGAGCCGGAGACACCAACAGACTTGAACTGGTTAAGAAGGCCGGCTCCATCATTGGCTGCAAACTGGACAGTCTGGAGAAGGTGGTGAAGGGGAGGACACTGAAAAAATGATTATCCATATTGGATAACCCGGACCACCCTCTCCACCACCTACTGCAGGGACAGCGGAGCTCTTTCTCCAACAGACTCCTCCAGCTCCGCTGTCACAAGGACCGATACAGGAGATCATTCCTGACCACTGCAATAAGATTATATCATAAATCACCTCTATAATCACACAACTATAACACCGTTACGCTGTTGTTTGTTTGTTTAGCTACATCTTTGCACTATTGTTTTGTTTGCTTTGTTAGTTAATTTAATTTAATATTATTCTACTCTATTGTTTTGTCTATACCTTGCGCATTTTTCTTATTATTCTATCCTATTTTTTGTATATATTGTGCATTTTTATATTTTATTGCTTACCTGTATGCATAAATGCTGCTGTAGCGAAATAATTTCCCGTTGCGGGATTAATAACCATCTATCTATCTATCTCACTCATTACACAGCTTCAGTGACTTTAGGGAGTGGCACAGTTAGCACACATCGGGAGCGGGGAGACGGGTGGTGCTGTGTGATCGATTGTGGCGAGTTGGTCTGGGCCCAAATGCCACGGCCAATCTTTTGTTCCAGTCCAGCCCCGGGGACGAACCACAACAATATTCTTATTCTGTGGGACTTGCGTCATTTCATTTCCAGATCATCTTATCCCTTAACAGCATACGCATCAGTTAAGGCGTAGCTCTGTGCAAAGGAATCAAAACCCAGCATTTGAAGTGATACAATGAAAGTGAGCCCGCCAGTACATCTGAGGCCGTACACCACATAAGAGGAGACGGTCCTGTTCGGTTTGAAGACAATACATGACAAGGTGGAACGAGTTATTTGGACTAAAACGATTATCATATGACAAATGAATTGATAGCTTGGTTGCAATCGTTATCCGTGTCTCATAGCTGAGAGGGACGATCATTTTCAATTGGTCAATCATGTTCTTTGAAATCTGAAATCTACCGTCTCACTCCCTTATCCCGCAATTTCTTTCTCCAGCAATTTTCTCCCCCCGGTGGTCTCTACTGTGTAATGTTTATGTTGGAACTGCTGAGGTGTTTATTGCAGGGGAGCTGTGCATTTCGTGATATTAGCACCCCATTCGGTGCACCCAGAGGGAAGGCCATAACGTGTGTGAGCTGCCACTGTGAAACGCCTTTTAAGCAGAGTCTGTGGGTAAAGCTAAAAATACTTCTAATGATGTCCCGCAAGAGTCGGCAAACTTTGTAGCCATTAAAAACACAAAGTGTAATTCTCCCTTCTTTCTACAGAGACCACGATCAAAGAACAAGTTTTTAAGATTGTTCTGTTCTGAGCAAATTAATTCTTTTGGCATTTATGTTGTATTTGCGTAACAGAAAACCCAACGTGACCCGTGTGTTATGCTACAGCTACAATCTGCAGCTAAGTATGAACTCTGTGTGAACCGACTGACCTTCGGTTCTCTCTGGAGAGTCCGTGGAGCTTGGTTGAACACGTCCTGTGCTGCGTTCTCCATCCGCTCCATCCGCTCCATCCACCTTCCAGATGTTCCAGTTGACATCTTAGTGTATTATCCACACACACACACACACACACACACACACACAAGGCCAGCGTTCACACTAAACTAGTCTTTCAAAACCCATAGCTAATACACTTATGCTGCTATTGTTGAGCCACAAACCCCCACTGCTATGCTACACTGCACAATAAACAGAACTCCAGCAGGGAACTGAGCTGATCAACAAAGAAACATAACGGAATTAAACTAGAACAAACAACTTCCACTTCAGTTCAGTGTGCATAACATGATAGTACAAGGAGGTCTCCGGGTACATCAGGCTAAAATTGGCTCAAGAACGTTAAGAATATAAAACAACATTATATTCTGTACTACATTAGACCATTTGTAGTATTGAAATGGCTAGAACATTGAAAATGACACTTGATTGAAACCACAACCTTGGCTTGGGGAGTAATGGAGCATCTTGACATTCAAAGAGACATCCTTATCTTTAATTAGCAATAATGCCGAACAGTTTTTCATAAACCGTCTTGTCTAAACCAGCCATTCCTCTACACTTCATAAAGGTCAGGTTATTAACACAGAAGAAAGCCAGCAAGGGTTCGATTGTTGTGATGATTCTGTCTATTGAAGTGATAAAATATGTTTTCATGAAAGTAGATCTGTGTTGGTATGTGATGTGATTAGCAGGATGAAGGTTTTAGCAAAAGCAGCAAAAAAAATGACATCTGTTCACTCACACTATATTATACCCACAAACAAAGCCCAGGGAAAATGTTACCTTAAAAAAAAAAATTTTCCCTGCTCTCATCTCATCGGATTCACACGTTGGTCACACACTTGGCATAGTTTCCGGCTGTGGATTAACCGCTTGTTCCGTTGGCAGTCTGCTCAGGTCAGGTCGTGTCAGGACAACAACACAATATGTTAGGATTAAGAACTTGGTGGAGAAACACACCTTCCCTGCCCTGCAGTCTCCCGTATACGCCTGTTCATCCCCACTGTCAGCCAGATACATGCATAACTAAGAATAACTAACGCGTTGATTGCATTTTAAAAGAGTCAGCAAGCAATAAGCACATACTTTTGCGTGCCTCGTGAAAACATTCAAATAGACACACGACTTAGCAGAGTAGCAGCGAGAGATGGCGCAAAAATAACTAATTATAACTCATCTTAATGAAGTCACACCGCTACTTCATGCACACTCCAGCTGATCTGACACATTACATGGGCTTGCGACGTTAAGCCGAGCCGCTAATTTAAGACCTCGGCGACGGCGTGCTCAGCGAGAGTTGTGACATAATTAAACGGTGGAGGAGCTGGAACATTGCGAGTGGAGATGGTTATCTATGTCATGTTTAGTTTACACGGCAGCCATGTTGCTGTGCGTGAGCAGGGGTCGCCGGATGAAGGGGGTGCTGAGGGGGCTGCAGCACCCCTTACAGGCAGGGGGCTGTAACTGCAAGGCAAAAAAACAAAACACCTATAAATAATAAAAAAATAAACCTTCAAATCTAAAATAAACTCTACCTCCCAGTCCCACCCTTCAGTTCCATCATGGATGTATAATATTTTACAAACTATATATTATAAATAATCAATTCTCTACTATATTGTCGCCAATATACTCTAGAGTAGTGTCGCCTTCACAATCAAAGAGACAAATAGCAATGTGTAGTGGCAGAATAGTGAGCAGATCATAGAGACACACTGCTGCCAGAAATATTTTTATGATTATGCTCCCATTGGCCCATCCCCCCTGATAATATTTCTATAATGTAGCCTATGATTCGCTGTCTTCGGTGCATGCTGTATTCCTTTTGGTGGGGTGGTGCTGCTGGACGATCTGTTATGTAACTCTCGCGCCCCGTCTCTCAATTTCCCGTCTCAACAGTTGCAGAGCGTATGAATTAATAGTTTAGTAAATTGCATTATTTCTCGTTTCCGTCACAGATCTATACGGTGGCGTGACATTCTACGACGGAGCGCCGTTGTGATGTACCGTCATCCAAAGAACCACACTGCAGGCACGCGGAGCACCGAGCGCAGGTACTGTGTGACGAACTGCTGAAAGGGCGGGAATCGTCCAAGCGAAATAAAAATGAGAATATGACCCACCTATGAACCCATGATCATCTTTAAACTTTTAGGTTCAGTATTCTATTCAATAAAACATTTAGCGCCCGCGTCTCACTTATTTTCAGAGGCTCATTGTAACAATGTACATCGTGTCTCATCATAATCATCTCGTGCATTATCATTATTATCACCGTCGACAAGCTCTCACCCCAGAGGCAGAACATTTTGCATTATATATATCGGCAGGAACGTTTTTCTTTTATCCTTTTTAACTTATCCGTTTGTTAACGAGGTAAAATAGGCAAGTTCAATTACTTTGAACAAAAGCGATCGTGCAAATCGTTCTAAAACTGGTATAAAATGTTGAACCATAACTTCAACATGACGTCATCATACAGATACTCTCTCAGCACACCCAACTCTGACTGACTTCTAGTTTCACTGAGTGTGTGTGTGTGTGTGTGTGCGAGTGTGTCTGTGTCTGTGTCAAATCAAACATGGAGGAGAAGTGTGGTGAGGAGGAGTGTGAGCTGTAGGAGTACAGTAGGACAGTTGGAGTGAGATGGAGATTAAAGGAGTAAAGCTCAGGGGTGACAATGTAAGAGGAGAAGTGGGGAAAGTAAGAGGAGTGAGAAAGGAAAGAAGAGATACGAGGGACAGTGGGAGCTGGCTCGGTGCCCAGGTATCCTATTTGGCCCTCTGCTCGGGCCAATAGTCCCACCCCCCGCCCCCCCCCACACACACACACACACACACACACACACACACACACGAGGGCTCCCACGGCCATGCTCACTTGTGTGACAGCTTTGATTTACGGGATATTTGATCCTCACATCATTCCCTTTCCTTCCATCTACTCATAGTGTGGACCCACAGTCACTGCACGCACACACACACACACACACACACCCACACACACCTGCAGCTCATATCTGCTTTCACAAAGTCCCCCGAATGCACTTTGCTGTTCTTACTGTTGTCTGAAGCTGCCCTCTGCTGAAGTGAGCGGGGTCCTAATGAGGAACCAATAGCTTGCAGTAGCTATTAGAGATGTTAATGTAATTCATATATGATTAGCCACTTTATCTTAATTGAGGGGGCTGTATGCGGGGGGATGGAGGGGGCGAGGGGGGGGGGGGGGTTAGGAAGAGCGTCAGAGAGACTCAAGGAGAGAAAAGAGGGCCGTGGGTTGAGCGAGACGGATAGAGTTGAGAAAATGGAAAAGAGACAGTGTAGGACATAGCTAGTGATTAGAGAGTATGAGGAGGTGAGCATTTGATGAGACTGTATTTCTATTAAACTGTCACAGAACTCTCTCTTTCTCTTTCTGTTTGTGTGTGTGTGTGTGTGTGTGCGCGCCCTTCACAGAGGCACAGTGATGAGGCTGACCCAAATGACTGGGATATTATTGGGAGAGCGAGCGAGGGAGACCTCTGGTGAATACTGATGAAGCTCGGCACAAAGCTGCCTCCTGGCCTCATTAACCTGCCGAAGACTGCCTTTGTTTTCCCCCCGCAACGCTCTAAACACTTCCTACATCCTGCACGAGAGGGCTTTCGGAAGTCATACCGCAGACAGAGACCAGCTCAGGGGTGGCAACCTGAGCAGGACCAGCACGGTGAGTTGAGAAAAGAAAATTGGAGGCGAAGGGGTGGGGGGGGGTCTCTAAATTTTGTTACAGGAAAGGGAAGACATAGAAAGAGGATAATGAGCAGTGAAGTAAAAAAACATGTTCAATATGTGAAAACTTTTTAAAGGCGCTTTTTTTTTTTAAATGCGTTGAAAAGTGCCAGACGGAGAAAAAAGGGGGGAAAGTCAGCTCTTTTGTGATGAAGGAGAAAGCAAAACGCAACACAAAAACAAAACACGGATCACACCGCCGTCTACCACCGCACTCGCAACAACTAAAGAAGGAGGGGAGGAGGCGAGGACAGAGAGTGAGCAAGTGGAGCGAAAGGGATGAGAACAAGGTAAAGCAAAAAAGTAGGACGAGAGGCTCGTGCTTTTTCATATGCCTTCGCACGTTGTTGTTTTATCAGTCGACGTGTGTTCAGTGCGAGGGCTGTGTGCGCGTTTGTATGCGTCTGTGTGCGTGTGCAAATGTGTGTGTGTGTGTTAGCACAGGAGATTTCAATTCCATCTTTAATGGAAACAGCGACTAGGGGAAGAAATAAAATGCGAAGGAGAAGAGCAAATCCTGGCAGCAGAGGCCC
This sequence comes from Ophiodon elongatus, assembly GCA_016806645.1. NCBI lineage: Eukaryota > Metazoa > Chordata > Actinopteri > Perciformes > Hexagrammidae > Ophiodon > Ophiodon elongatus. The sequence continues at coordinate 324,808 of JACSYO010000526.1, read as the reverse complement.
AGTCAGAATGGATGATGAGGCCGACATGGAGTAAACATCCCGCTGTTCACAAAACAAGGTGGGTGTGAGGACAGGGGAGGCAGAGACAAAAGACACTGAGGTGAGCAGGGAGGGGGCAAAAGCCGCTTGGAGGGAAGCAGAGGAATGATGGGAGTATCCAGAAACAGGGGGAGGAAATAGAGGAGCGGAAAAGGGGGGAAAAAGGCAGAGAGGGAGCGGCGACGGGACGGGGGGGATCAGTCATGGTGTGTCTGCCAGTCGGAGTCGTCACTTATACTGTGGAAGGGAGCAGTTGTGTAGTCAGAAATCATCAGGAGCAGGAACAGATTAGATACAGGCTATTGGTTCTGATGAGGCCTCGTATAGATCAGTAATGGCTCAGTGGGGACAGAGGAAAAGAGAGCGGGAGACACAGTCAGAGCAGCAGGAAGGAGCTGGCTTTCACTGCTGGTCGCACTTTTTCACCATACGAGTATAGATTCCCTGTATGCATAAGGAAATGATATCATATTGCAAAAATAAGTTGTTAGTGAGTTAAATTATATAGACCAAATAACACCGAACTGATGAATTTCTTATGTGGAATACAACAGTCAAACAAGTTGAACGTGGTAGTATTTCACCACACGTGTGTAGTACTTAATAGTAGAGTCGTTCCGATACTGACACCAGTATTGGAAATACGACCTAAAATGGCCTGAATTGGTGATTGAACCAAACTGATATCACCTTATCACATCTATCAGCTCATTTACGCTACACATAGATGACAAGACGTGACACTCACTCGCTATACCCGATCAGTCCACCCTGCCTGATAAGCACTGCACATGTGCAAACTAGTGCTACACACCTGTGGTTAAACGCTCTTGTGCAACTTTTTTTCCCCCTAATAATGCTACATCATTGTGAACGACAAATCCGTGTTGACATGGGCGGCAGGGAAGCTAGTTGATATTAGCTGTTGGCAGCTGGTGGCAGCAAAGTTCTGTGGAGCTAAATAACAGAGCTAACGGCGCTAACAGAGCTAACGGAGCTAACGGCTAACGCTACCGGAGGTTAGATTGAGTTACATTGTGATGCATTGAAGCGCTATCAGTAAAAATTATTATTGGGCGAAGGTAAATTACTACTTCATGATGATGTGTTCAAATGTTAACTTGTAACATTTTGTTTTAGGTGAGAAACTTGAATAAATACAGTTGTTTAAAGGAGATAATTTCACAGCAATCAAAAAATATATGTTAGGGAGGTAATTATGACCTTTATTTTTTATTCTTAACGCAGTGCATCAGTACTTGGCGTCAACAAATCGGAATACAGGTATTAGGAAGGAAAAATGATATCGTAACATCTCTCCGTAACGGTTCTGCCTTTCCCTGTTGCTCCTCTCGACAGTGTGAAAACAGAGGGACAGCGAGAGGAGATAAAGGAGGGAGTGGAGTGGAGGGCCGGAGGTGGAGAGAGAGGCCTCAGCCTGCTGCTCCGCCATGCAGGGAAGTGACCACCCACCGGGCCAGTCGAGGCTGAGGCCCTGCATCATGTCAGACGCGCAGAAAGACACCCAGCTGAGTCATCTGGTCTTCGGGGGGACGGGACAGATGGACAGATACGAATGTGCAAGTGCACACATAAACACACTCGCACAAGCACGACACATGGACATGTGCAGAGCATAAAGCCCGCCTGGTTGCTCATGCCTCATAAAAGATTAGAAACATGTCTGTGTGATCTGTGCGTGTGCCGGAGAAATGCCAACACACACACACACGCACACGCGCACAAATAAGCCTGGGTACTTTTAATGAAGGCTTTTCAGATTCTTTGCTGATTTTTATTTAATTAATTTAATGTCACTTTTTTCAATGTGTTTATGTAAATGCAACGTGTTGAAATGCAATTAATGTGTGAGATTCATCTCGTCTCTGCAGGTAGGGCTGATTTAACATTCTGGCAAAGGACTGCGGAATGGAAATGAGTCCATCCTTTTTTGTTCTGATGTTGATTAATGTGCACTGTCCTTAACAAATTAATACAAATGTGAATACCAAAAGAGACACACAAATATACCCCCTTTCATATATCAAGCAATCACAAATTCCAACAATGTACAAAACCCCCTGAGGGATAATAGAGACCGGTGACAAACCTAACTAAATGAGTGGATACATTACAGCGTTATCATCTTTCATGTAATGTTCGAGAGACTTTGAAAGAATCTATGCTACGGAGCATCGGCGCTGTTCTGGAGGCTCTTGGTGGCCCAATATCTTTCCCCAACACTTTAATCAAGTGTGTCAGAGGGAGCGAGCTAGTGTCTGACCTGTGAGCTGGATCTTTTTTTCTTTTTTCTTTTTTTTGAAGAGGAGGATAGGATGAGACTGTTCCTGAACTTCTCCTGTTATGATGTCGCTGTCAATCAACACCTGCTGGAGCCACACCGACTCAGCAGTCACACGTCCCGCTCCTGTGAGGGGGAAACAAGTTGCGGGATTGGAAATCTTGATGAGCAGGATGATGGCGTTTTTTTTCGAAACATACTGTCCCAATGACTTTCACTGATGTCAGAGTTTTGATGCGCCCAAGTGCACCCACACAGATTTCATTATTGCACTTCAGACGGGTCACAAAGTCCTTCAGAAGCTTGCCGCTGATAAAACGTGAAGGTGAGATGATGTTATGTTTATACAACAACTTCTTGGGTCACATCTCTCTTTCTATTAAAGAGCAAATTAGTAATTTCCCTCCCTGCATCCCTGCACAATTACTCTGATGAGCAGCACGAGGTACGACAGGCATTTTAATTTGCACTCCGTAGATATTATTAAATAGGGATGAAGGGCGGCTTACTCTCACTTAACTGCGAGATGTTTAGAAGACATCGCGGTGATGTTAACAGAAAAATGTGGTCGATATGCAGTATTATTTAACAAACTCCAAAAGACCTCATATGCGTGTGTGTGTGTGTGTATTGTTATTAATCAGGGAGCTGATTACAGCCTGTTCAGCACGGATTTCATATTTGCTCAGGATAGCAATCTGTTCATGGATGAGAGGAACGTGAGCCTCAGTCTTGGCCAAATCTCCCTGGAGAGTTTCCAAGAGCTTCAGCCTCTCGACGAGCTCCACCAGTGCCTAGAAGGGCAGCTCTCACTTGTGCTGAACCACCATGGAGTGGCTCGCCGAGCCGCACGCGTCAGGCGGCGGAGCTTTTTAAAAACAACACAGTGGCACTCTCTCTACAATTTTTTGCTCTTCTGTGATCATTTTAAATATTTCCAGAAAAGGGTTGCACCGAATTTGTTCGTGTGATAATATCAGTTTCTGTTGGAATATATCCAGCCGTTCACAGTGCCGCCGTCTCATTACAGACTATTATCATCATTAAATCCCACCGTCGTGAATGTTATGTGCAGCTGTGTTACAGCGAGAGTTGATTCAACTCCATCGACATTTTTGGAGGATGGTTGAATGCGGTTGAATGGCGTTATACTGACAAGGTGTTTCTATTATTTTGTCCATCCCGTTTACATCCGAGGCCGGGCTGAATAACAGAAACATGCATACGGTAATACAGTTCATCAGTGCCATAAACTACATCCTCCAAAAAGGATGATGAAGTTTAAACAAAAAAGAGAAGTTTAAGACCTGCGTGAGGGAAGGATTGGCTGCAGGGCCGTTTTATTAGGCAGCATTCGTTTTTTAGCTCGGTGTTCCCAATAAACTGGCATTTGTAGAGTGCAGGGCGGTGTGAATAAGCTGCTTTCTCAACAGAAACAGAGGCCAGCACCCTTTTTTAAAGTAGCAAACTAATTAAATCTGAGTTCTCAAGGCATTTTAAGAATGAACATGTTGGGACTTTTCACCAGCGGAGACAAGTCGACAAACTAATCTAGTTACTTGCTTGTCAAAAAAACCACTAAAACAATGATCGTCTGCACCGCGTGAGACAGTTTGTTGACGGGAATCTAAATAATCACGTTTGAAGGTAAATAAATAATAAACATGACCACCTGCAATCATTTATGATGGCATCGACACCACAAAACACACAATACAATGCAAACTTCATTTGTGCAACGGGAGAAATGTGATTATGGGCGAGTGGTATCGACGTGGGTGTGAGACCCAGAGTGCTGAGGCAGGCCTCTGTGTGTGTGCACACGCAGAACAGCGCTGACACCACAGCCATTTACATACCAATGTCTTTGACAAATCCATAAGGCAATAATGCATACTTGCACTGTGGCTGTACAGTATGTGTCTGTGTGAGCGTGCCGTTTGCAGAGATTGTTAGACTGGACTTAAGTGTATAGATTCTACTGAGGTCACAAGGACAGTCTTCTTTGTTTTAGTCTCCCTGCCGCCTCTGTGCCCAACTTATCCTTCCTCCTTTGCTTTTTTTTTGCTTTTTCTATCTCAAATTCGTTGCACAATATAGCTTGTATATATTATCAATAATTCACATGGATGGTTTGTGATGCCCTCTTTATGTGACGTGTTTGTAGTGCTGTATAATAGCAATTTGCTTTCTCATGCAGCACACCACCACCAGGGTTTAACCACGCACAACATTTTATTTCGTTTAATAAAGTAAACATATTTTCAATAAGACACAAAAGGTCAACGCAGATCATGCACTAAACCGAATATAATACAAGTATCCTTTGATTTCTGGTTTCTTTAACCTCAAGTTGTGTCCCCATTTCAGGGGTTATAGCTGCTCCAAAGAGTGTTTATAGTCAGGAAGTTTAAATACCAGTGGTAAAGTGAGACAAGCACCATGAGTTTACGTATGATATTTTACACATGATGGAAATCTGGCAAATAGTGTCTGATGTTAACAGTAAATACGGTAGATCCACTCATTATTTACAGAGTGCGGTTGCTTTTTCATAAGTTTAGCACATGTGATATATTTAACAGTGACTAATAACCATCTGGAGAATAAACATGGAAATGTGTTGATGAGGATCATCCAAACACAATTAACTAAATACTAGATGTGTCCTCCAGATGTGGGCAAAAGCAGCCCGTCTGTCTCGTATTAATTTGAGGAGGGACAGACCTCATTGGCCTCTCATGACATATTTAGTCTAGTAATGCGAGCTTTGAAGGATCCAGTGGGACTCTGAGGTTTGGGAAGAGATCAACTCCTCTATCCTTGCCTCTTTACTCGTCATTAGCGGCCTGAGAAACAACAAATGTTGAATGTTTCTTTCTAACTTTTTTCCCCCGAAAAGAATCACGGAAGAAATACGAGGAGGAGAGGAAAGGACACGTGATGGAAGTAGAAAAGGTTCATGAACAAAGGCTATACTCTGCATTACCTGTATATATGTATATATATATATATATGTACGCATCGATGGATGTGAAAGAATTGCTGAGAGTGGGAGTTTATCTCCCACGACACTGGTGTCTTTCATTTCCCCGTCTTGCTCTGAAAGTTTAAAGAAGACCAGGGTGAAGACGGTCAAAAGCTCACAAAGTGGCAATGTTTTTTATTTACTAGGCTCTTCTTATCTAGCTCTAGTTGCCCCAACTATAAAAACAATTTTATTTCATGTAACTTGAAACTGCTTAAAGTGGAGATGCTCCTACATCGTTTTTTCCTTCTCGATTCCAAAACCTGAACTTGTGGCCAATACTGAGTACCGATCTGATACTAGTGTGTTGAAAACAAAAATACATGTATCATTAACATCAGCTGTGCACTACTGATCCTGTACGGATGCAATACGATTGCGATCATTGTTGTGTGGCCCAGCTCAGGTTAAACCCATTGTCAAAAATGAACAAATACATACAGAGAGAATGAATGCAAAACAACGATTTTCCAGTGTAAAGATATTGCCAAATTGCTGATATTTTGCGAAATCTGGCATCCACGTTACACTCTCTGCTAGCACCTGCCTGGTCAGTGCTGTGCCATTGTTAGCTTCTTCCATCGTCTGTTTCGGATGCAACGAGTGAGCCACCTCGCTTCTTTCTCATCGCTATTGAGAGTCGACACGCGTAGTAGACCGGGCAGCACTTACGGACCGGGTTATACAGTATGCAAGTTAAATGTGTCGTTGTTGTTGTTCCTATGACGATAAGATAACATGATACAACTAGGTAAATACACTTGTTTCCTTGCCGTACCCCATTCAGCATTTCCGGCTGTGTCGGAACATTTACGATACTGGTTCTATTATAAATATTGAACAACTGAATGGGTTGGAACATTTCTAAGGCGGTATATATATAGATATAGAGATATATATCTATATATATAGACATATATATATATGTAAGCCATTTCTTTGCTCCCATAGTTTCATTAAGGCAGAACAGTGTGAACCATGAGTCCCTGCTGTCTGTCAAACATCAGTACATACAGCACACAGCCTGGTGATATAAGCATCCACTCTCTCACACACACACACACACACACACACACTCTCACACACACACATATACACACACATATACACACACACACTCTCTCTCTCTCTGAAGACACATCTGATTCCTTGGTTAAAATAGATATAGGTGGATGGACGAGAAACGAGGAGAGAGATAAAGAGAAAGTGGCATGAAGAAGGGGGTAATGCTCAGGTTTTTAAGACGAGGGGGATAAAGAGGTGCGGATCAATGGAAGCAAAAACTGGCTGTCTGGGGTTGTAGGGGTCACTGAGCGAATATTCTGAAGGGAAAGGGGAGGAGAGCTGACTGAAGAGACTGAAGATGAGATTGCCTGGATCCAGCCTCATGAATTTTTCTCTCTAAATCTTCACACACATTTGTACTTCAACGCGATTTTAACTTTATGATTTCGGTGTCTTGCGCGTGGGCTTGCTGTCCGTCTGTTTGATCAAATGGATTCAGAATCCAACCTCTATTCCTATGCGGTCACAGTAGAAAAACAGGTATTTGACTTAAATGTGTTAAATGACACCTGCTAAAGTGGACAAGCACAAGTGCAATGTGTGCATTTGGTATGATCAGCAATAGGATATCTTTTAAGTATAGTACGTCTCATTGGGTAAATAAGTATCTTGTAAAAATGTACATACGGGAGTGTACATTTTTCTCAGTACAGTGTTACAGTCAGGTGTTATCCTGAAATGTTCCTGGCAATACCAAAAAGGATAAGAAGAGGTGATAGATGGCAGGGATAGTTGTAAAGAGTAAAAGATGAGGCAGACATGAGATACCGGGTACATAGAAGACGTGGTCAGAAGGGTTGTTAAACCAAGTAAAAGGTGCCATATGTGTTGCTTTTCAAACATTCACACTCAGTGGCTCACTGCGAAACGGTCACAGAAAGAATCTGTTATATACAAAGAAAACTAAACATGGAGGAATGGTACAGAAAAGGTGAAAACCAAAGGGTAAGAGCTCTCTGGAGAGTGATGGAATGGGGAAAGAGAAACCGCTTGGACACCGTAAAAAAGGGATTACAGTGAATGATTGGCCAAATATGCGTTCCACACATTCCAATAGTGCTGACTGCAGTTGGCCATTATTTGATTTTCCACCTGCTTTCTGTCTTCTTGTTGTTATCATTCCAACAAAAAACGGGAAATGGCTGTATAAAAGCCTAGCTGTCACAAAACAAACAGCGGTTTCTCTTTTAAGATTCTCCTCAAAGATTTATAAAAGTCCTGAAAGAACGTAAACATGTACCCGAGTGAGTCTAGGACAAATGGTATCGACAGTTATGAGCTAGGTATTTTAAATACAGACCATCCAAATCCCTGTGATGAAAGCAAGTAAAGAAAAGAGATGTTTGTTTTTTTAACACCACAGTAAAAGTCTGGAGAAAGCTTGATGTGTTGATCACAACTGTCACAAATCTATTTGCAAGAAGTGAATTCAAAGCTCTCCGTCCTGTACTGCCACGGAACATTTTGACTTGCACGATGAAGACGTTGTTAATTAAAACACAGCAAACAGTAATTGGGAACTTCAGGTCTGCTTTCATCCAGCACCCGGCAAGAAAGAACCTCGATCTGGAAAATGTAGTTCTCTGAGGAAAAGTTCTTCAAACACAGGGGAAGAACGTCTTCTGAGGCCGCGTCCACAGCGCTACGTTTCCAATTTAAATAACGCACATCTTTTGCTACGTCCACGCCGGAGTTTTAGAGCAGTTTTAGAGTTTTTTTGGCTCTCCGAGGACGGATACGTTTGGGAAACGATGACCTCGACCGCCCGCATTCGCTGCTTGATCGGGTCTTAGCAGTTACGACGTGTCCTCCCATGATTTGCCACGCCCCTATCTGGTGACCCTTTTTTCCGGAAGAAAAACAAAACCTCGAAAATATGCTTACTGTTTACAACGTCACGTGCATGCCCGGTGTACGTGAATGGTCATCTGATATTTAATGCGTTTTTCAAAAGGTTGCCATGGGGACGGAGATCGTTTTTAGTCTTAAAACCAAAACGTGTTAGTGTGGATGTAGCCAAAGTCATTTTCAAACGAGGGAGCCATTTAGAGTCCGGGATTGTGTTCGAGCGCTGAACCAGCATGTGAGGGAAAGCTGGACCAGTGTGGACACACCCACACTGATTGGGTCCATCACACACAACCACTTGCCCCATTGATATTAATATTAAACCTCCGAGAAATCACTGTGTTCAGCCTCGAGGCAGGACCACCCCGGAAAAAACAAGTCCGTTTCCTATTTCCCACAAGAGCTAAACAAGAGTCAAAACTGAACTCTGGCTCCCGTCTCCGACTACGTCATTGATTTTTTGTGACAAAGATTCATCAGGTTCGTTCCTCTCCGAGCCAATATAGTTTCTATCGCCGCGAGCCTGTCCAGAACGCTGAAGGTAATCCGTTGTGATCTGTGCTATACCATGTCTCTTTAATGCAGGTTATAGTCAAACACCATGCATAAGGCATGACTCACATGTCAGTCCTGATCTACATCTCACGGCGCTCCCCGTGATCTACAATGCCGTTTCACTCTGTGAAGTATCGCCGTGTGGGCGAGCGTCTGCGTTTGCGTGTTTGCTTACAAGATGTTTTTTTTCCCCATAAGAATATTGTGCGTGTGTTTTTGTCTGTGTGTTCTGGGTGGTTTGACAAGGACAAATGGCTATTCTCCTCTCCTATCACGCTGTATACAAGGTGTTGCCCTGTCTGCACGGGACTCTCAATGTGACTCAGACCTTGGAACGGCAACAAAGCCGGGGCATCACACAGGGGGAAGATAGATGACTTTGTTCAGCCCCAAAATATGAAACTCTTCCCTTTTGTATATGTGTGGCGTGTTTGTGTCTGAGAAAGAATAATATTGGTTGAACTCCCCCGTCTGAAGTAAATGTCAGAGCAAGATAAATAAATCTCTCCACATGCCTTTATTGCATATTGTTATTTTGCATTCCTTATGCAAAACTTTCCTGCTGCGAGGGAACTATGTGTATGATAATGGAGCAGCATGTCTGGCCTCATATCTACTCTCAAAAACAATACTGCAAATGTTGTGTGAGCTTGTCTTTGTGCGTTTGCCCCTCTATCATGTCGGCCTACACGATCCTCGTTAAGACCTGGAACCTAATGGCTAAATATGATCCCGGTCTCAAACCTTTCGTCCAAACTGAAGCCTGGAAAGATCTTCACCTCCCTTTTTTATCTCCAGTCATGGTGACATCTCCTGGATATTATGAAATGTATCATCAAAACATACCCTTCCCCTTATTTTTGGTGGAAAATAACATGTAATTATCAGTTAAATGAGACTCGTATAATTTCCTTTCCAATGCAAGGCCATGTGTCAGAGCTAATTAAGCTTTTGCAGTAAATCAAGGACAGCTGGGAGGGTTTACAGTAACTGCTTATCTTAACTGTTCCAGAAACAATACAAAGCATGGCTTGTTATGGCTCATTGCTTAATAAACCTTGGTCTGTTGACAAATTTGTCCATCTCAAGGTCAAGTTCACACAATTCTGCGTTTATTTCCAAAAGGCTATAATGATAACAATCAAAGTTATTAAGAGTGAAGCCACAAGTTGGATGGGAAAGTGATGCTTTGGAAAATGACTGGGTCCAAAAAATGGAGAGATAGAAGAAGCAATATTTCATGATGGGGAGACACAAGCACTGCCGATAACGATACAAAATGGAAAACAGTAGAGTAGTAGCGGAAGGTAGATGAAAGGAGGGATTGCAAAACCCAGTTTGTTTTCTGTTGAAGGGGACACATCATGAATCATGCTCGGGGCCCTAGAGGTGTAGAAATCTCCCGATCCGAAGATGCATGGAGATGCGGACGTGGACGGTTCTGCATGGATGCTCGGTTCTGCACGGAGCTCAGATGGGGCACTCGGCACTAGCTTGTTGCTGTCGCCACCGTCGTCAGCAGCTACGTTTCAATAAAGTTGGGCTGAAAAAGCATGCATGCAGGGTGGAAATCAACCGTGGAGGTGTTCTGTCAGGAGACGCAGTGACTTAAACCAAGCAGGACTAGTAGAGTTATTAGTCATGAAAAGTCTTGGAGCTGCTAGTCTCATTCATTCAGTGTAGAAGGCTGAAGGGGAATTCAGTGCCCTGTCTTAGAGCTGCTATGTGAACATCTTTTTTCTTCTTCTTTTTCTTTTTTTATGACAGAACACTTGTAATGCACTGCGGAAGGATTTATGTTTTGTTTTTGTTTATTCGCTAAGGTGGGTCTCACAGATACTGGTATTGAAAGGATGCAGCTTTTTATATTATAGACTTTTGTGTTCAGATTTCTGATGGCACATTCTCAATAAAAAGGGAGCTCAGAGCTCAGGTTCCTGTTGTTTTTTGTTATTAATATTAACACTGCATGTATTAACTGGTGAAAAAAAAGTAGCCACGTGCCGTAATATAGAAACTGAGGATGCAATACATTGAGGTGCATAGAGAACCGTCGACAGGTGAATGATGCAACAAGTCGATCAGATTTGGTGAGATCATGATATATACGTGCGTATGTATGTGTAACGAAGACCCTCCATTACGAGCACTGGTAGCCAGCTTCAAGGAATAAGACGCACTCAAAAGGTTTAAAGGCGTTATTGAAATGTCAGGTATATTGTTTTGAAGGCAAACCTGTGAAGACAAATGCATTATTAGTCTTTACTCAAATGATTGGGAGAATAAACTGTTTTTGGTGCAGCCAAATAATATGTAATGTGTACTGTGTTCACTGACCTCTATTGTGTCTCCTCTCCAAGGTGTTCCACCTGAAAGAGTCCCCAGGGTGCCTCAATTTATGGTTCCGGGTGATATCAATGTGATAATTAGTAGGGGGGTGTTGGGAAAGTTGATTTCCCTATTCGGGCTCATACGATCTCTATGGTGACGCGTGGCACCATAGAGATCATATAGATTATTGGTATTGTATTTAAATGTAGTTCTGGTAGTAAAGGTAATGTGTTGTCTGGGGACGCCAGAGACACCTGTACTGTAGGGGGGTTGAGGTCCTAATCAGTGGCAGGCTATATGAGGCTGCCTCAGGCAATAGAGCGTAGTTGCTGCTGGGACCACATGTCATGTTTGTCATAAATATATGAGAAATAAACACCTGGTTGGTCTGCACATAACCTTTGTGTCCAGCTTCCTGCTTCCCAAAATCAAGCCGCTGCATGGCCATCCTAACAGTATGTAAACATGTTCCAAAAGAACACCCACAATACAAGTGTGAACAGGAAAATGAGCGTGATACGTTCATTTCTGCAGGTTAACACCATGCGATGGTGTTTGTGTGTCTCCCCTGGCCCGGCCGGAGGAGTGAGTTACCTTTGTGCAGCGCTTCGAGGAGCCCGAAGAGTCCACTTCCTCTCTGAGGCCCATCCGTTGCTCCTGGAGCTTAAACACACAGCGAGGGAAAGAGCCAACTCATTAGATACAGCAACAGACTTAGCTGGCTAAACCTCTTACAGTCCTCTTGGAGTGGCTGAGAAAAGGAGCGCAATCCTTAATGACACTAGGAAAATGTATCATCTGCATTATCCAGATTATTTTATTTTTTTGGACTGCACTCCAAACAGCTGGTAGAACCCTCGTTGTTGGCAAACATCCGTGGCATTGCTCAACTATGTCGTTCGTCAAAACAGACAGACTGTAAAACCATTATTATTTAGAAAATACACACGTACAGAACAGTGAGTTTTGCAGGTGGCAGGGTAAGAGGAACTCTCAGAGCTAGGACAACACCGCTGTTTGCAAACCGCTGGTGATCCTCCTTGTGGTCCTCCTGGTGATCCTCCTGGTGGGCCTCCTGGTGATCCTCCTGGTGATCCTCCTGGTGGGCCTCCTGGTGATCCTCCTGGTGGTCCTCCTGGTGAGCCTCCTGGTGGGCCTCCTGGTGAACCTCCTGGTGATCCTCCTGGTGATTCTCCTGGTAGGCCTCCTGGTGATCCTCCTGGTGATCCTCCTGGTGGGCCTCCTGGTGATCCTCCTGGTGGTCCTCCTGGTGACCTCCTGGTGGGCCTCCTGGTGACCTCCTGGTGATCCTCCTGGTGTTCTCCTGGTGCCTCCTGGTGATCCTCCTGGTGATCCTCCTGGTGGGCCTCCTGGTGATCCTCCTTGTGGTCCTCCTGGTGATCCTCCTGGTGGTCCTCCTGGTGGTCCTCCTGGTGATCCTCCTGGTGATCCTCCTGGTGGTTCTCCTGGTGATCCTCCTGGTGATCCTCCTGGTGGTCCTCCTGGTGATCCTCCTGGTGGGCTTCCTGGTGATCCTCCTGGTGATCCTCCAGGTGGTCCTCCTGGTGGTCCTCCTGGTGATCCTCCTGGTGGTCCTCCTGGTGGTCCTCTGGCTCCAGAAATCCGTGCATGCCGTGCAAACAATGTGCACCGCTTCGGACAATGTCTAGAAAACAATGCAGAGACACCGGTGCTACCGTCACTCTCTTAAAAAAGCGTTTTGAGCCATTTACTTTTGCCGCTCCGCAACAGAGCAGCAAGGAAAGAAGGTCAATAGAAAAGACCGGGAAGGCCACGCAGATGAGGAATGAACTGCTCTGCTGGAATATTAACACAACACCCGCTATGAAGAGGAACAACACAATCACACAGGCCATCTATTCGGCCTGTTTACCGCATTAGGCATCTGTTGTAGGGAGTAGGACATTGTACGTGAAGGGACTGGACATAATCTTGGCATCGCTCGAACAGCAACAATTCGCTGATCCGTCAAAACCAGGTCAGAGATGAGGAGACACCGATGGACTGGACCCACTCTAAGAGTTGTGCGTACATCGCGGGGATGTGGAGAGAACAGGATTTCAGGAAGCACAAAGAATTCCACCGAGCTCTTTTCTTCCCATCCCCTCAAAGGCCTCGTTCGTATTCTTCCAACATCGCTGTTTCTTCTGTTTCCCAGTCCCTCGCTTATTTCCCCGCAGCCTCTCCCTGCACTTCTGCAGATCAGAGGGGAGCTCATTACATAGGGATATCATGATTCCAACATCTCAAATACAACAGGAGCGCCTCATAATCTCGCTCTCACTCTCTGGTTTGAATTACTGCAGACAGGCCTTCATGCAGACAGCACCAGGCCAACATTTATTCCACACGTTCCTGCTCAGACTGTGGGAGCAAGAGAGAGCTTCTCCCACTGAGATTCAACATGCCGCTGTCTCCCACCCAAACTCTTCCTGTACAAATTTGTCTCGATACCCCGTGCATCACCTCCCCCGCTCCCTCCCTCCTTCCCTCCCACTCTCGCTCACTCACTTTTCTGTCTGCACCGCTGGACCTAATTCCTAGGGAGAGTAATTTTGCTCTCCCTCAAAATTCCAGATCCAAGCACCAATCTCCGGATTTTATGGCTTTCATGGGGATGAGGCACAGCGTGCAGAATAAGCCTCCGCGAGGAATTTTGCCGGTGAGGAAGGAGGGTGACGTTTCTGATCCCGTTTAGATCTCTTTTGCAGATTCCCCTCCGTCTCTCTCACGCTCGCTGAAAAAAAAAAAAAAAGCGCAGAGATACACTGCCAGGCTTTTGACTTTGGGCTCCACAGATCTTGACATTGGCTTGATGTTGGCCTGATCTTAAAATCCTCAGGGAGGAGCGCTGTGGCAAATCCCTGCCAATGAGCATTAAGTTTTCATTAGGCATGCTCAACCTGCCGCGGCTCCAGCTGCCCCCTGGCAACTCCTCCCAGGGCTTTTTTTATTATTGTTTTTGAACTGCAGGCCAACACCAACCCCATGTACAGAAGCTCAACAGCGTGCACGTGCGCGCGTGCACACCGCCTCTATGCGGATGTGTGTCTGTCACATCCAGTAAACTTTCCATTCGAAGCGGTTTGTGCCGATCCCTCTCTGATGAACCGTTAAATGAGTGCAGATGAAAAGACAAAACACATTCACTCGCTCACACTCGAGCACACGTGCGTGAACTGACACACATACATGTACTGTACAAACTTTATGGTCATAACCGGGTGCTCTGCAAAAAGTCAGCACGGCATCCGTCTTTCCATTTTATGACCTTTTGTGGTGTCTGACATCAGATTCCCCCCGAAACAGCCTATGCATCACGGTCTGGACGGCGGCCAGGCGGCGCTCTGCCGCATTCATTTCAAAAAACGGGCCCCCCCCCCCCCGAAACGCAGACGACAGAATGATGACAGCTAAGCGGCCAGAAAAACACAGGAGAGTGTGGGTGAGTGGCCCAACTGAATGAGAGAGGTAGTTAGGAAAAGAGGAGACGAGGAGGAGACGGGGAGGAGACCCCAATAGGAGCGGGGAAAGAATGTAAATACAAGGTGGGGGAAGACAGAAATATTATGTGATGCGGAATAATGGAGGCAAAAGGAAAGTGGACTCTATCTGAACCGAGTTACTACAGAGTAGCATCTGCTCTCGTATGCACAGCAAGGTCAGAGAGGTTGTGCATTGCTTTGATCAATCCGTATTCCACATATAGTTCAGCGCCCGATGACCTGACCTAAATTCGTCAGCTCTCCTGCGTCTGCACCGTCTGCTGGGAGCGAGTGTGCAGACTACGCGGGCACTTTCATAATACCTGCACACCCAACTCCACAATCAAGACGGTAAATGCTTAATGCAATATGCTTAATCCATAATTCAGTGCGATAATTCAGTCATTGTATAAAACACTTGGCTTCCCATTTCATAGTGCCGTTGTTTTTGTTTCGCACATTGAAACCAATATCTCTCATTAGGCCCCCCCCCCGACTTCTCAGTGAACCAGACTTAATCAAGTTGTCCCGCTTGTTTATTGAACACAGTCACAAGCAGACATCGCCTGACACGCAGATCCGTTTTGCTATACTTAAGAGGACCACCGTTATACTTCTTCTTTTTTTTTTTTTATCCAAACCTTGTTTTTCGCAGGGTGAGTATGAGGAATTCTTCTGAACATTTTTGCGTCCACTGAAGGTTCACTAAGAGCAATTCTTTTCAGTGATGACCTTCTTCACATTCTTACAACTGCCGACACATTCCCTTGAAAATAGTTTTCACCTGACGCACTTTTAGAGATTCCAGGAACAAACATTATTTCTGACCTCTTAAGCAGACCCACTGCAGAAGCTAGAATATAATAATATAGGTGCTCAGCTCAGCTTATAGCCTTTTTTTTTTACCCACAGTCTACATAACAAGAGGTACTAAAAAAAATAAAAAAACAATAGTTGAAACAGTGACAATATCACTGTGCACATGCCCAAAATACCCAGAGGTGAACTGTGTTAAACCCTTGTAAATGTTCAGCAGACATTCAACCACGGCGGCTTAGTGGATCTTCTCAGTCAGAAGACTGATTGCTTCCAAACCAGACCAGATGTGTCAGGACACACCACACACACACACACACACACACACACACACACACACACACACACACACACACACACACATACACGCACGCACGCACACATCTATGTGAGGACACTCATTGACATAATGCATTCCCTAGCCTCATAACCTCACCCGAATCATTAGAACTAAATGTCTGACCCCGAAGGCTCAAACGCACTGAAAGTGATAATTGACGCGCCTCATCGGATGCACGTCAGATTGAGGTTCCTACGGCGCGCTGCAGGCATCAGATTTGAGACGCCAACACCACAGAACAAGCAGGATTTCATGATATGGTTACTATTTAGGGACATTTATTTTGTATTTATGTACTTTTTTTGTATATATTACAGATACCTCTTAATCTTTTAACTTGATCTAAGTAATGACGGTCCTGGTTCAAAACTATAAAGTGGATGAGATTAAATTATTGATATAACATAGATGAAAGTTTAACGAGGTAATGTGAAATTGCCGTCACACGATCAGCTGGATGGAAGATGTATCACTCTGTCTGAGTTGTTGGGACTACAAAAACCGTTGCAGTTGTCCAGTGGTGTAACGGAGTGAGGCTTCACCTCATGACCAATCTTCGGCCGAGTACAGAAAGAGTCCCACAGAGCTGAAGCTGACAACAACAAAGTTTTATTTTGGTCAGTCATCAAGTCACATTAAAACCCTCAAACAGGCCTTTGAAGAAGGGAAGACCGGCCAAAATGTTCTCGCTTTCCAAAAAAAGTTCTCAATCAGAAAGTTTAAAGCTCTAACTGATCCTCACACAAACACACCCAAATATTTGGTTTTTTTTTCTTCCTTTTGGGTCACTGAGTGAATATTATTGGAGCAGGCGATATTATCTCATTACCAAAACGTCCAAGTCAGCAAGTGTGTCCGTCAATGTGTGTGTGGCTGGCTTCATTTAGCAAAAATGCCATGTAAGGGTTTGTATTGCCAACACAGAGGAGAAAAACTGTTAAATGGGAAAATGTTTGACAGACTGGGCAGTCTTACAGAAATGACGCACCCCCCCCCCAGACTGTATGTACTTAAGTATTGGACAAATGTCTCAGAGGGGATCACTGTCTTATTTATGGAGATATTTCAGGCAGAAGTCTGCCTGCATTAGCCGTGTTTGTGCATCCACTTGACCTTCGACTGGGGCTCTTCTTGGGTGATGAACATTCACCACATGCATGGCATGACAGATTTGCTCCGGCTCGCTTGCAGAGACGCGCACATACTGGAAATGCTCCTTCACCCGCTACTCGGAGGGCTCATTTTCACACGAGTGTGTGTGGAGCTGAGGGGAGTCCAAACTCCGTGTGCTCTCCACTGTCACCCTGCATTGTGCTGTCTGACAACACTACTACCTTCGCTTGATAAGGCTGTTCGTGAATGTGTAAGTGAAGTTTACACATGTAAGTGCTTCTTTTTTTTGTTTTGGGGTGTTTACTCAGGGCTTGCCATCCGCTCTCCCATTGCTTGTTCTGTTTAAATCCCCCTGTGTACACTATGTTTGATTATAGCGGGGTGAGGGTGAGTGTTGAGGTGTGCATGCAGTCGGCCACAGTGTCCTTTTGACTCCTCCACCAGGAGACATCTTCAAATCACGTGTATAAGCAAAGTGATGGAAATCTTTTATATTATATTTATACATATTTCATATATAGTTAATCATAATATGGTAAATAATTTGGCAACTAAAGCTACATATAGTAAGTCCCCACAACCAAAAAGTGTGTGCTGATAATTCTGGTGCTTAAAACTTCCAAAGAACAACAAAAAAATCAGGACGCTCCCATATCACAGGTATTCTATCACAGAGCATCAAAGGTCAAAGGAGGTCGGATTCAGTGAAGACCATGAACAGTAACTGTTCCATCTTTATGGACAAAAGCATGTTGGCGGTATTGTGTTTTCTGTTGCATTAAAGTAAATATGAAGGAGCCACGAAGCCAATGCAAAGCAGGTGCTTCAGAACAAGAACTGGCTGGCTTCTTTTGGAGCAGAACACAGTGCTTTGTAAAGTTGAAAGTGTGTTTATGGAGGGTACACGAGAGCTTTGATTTGCAGCCAACACCTGATTGGGCTTGGCACAATGCCAGTGGTACGGTCCTGACCGGACTCCATCTTAGTTTGAATGCTTCAGGGGATTTATGTTACTCCCCCCCCCTCCCTAAATAGGAGCACATGAAGCAGCGGTTTGCTATAACATCATCAATCTGCCTCCCCGGCCCTACGAGCGCCGTGTGTGACATCTACAGCCCGATCTCACGGAAACATACGCAGAAAGGTCGGTGTTTTAATGCGTTACATTTTTCGATGGAAAATCTATGAGGAGGTTTATTGAGGGGGGGTACGCACGAATTAAACTCACCCACGTGAATATGCAACGCTAAGAGCTGGTTCTTCTGGTGGGTGGGACTCACAAACAGGACTTCCAATCAGGAGACTGGACTTATTTTGAAGTTACATTCGTGATGTTCATGACAGTACTTTGCCGAGGTCACGTGCTTCTCTGAGGCCTCGACTACGGTGTTTTTTTCCTTTGGCGCCCTGAACCCAACTTTGGTTTTCTTTGCTTGAACCTAACGTTGAATTGGTTCCGTGGTGGCGGGATGTCATTTTCCCACATTACTCGCCGCCAACATGTAATGGGTTCTGTGAGAACCCCACGAGGAGCCCATCCCCTCGCTGTGGGTCGACATGCCTGTAGCCCTCACAGCTAAACGCACGCAGACTAAGTGAAGTGGAAATTAGGACCAGGAGCATTGGCATCGTCCTCTACAAAGAGAAAACGTCTGAATTATGGATCAACATTTACACATTACTGTCAACACTGACAAAAGAGATGTGTGTTTTAATGTGGCTAGTGGAGGGGAGGGGGATTGTTGTCAGCAGACAACAGAGTAAGAATAGCAGACGTAACAGATAAAAGAAGTTGGCAGTAGTTGTTACGCTAATGAAGTCACTGTGTGCTGGGAGCATCGGGGGGGGGGGGGGCATGAATGCAGATTTTGTTGTCTTGGTACAGCAAGTGACAACAAGCATCTACAGACAGGCAATTGAATTAAAATTTGTTTGTTGAGATAAAACGGAAACAAATGAGTGGCACACAAACATCCCATCATCTGAGTAGAATCCGCTTTTAATGAGGTGCAGCAACTAATGTTTCCATAAACAGCATGTGTTTAACAGAAAGAAGAAAGGAAAGAGGGTTGAAGACACGCTGTGAAGTTTATGTGCCTTGTAAAAAAAAAAAAAAGCCCTATTAATCGACACGTGTTCCAGATCCCATCACTTCCTGGAGTCTGACATGGCAGCGGTTCTGATCCCCGGGTCGACTGACGCGGCGGTTTCCCCAACAGTCATCGAAGAGTCGCCAAACTCCATTTGTCCTCACAGGTGTTATGTAATCCAGTTAAACAGATGCCCATCTATTGGATTTGAATACACTTTTACTATTGAAGACAATGGTGTATAACTCTGTGTACAGTTCATGACCTTCGGGAATGGAAAAAGAAGAAGAAAAAAAACAGAGCTGGAAAGTAGCGTCTGAGAGAGGATCAGTACCTGGGGCTTTAATTCTTAATCATGAGAAGGTAGATTTCAGGAGGAGAGAGCAAAAAAAAAAAAAAGAAAAGGAAAAAAAAAGACAGTATATTGAGGATTCAAAGTCAAACTCAGCAGCATACATATATTATCTATTTCACCGTTGCATTGCGCTCCCATCCCATATTTTAACTTTAATGGAAGGATCTCTTATTCCAAAGAGTAAAATGGAGGACAACACAATCATATCTGTGTGCAATTAATGCTCCCCCACTGTTGTTCATTTCTGTTCTTTGAGAGTCCGGATGGGGATAATAATAAATAAAAAATAAAAAAAAGAGTAGGAGCTCTCATGGTTTCTGTACTTATGTACATATGCGTGTGTGTGTGTGTGTGTGTGTGTGTGTGTGTGTGTGTTGCCAGGGCCAAGGCAGCAGCGGCAGCTGTGTTTAATAGTGACCGAGCCACCAAGGCCACAGCTGGACCGAAGCCACGGATACAGAACTCTGCTGACGGGGGATCAGAAGGGAGGTTTGGTCTGGCCCGGGTAAGTCTGGTTTCAAACCCAGAGCGGCTCTGTGAGCACGACTCGGCCTCCATTGGTTCTCTGAACAGCAGACCATCAATGCATTCCACTGACTGAATGACGACAAAAAAAAAAAAAAGAAAACACTAACCGCATTCAGCTAGTACGTGTAAGCAAAGGAATGTCCTTTCTTCCAGAGATGTGACTTTAATGCTCTTTTCACGTTACAAAATTCATGCTTTTTGCCTGCCGGTCTTACACCGCGTTACACCGACCTGTCTCTCGCCGCTTGTTCGCCGTTTCAACTGTTTACAAGCAACAGTCTGTGTATATGTGTGTAGTCTGTGTTGTGAGGAGGAGGACAGAAGGAAGGGAGGGAAGGGTGAGAAGCACAGTGCTCGTAGCAGGTTGCACTGCAACACTTGTGTGGTTTTCTTTCTCGGTTTTACATCTTGTTTTTTTCTTCTTCATTTGGAGGTGTACACGTTCTCCATTCAAACGACGACAAAGCAATGAGGCTCAGAGTACCGGCGCTCAACGACAACATCCACGGTGAGTTTGTACCTTAAGTCGGTGTAAATCCTGTTCTAATCGTCCGATTGTTATTCTAGTACTTTTATCTTATAACCCTGGTTCCTGGTTCAAGCGCTGCGTTTTGAATGGTTTTGAATGTGTTTGGTAACAGACAGAAAGAAAAAAAACGTCTCTCCCGGACTTTGCGTTGCATTTTTGATGCATGATTGACAGGTAGCTCTAGGTAGTGCTGAACGGTGCAAAGACTAACAGAGAAACCTGCACATGTGAATGGATTGTCACTATAGAAATATCTAAGAACTCAAATTCAAAGTGACAAGGGAAATCTAGGCTGGTTAAAAAAATAAAAATAAAGTACAGGACACAGCATGACAGCTCAACTGTGTGGAATGTTGTGGAGCTGAGCAATATGTGCATTTTATTGTGTGAATTAACCATATTTTTGAACATATTTTTCTCGCCGTGGCATTCGGGCAGACATGTAATATTACAGCAAACAGATTGTTGGTACCATTCACTCCCTGCCACACACACACAAAAAAGAAAAAAAACAGTGGCTATGCATTGATGTATATGATAGTTAAATTATGACTGGTAACTTGAGTGCTACACTGGGCACTATGGTTCATATATTATATGGATTTGTTGTCCTATGGGTCTTTAAGGTAGTTTGCATAGTCTCGCTTTTCATTTGCATCTAATAGAAACATGCCAGAATAAACTGTAATGATTTTTAACTTGTGTTTTGTGTATTTTAAGAAACGTTGGTGGTCCCACATCTATTATAAAAATATCACAGGGCATCACACAGATAGAGGTGCAATTCTACTGCAGATCTGGTTCCCTGTACCTTGAACCAGAATAAGGCATATTTTAAAAGTGAAGAGTATGTCTTCCTCCCTATGAATGAAGAGAGAATGTGTATGTCTCTGAACAGATTAATAAAACGCATGCCCATTTGCCTTCTGTCATAAATGTACTTCATGAGGCTAATACGAATGTAGCTGATGTACTTCTGCTTGCTTTTGGCAGGCTAAGAAACCATCTGTCTGTCCTCTCTGACAACTTCTGTGACAGTTTCATTTTATTTTACTATGTAACGTTCGCCAATCCCATGACAGATATTGTCACTAATAGGCGTGCCGCGGTCCGGGTCCCGACCCAGACGGCGTTGTATCCGGACCTGGACCTATCACATAGATAATTGATAATTATTCCATTTTGACGGTGCGATTCTACTCATCTTTTAGCCTTCAGGGCACTCGCTCAGCGGGCCGGGAAACACGCCGACCAATTACATGCGATGTAACTCACATCACGTGATACTACTCAGCCAATCAAATATGTGCATTCCGATACGCTTCCCGACTCGAGTTAGATTTACACACGGGGGGAGAGACCGAGTAGTCGGAGAATTACTAGTCACAAGAAGTTCTGATGTTCTACAGACAGAGAGACGTGGACTGATCAGAGCCTTCAACCAAGAATGGACAGACTCTTGTGTCTTCCTTTCCCCTACAGGCAGTTCAAACCCTGTGTGTCTCATATGCTCACAGACCGTGATGATTATTAAAAGCGGCGATGGGAAGCGGCACTACGAGACAAAGCGCACATCTTTTGAGCAAACGCACCCACTCACATCCGAGATGAAGGCTCAGAAACATAAACCCAAGAGTCCAATATGATCAGAATGCTGACGCATTCATTCACTGCCCAACACCGACGTTAACAGAGAGGAGAAGAGAGCTGGAACAAGTCCCTGCACACACATTTCTCTTATTAGAAGATGAGAATATTATGGATATCTTGGCTTCTTTTGGGGTGACATCACTTCACACCAACAACTGAATTTAAAGCTGCAGGACAATACCGTTCAGTTTTCTAAATTTAAGTATTTTTATTCTAAAATGCACATTTCTCAAAAGCTTTCCGTTATGTAATTTATTCTTAAATGCAGCCCTAACTTTACTTGAAACGAGAGAACATTTATTTGTTATTAGATTATGCATTATTTATAATTCATCAAGTTCAATTTGAAAACTGGCCATGAATATCGTTTAGATATTATTTAATTGAACTTTCTTTTTATGATTTGACAGTTGTCGACTACACACAGCTGTTAGGCTACTTCCATATATATGGGACTAAAGCAAGTTAAGCCTTACTGTGATGTTCCGGACCTTTGATGAGGAAATTCTCCCTAAATGGACCTCGTTGAATGTTAATTAAATTCCCCTGCTTTAGGTTTTCTGCTGTCAGACGGCTACACGCGTGTAAAAAAGACATTTTTATTTGATAAAGATTCTCAGAATAAAATCCCAGTCAATAAACCTTTGGTTGAAATAGGATCCCACCCAGTGTCCAGCAGACGTGACCTCTGAACACTGCTGTTGTGATGCAAGGGGACGGAGCTTCGTAGGCCTCACCTTCATGGTCCTCTCCAAGCGACGCCTGATGCCTTCCCCCAGGGGGATGAGCCCGCTGGCAGCATGGCACCAGGAGGAGAGCTCGTCCTCGGGTTCAGCTTCATGTGAAGAATACTTCTCTTCCGTGGTGTGTTTGATGGAAGAAAGAAACACGAAAACACAGAGAGGAAAAAAAACAAGACAGTAGAAAGAGAGAGAGAGGAAAAAAAAAGTCTTTACTCACGAGAGTGATGTTTATATCTATGGGTGAATACATAAAGTTGGTTGAGCGTGAGAAAGAAGCTCGCGGTGAACGCAGCGCACACTGGGAAAGCTGAGACAGACCTCGGGGCTCTCGGAAAGCTCAGAAATCAACGGAGGGTGGATAATCTACACACCAAGACTATTGTGGGAAAAGTGCCTTTGCTCCCTGTGTATTGAAGTGATAGAACGGGCAGTTCTCTATGGTCCATTTGGGGCGGAAAGAAAATGAACTGCGGTGCAGGTGGGCCACAGCAAATTACAGAGACAGCAGGCGTTCTGCGACGTATAGTCAGGTAACTGTACATGGAATATGATATATATAGGCAGGGAGTGGGAGGAAGTGATGCAAGTGTTGAGCACCTGCAGACCCTTTAGTGACGCACAAAGCCTACATACATGCACTCATGCACATGTGAAAACATAACGATTAGCTCAATAGAAGTAGTGATTAAATAGATCAAAAGCTAAAACAGGAATATATACACACATGCACACGCACGCGCACACGGACACACACAAGCAAATATGCATAGAAGCGGAAGTGGTGTATTGATTTGACTAATTTCAATGTGCTGAGTCGCTATGAAACACCTGCCCCGGACACAAGCGCAGCTGTTTGTCTTGGCAACAACATTGCAACCCCGCGACCCCACGTGACCCCAATCCATCATCCGCATTGCTCGCACGCACGCACGCACGCACACACACACACACACACACACACACACACACACACACACACCCTGCCAGTGGACCCCTTTTTCCCCGAGCCCTTTAGTGATGTGTCAGATGAGAGGGGGAGGAACGGTGCGTGTCCCTGCGGGGGTCAGGTCCTCACCTTCGGGACTACTCTGCACACAGAGAGCGCACACACACACACACACACACACACACACACACACACACACACACACACACACACACACACATGCGCACACACACACATGCTGCATGTGCAGAAACATAAAGGGCATGCGCACATACAGTATGCATGTATACATACACGTAAACACAGACGGGATAGCAGAGCTACACATGCACTCCTCACTCAGGCAGCTCATTAATCTTTGATGATGTTGTGAGGAGACGACATCAGATGACCTGCTGTCACAGCGGCTCTGAATGACGACGAAGGGGGCGTGTCTTCACTGGGAGAGCAAAAGGCACCAACACAGATAAATCACTTTGTCCCCGCACACGCACGCGCACACACACACAGTGTAGCATTGCATGCTCATTTATCTGGAAGACGCATAGTAACTACGTATTTAATGTCAAATTTATGGGCACACGACATCCACATGGACATGCCGTCTAGACGCAGCGCTAATTTGATGCACTTTTGTTTGAAGCGGTGGACAGCGGCCATTAGTCCACGAGGAGCAGCTCTAGAGTTCAGCGCCGTGTGCCACATGCGGTACAGTTATTGGGGTATGTATTTTTTGTAGCTTATTTAATACGTTCCTATTAATATTTATCAGCTATTATTACTTTTAAGCTCGTACTTTACTTTTGATTTATCTTTTTTTTTTGTCTTCGCTGACTTCTCTATATCCAACTATCATTATCTCACCAACTACACTGCTCAATTTTTCCCAACATACCATGTTTACTAGTTAGACGCCGCAGCATACGTGACAAATGGCTTTTTACCGTCGATGACAACAATTAGTTTAAACAAAGAAACTGTCCCCGGCCAATTTTATCCACAAACATCGATTCTTTTATGCGAAGACAATGATATATGGTGATGACAATGGCCTACGCTGATGTGGCTGGATGCTGGTGGGTGTGATGTTTTGCATTCATATGCATGTGTGACAGCTGATTCCTGTCCTATCTGACAACTGTGTACTGCAACCCGTTATTACTTGAAAAATGACAAATAAAAATATGACAAAACACCCTTGTCTGGATGAGCGTGTGTGTGTGCGTGTGTGTGCGTGTGTGTGTGTGTGTGTGTGTGTGAACTCGCATAACGGAGGAGATATTTTATCCTGGCTCACAGGGCAAGGCACTGACTCACAGGGAAGAACAAGATAGATTCTAGAGCCACGGAGCATTTATCTCTATTACTTCCAGCAACACCAGGCATCTAAATTCCACTGATGACAGCCCATGGATTTTATACCATCGGCATGATCCTCTCATATCAAACGTTAAATGCCCTCCTTGCTCAAAGTTGGTTATTTTTTCATCAGAATAAACTGAAATGAGAGGACGGTCTTCCAAACGGCTCTTTAGAAGCCGCAGACGAGACGGCCTTATTTACTTCTGGATTTGGCAGTGATGCGTGTTACGAGTCTCTCGACACCCCTCCCACTTGTGCTTGGCATTCGCAACGACCGAAACACCTGAACGCCTCAAACTGAAAAGCCCTGAAAATAATTTAGCACATAACAAGCGAGTGGCTTTGAACTAGGCCTAGCTAAATCCCAGTGAAGCCACCCTCTCCTGTCGGTTCCACCGGTGTGACCTTTTGAAGGACTAAAAGTAAAAGTAACAGCTCCGTGTTTGGAACAGTGACCGACGTTAAAGAAAACTCACCGCCATGTAAAAAGGACACACACACACACACACACACACACACACACACGGATACGAGACGTTTACATACAACAACACACACAACAGTGGCACAGTTTAGTGTCTGACATACATACGTGAGCACATTCACCCACACGCTAACTTGCAGCAATATCATTATCCGTCATATTTCATTTTGGGTAATTAGAGGTTGCCCTTGGCCTACTAAAAGCTCATCATCTAATGCAACACTTTGGGCTCTGACTCGTGTGTTAACATCCTCCCTGCTTTAGTCAGGAGTCATGCTTCACACAGCACACAGAGTTCATCGCCGTCATGTATACATTCCAGAGAAAAACACCAAACACACTCGCTTACATTCATAAACTCATATCGCTTTAATTCAACTCAATTCAATGTGTTTTCTATAGCCCAAAATCACAAAATGTAAATTTGCCTCAGAGGGCTTTACAATCTGTACACATACGTCATCCTTTGACCTCACACGCGCGCGTACGCTCATCAGACATAACTCTGATATTGTTTCTATCAGTATTGTTAATTATATGGTTACTGGTTTCAGCCAATTTTTGACTAATATGTCTAAAACATATTTAGTATGTTTTTTGTTTTTTTTATGTAAATTAACTAACACCTCAGGAGACGCCAGGAGGCAAAAAGCCCCCCGGTGTCAGAAGAGGGCACCTTAAGACAGCAGCTCGAGTTGTGACTCGGAGCAGCGTCCCGTGCTGCTTTAAATATACGGCTGTGGACGATCGCTTTAAAGCCCGACGCCATTGCTTTGATCCCAGAAGCGTGTATGTGAGCTGTGACAACTCTTCTTAGTACTAATAATAGTACTGACACCGACCAGGCCATAAAGGTCACTGATCCCCACACGGGAGGAAACAATTAAGGAACAGAAAACAGAAGAAAAAATTATAATTATAATAAAAAAAGTCATTGTCCTTTAAAGATAAACAGCACTGCCTGTTGTAATCATCGTGCCAGATGGTGTTTGGACGTCCAGGATGCCCGTGCCAAAAAAAGTGCAGAATCGGTAGGCAGCGGTGGAAGTTACCCTGTACCTCCAGCAGGCAGCGGGTGACCTCTGACCCCTGGCGTCTGCCAAACCCCCGGCAGGGCCCTCTGCTGACCCATCTCCCGAAGGGGCAGGCTGCTACTGGCGGTCGCGTTGCCAAGAGAGAATGACATCCTGCATGACAAGGCAGTGATGGAGGGCCGGGTTAAGATAAGGACAGGTACGAATAAGATGTTAAGTCGCAGCGGCGCTCCGCGCGGCATAATGCGATCTACTCCATGTAAAATAGCTGCAGGTGAATCCTAGAGATGAAGTGGAAGGGAGGAAAGCTCGGGTAGAATAGAGGTGAAAGGAATAAACACACATATGCTATGCGGAGAGTAAGTGTGTGTTATGCATGTATGCGATAAGGGCTGAGGAAATACGGTCTGAGGACTAAATTAATTCAAGGTCACATCCCATGGATTTGTAAAGGAGGAGATCTGCATTCAAGGATATCTTCACTCAAAGTCTACAGGGAAGCTTGGTCAACAATAGCAGTGATAGTGGGTAGATGTGAAATACATGAATAGAATGGGAAAATAATAAGGGGGTGGGGCAAGCAACCAAAGCTTAAGCTAAAACGTGTTAAAGGTCACAGACTTGCCAATTTGTGAAGGCGGCGGTGAATGGAGCTGCATCATAACCCCGCAATCAATTACATCAAAATGTTATTTTATATCAAATATACAATACAAAGGGCTGTGAACCAAATGCGTCTTGTAAAATATGTATATGTAGGTTTTCAACTCGGCTGATGCGGTGAAGCATTGTGGGACAAGAGACGGCACCACAGCAAGGTCACGGGCAACAAAAGGAGAGGACGACGCCCAATGAAAACACACACAGCGTTCCCAGAGGAGAGAAGGCGGATGGAGGCGACAGTTTGTGTGACAAAAAAAAGGTAAACTGCCGAGGAGATAAGGAAGAGACCTCAAGCATTCAGACAGAGCCTCAGATAGGCGAGGACACGGCACGAAGAAGTCATGAGCTGAAGTTGCCGGTCTCTGAACCCCCGAAGAAGGAGGCATCAACCGGGACAAAACGGTTGGGTTTGGTGCAGGACGGAACCTTCGGAGAACACCTGATGGAAACACGGGCGATGGAGAGAACGAGAACGAGAAAGAGAGATAGATGGAGAGAGGAAAGAAGTGGGAGCAGGGAGAGCAATAAAGAAATAATGAGAATGTTGCATTGATGGACACACACACACACACACACACACACACACACACACACACACAGACAACAGAAGTAAACAACGGGGAAGGAGCTGCACAAAAAGTCAAGCTGTCTTTCAAATAGATGTGCACCTCAGCAATTTTTTAGAGCCAGGTCTCCAGCTGTCACAGAATGGTAAAAAAACAGCACAAAAACAAAAAGCAGATTGTCTCGGTGGCAACGCGCGATCCATACGGGCTGAGGGATAAAAGGTCAGAAAATGATCTGTCATTGGCATAATTGCATCCGCTGGAGTCGTGTATCGGTGGCCTGGCGTTGCGCAGATTGCTTTTCACACTTCATTCTTCCCCTGATGGAAAGGTAATCCCGAAGACACCAAATGTTTATAGTCGCAGCTCACGGTGGAAATGGGGAGCTGGAGGAGGGAGAGATGGACCGGATCAGGGGAAGTCAAGGTGACACCAGGTAGTATGGAGCGAGCATGTGACCTCGGTAAGTTAATACACTTCCTAAAAAAGACAACATCTAAATAAAAAAAAAAAAAAACTGAGCTTACAGTAACTCATGCAGTTAAACATGATAGCACACTGTAATGGGAATGTAGTAGATGACCTTTTGACCCCTGGTGTGTTTTCTTCCCATACCAGAAGTGCCTGTGTGGGCACTGCTGAAGGACTTATTCATGGTTTTATGTGCTGTCCAACCTGGGGGGACTTAAGCACAGGCTTAAACTTTTTTGTTTTGTTTCCCCCCCAGTAGCCTTGTAGCTTGTCAGCAGCTACTCAAGAGAAGTGTTCATTTCTTCTCTTTACCGTCAATGTGCAAAAATACAGAAACTCTCAAGATGCCTGGCAGCTCCAGAGTGTCCTGTGTGAACCTTCATGCTATTGTTATAGGCAGAAACACCACTTTCTGAGGCCGATACCAGGAAAGGATATTCTGTATCCTGACTGTACCTGCATGTATAGCCTTAAAGGCTCAACACACACACACACATATATACAGTACCGTACAGCATGCATTGCATTTACGTGCTAGCTTGGATTACCAGGCCAGTAAAGCAGCACATTGTTCCCGCCCTCGAGGGGATCCAAGAGCACCTAGTTTACTCTGTGCCAATTAGTTTGTGATAATGTTATTAATTATAAATTTGTTTGGGAATATGCATGACTAAAGAACTACAGCTACTGAAACGGTAAGAGTTGGGTACTTTAAAATACATGCATTACTTTCATTGATATCGTACTTACAGAGTCAAATGTGCGAGTGTCGCACTAATGTCCTTCTTTTTGAAATACCAGCAATGGATAAGAAAGTTTCCATGGCTCAAAACTAGAAAAACCTGTGGAGCCAAAATTATGACATTTAAACCAAAGAAATTAAACAATATAATAACTGTTCCCAGACAAAGACGGAAGAATTTGACTATGACTGTGTAAACGTTGTAAACACCCCCAAGGCTAGTCCTAAGAACAGGGAGCTCATTATATTTGGTTGCTGGTGTTTGAAGTCCAAGGTGAGCCTCCTGGTGTCTCCACCACGCAGCTTAAAGGGGACCACCACCTCAATGAGGAATTACAGTGTGTTAGTCTGGAGCTGCTCCTTTCATACATTCCTCAACACAACCAGTTGCATCACGGTGTTCTCTCCTCTGGTCAAACTGTCTGCTTACTGGTGGCCGTACGTCATCGTCATGGTTTCCCTTCCCTCCTCGGAGCCCGCTGTCGTCATGGGACTTCTTCTTCTTCTTCTCCCCTTTGCATCCCAATCGGTCGCGCGGGCATTCCCTCTCTGTTGTCTGTTTACACTGCAGAGACTATAATCGTCTTCATGGCCACCATCCTCGTCATTACCGTTGAACTCTTTTCCATTACCCACCTCCGATGGTGGTCCTCTACCCCGCTTGTTTCCTTTTTGTTTTTATGTCATTCCACAGCTGTAGTCAAAATAAACAATTACTGCAGAGGGATGGCGCTAACTTCTTGAGCCCAGATATAAGTTAATTGTTTTCTCTCTTTGACCTCAATGCAACAAAAAGAAAAGAAAAGCAATAAAAACACCAGTACCGAGCACACAGGCACAAAAGGAAATCAAATAAATAGCTATGAAACTACATGTAGATCAAAATCTGTCCATGCATATTCTAATTTTAAATGCATTTGTGGTCAATGAAATTATCATAAACTAACACAGCAAATATGGGCTCACACTGCAACACAGGTCAAGAGGTTACAGGTTTCTACACGGGGTCTAAAGGAAACATGATGACGTGCTGCTGTGTTCATTGCACTTGATGGGTGTTTGGAGCAGGCAGGAGTGTGGGATGAGTCTGTAACCCATAGGGCCCCCTATTACATGACTAGAGTAATTAATTCATTTAATTAATATATATGTTAAAAAAATAATTTCAACCACGCACATTGTTGACTTAGTAGTGGACGCTACACCCAAAACACCAGGCGTCGGCCCGGCCCTCGAGAAGTGTGACGTGATCAAGTGTTGCTGTGTTTCATTTTGCCCAGCAGTGTTGCATGACTCACTTTAGATAACTAAAGAACAGTTCGTCTACATGAGTATTTTGTTCGCGGAGAAATGATAAACCACGCCATCGGGTGCCACGGAGTACATACATAAACGCAGAGACACATTTACGCGGCGCAGACATTAAGGGCGGAGGGATGAGGGATGGCGTTTTACATTCATTTGAACTGTAGAAAATGGTATTAGGAAAATGTGCAGGAGAAATGAAACAAGGCGAGGGGGGGGGGGGAGAGGGTCCACATCTGTGACTCCGTCTCTAACTGCAGATGAAAGGAAGTCGTTTGAAGTTGATGTGGTGCTATTTCTCCAATGACTCAGATTAAACACTGATGCCGGTGCCGAGCAGCACATTCATCACTCCAGTGATACTTTTAGTGGCCGTTCCCCTGCTCAGGCGGAAATTAACAGCACTCTGGTGCCCAGTGTGTGTGTGTGTGTGTGTGTGTGTGTGTGTGTGTGCAAAACCCGCTCACTCACACACACACACACCTACACGTGCACACACATAAATGCCCAATTCTGCTCGCATATAAAGACCTGCAGGTGTTTTGGGTATGTAAAGGCTCTGCTTTTCATTGCGTCTTCTCTTTTTAACTCATGGGACATAAACTAATTTGTTTTTTCACAAACTGTCGCCTTTTTTATTTTACTTTTTTTTTTTTTTTTTTAACTCATCAGACTCATTCACCGGATGGAGTGTGAGACTCTTAAATTATGCCATTAAAACATTATGATGAATCATTCATTTACCAGGTTGATTATAATTTAAATGACAGATTATGCTTATGAAAAATGTTCACCTTGCCGGAATTTTCATCATAGAGGTCTAAATAGTAACTTTATGTACGGAGGGAGGCTATATTAAATACTTTCATTAAACTACAGTGGGAAAAAAATCAAAAATCAAAACTGTGACTTTGTAAACTTTCAGATTCACTGATCCTTTTTATATATATATATATATATATATATATATATATATATATATATAAAAAGGTAGGAACAATGCAGGAACATTCTCTTATGTTTTCTCTAAATGAGATAAGTCAACTCGCAGATGAGTGCTGTGTGCAAATAGTCTGGCACATGTCCAAGAATTGAAGTGTTGGCACCAAACAAGGCTGTAAGACGAAGAAGAGCTTCAGTAGTTGTGGCGTTGAGGGACTGGTCAGTGAACACACTGTAGTCCAGAGTACTGGTGTTACAGGGAAAGCATCAAAAAGCATCAAATGGCAGAATATAAGCCATTCAGAGGCTGCACGCAATATCATTCAAGGGTTTTTACAATACAAATTCATCAATCAATGGACCAATAGTATGTATTCAGTCCATGAATTTAATAATCCAATCATTATAATTATTTGAAAATATAATAAAAAATAAAAAAAAAGGCATGAAAAAAACCCCCATATATTTCAATTTAGATTTCTGATCCTCAAACTTATAACTCGTGTTTCCTTGAGTTGAACAAACAAATTGGGACAACAATCCGTTTTCCTGTCTTCCCGGAATCCCAGAAATCAATGGATTGAAACAAAAAATAAGAAAGTTGCGGATACGAACAACTTCGTATCCACAATACGAATTCACCGCTTTGCTCTTATACCGCTTCCTGCATGAAGCCCATTGTGTGTTGAAATGCTTTCATTCATCTCCAAAATGAAACCATATCCGTGGTGGTTGTGTTTGTTCAGCGGTTCCCCCTCAGGTAAACACCGTTAGCTCTTCTGCCGCTGTTTCACACCGTTAGCACCGTTAGCTGCAAGCAGCCGCGCCATGTTGAGAGCCGTTGAGAGGCAATGGGTTTGCTCGCGTTAAGCCCCTTTAAGAATCCAATGACACGTTTCCGTTTCCAACAGATGACGCGTTGATATGGGGCGGGGCTCTCAGTATTCATGCGTGGCATGTGTGTGCTCTATAAATCCACCCTCGCGTTCGGGAACATGCAATGCTTAGCAGAGAAGTGGGCTATACAGGTCTGAATCAGTGTAATTTGATCAGTGTGGCCCTAACCTCATGGGATAAATACCCAATAAAAGACATTTTGGCGTCTGGATAGGCGTAAATCCATCCAATTTGGGGCCTAATTAAGTGGGACTTACAGAGCACACTGGGACAGTGTAAAATGACCGGAGGCATCAACGTCTCCGCTGTCTCAGGAGAGCACTGGATCCAATAAGGATGGAAACAAAAGAGGGGTCACCGTGGCTTACTTTGGTATGGAAGCACATCATCATAATACGCTCTGACGCGCACGCAGTGAGCACGTCCACGCTCCAGCACGGAGACACACACCGGGCCATATGGCAAAGGAGAGAGACTTTCTGACAGATCTTGGAGGGAGTCAAGAGGTGCAGGAGTGAAGCAACACTAAGTGATTTCTGACCACGTTCTGACCTACAAGGCATCACAGCAGCTGGCTGACCCTCAACCCCTCAGCCGGAGGGTCAAATAATGATTTCCCCTTTGAGACGTAGAGAAAGCGAAAAAGACAAACAGAACTTTAAACTGAGAAACAGATCGTCCCCCCCCTTTACTTTTATATCGCCCTACATTACGCCGTCATAAGCTGCAGTGGCTATTAAACTGAATTTAATATATTATTTCCCACAGGCATAAAAGCACAGTGTGTTGCTTCTGCGATAAACAGCCACGGTAACACACAAACATAAACTCCCACGATAAGCAGCTATCTTGCCATCATAAAAGTATTTGGGAGGGGGGGGGGGGATGTGGCCGCTCCTATATGGACAAAGATATACACGAGTCACGTCAGGCCGCAGAACAAATTAGTCTCTGTCAGAATCCCTTCGGATTTCTTCCCGTGCATTTCGCGGCCGGAGCGAAAATATAAAGACCTCCTGCGATAGAGAGACAGAGAGCCATATCGGGAGGTCATCTGTGCTTCAAAAGGGAGATATATTAAATTCATTCATCTCAGTCAGTGGGAGTGCCAGCACTGTGGCTTCCATGTGATGAGGGATAGAGAGATCTCCCTCTCTCATTCGGGCCCGCCTGGCTCACCGCCTTCTGAAGCATTGTCTGGGAAAATATCCCCTGTAATAGAGCCAATGATTAAATAAAGACAGGGAGAGAGGTGTGTGCGTGTGTGTGCGTGTGTGCGCGTGTGTGTGTGTGTGTGCGTGTGTGTGTGTGTGTGTGTGCGTATGACTGCATTTCTGCGAGTGTCTTGCCTGGATGCACATGCAAAGAACACAGTGGACAGGCGGTGCTTGGAAGTGGCCGAGGGGAAGAGGAGGAGGATGAGGATGAGGAGGAGGAGGAGGAGGAGGAGGAGGAGGGTGATGAAACGGGTTTAAAACGAAAGGGACAGTGATGGAGACAACAACAAGAGCGAGAGAGAGGAAGGGAGAGCGACGGAGAGGCCACCAGGAGGACGGAGAGGAGGGAGGGCAGACTGTGGCCAACCTCACATTAATCATGTGTCACCACGCCATGCTCAGACAACACTTACAGTCACATAGAAGATAGATTTGGTATCTCACACACACACACACACAAACTATATCGCCTACCACCCCGAGGGTTATATAAACTAAATAAACTGTTCAGTGTGGGGCTTCACACACACACACACATACACACACACACACAATGTATAGCCTTAAATAAACATTACAGTAAAGGAGAGGTCGCACAAGAGCAGAGGAGCGAAGGGTGATTCATGGCCGTTTTCATGGTGACGTCTGAACTTTGATTGATCTGTGAATGCGTTTTGCACTCGTGTGTCTCCTGGAGTCCTTACATTGGCTGTTGAGTGAGAGCCGGAGGAGGGCTGAGGAGGCATGGTGAAGGAGACCAGGAGCGAGGGAGAGGAGCGGAGAGGAGGTGGTGAAGGAGACCAGGAGCGAGGGAGAGGAGCGGAGAGGAGGTGGTGAAGGAGACCAGGAGCGAGGGAGAGGAGCGGAGAGGAGGTGGTGAAGGAGACCAGGAGCGAGGGAGAGGAGCGGAGAGGAGGTGGTGAAGGAGACCAGGAGCGAGGGAGAGGAGCGGAGAGGAGGTGGTGAAGGCGGGAGAAAGCAGAGACGGAGGTGAGGCCGAGGTGAGGAAATGAGGAGAAGGACTACTTTGAGGCAGACGGAGGGCTCAGCACCTGGTCGATGACCTCATGAAGGCGAGGTGTTGGCGCCACCAGGCCGAGAGCTGTTGTCTCAGAGCTCCGACTGGAACTTGGCTGGAGTGCAAACCGTCGCCATGGCTGCCGATTATCCTCGTCTCTCCACAGTCCCGACGGCTCAAAGACATTACAACATACACACATTAGTGTCCGTTCCAGGGGAAGCTATCGAACCTCGCGTCTGCGATTACACAGCAGGGATTCCCAACCGCTCCGCGGCCTAATGAAAACTGACTGGAGTGAGTTAAAATGTCACTTCTTAGAAACAGGCACTCGTGCGTCAAGAAAGATTTACTTAATTGCAATTACGGCCTGTTCTGCGGCGGTAACGCGTCCCACAATCACTTTACTGCACTTAATGCTGCGTGGGAGTGACCAATTTATCGCCGCGGAAAACATGTTAAAGAATGATGCGCTTCAGGAGCAGGAAGGTGAGGAGGACGCAACGCGCTACGGTCCGGCTACTGCGGCGCCGGCGACAGTTTTGCCAGTCGACTTTAAATTTATGACTTCATTTCGCCGGCTTATTCCATTCTGCCTCAGAAGGAGGCCCGCGCTCCCCCGGCTGATACCTAATTCTGTGACAAATTCAGAGATGGTGGGATCCTCGGGGTGGTGGTGATGGGGGGGGGACGGGGGGGGACGGACTAATAAATGGGTTTCCAAGCTGTCAGTATTGTTGTGTTGACGTTGCATCTCACAGCGCCAATTTCCCCTGGATCCTGCTTTTCACAGCCCTGAATGTGCGCGGGGGGTTCGGCTGTGTCAGAGCGTATATTCGGGAGTAAAAGTCCTATTTTTGCGTATTCGCGCTGCATCCCCCTTTGTGCCCTCCTGTACAGCTCATCCAGCACCACTCCGCTGCTCCGCTCATCTTTTCAACACAATCTCAGTCTCTCTCTCTCTAATTCACTCTTCTCCTAAAGATGGGAGAAAAGGGGCGAAAGCACATCGCATTAGAAGCGCACGGCGTGTGTGTGGCCTCATGCTCTCAGCCACCAGGACGCGACAACACACACATTTTTACCCTTGTTGACTTCTCCCTCCTCCTCCTCCTCCTCCTCCTCCTCCTCCTCCTCCTCGTTTCGCCCTCCCTCCCTTCTGCTCTCTCTCTCTCTCCCTGCCCTGTGACTGAACCCAGTGTGTGGACTGACTGTGATATTGGCTGTGTGGGTGACAGGCTCACTGGTGTGATATCTGCAGGGGAGAAAAACAGATCCGCGTCTCTTTACTTAACACCCTCCCTCCTCCACCAGCTGCTGACGAAGGAAGGACCGACTGGAGATAGGCGTGCAATGTTATTCGTTTAATTTTTCAACAAAAAAAAAAAAAAAGGTCTCTTGGAAATTCAATAAATAAAAGAAAAAAAAAAACTGATGCCAAAGGAAATAATTCCGATTCGGAAAGTTTGGAAGCTGTGCCTCTTTCTCCATCTCTGTCAAACTTTTTTTTTTTTCCCGCGTACAAAACCGTGAACCAAAAGAGTGATATGTGACGATAATCCACCCTCTGCATTCCTCTGCATGTGCGTGAAGAAATAAACCAAATCTCGGGGTCTCCTCTTAAGTCCTTCACACAACGGGGGAGGTGAGGAATAAACAACAGGAAGATGCGGAAAATACTCACGTGCGAATATTTGGCTTCAAAACAATTCAGTTTTTTCCCAACACGTTTTCAAGCAGAGGACCAACTACCGGGATCCTATTGACGGACAGCGGGCTCTGGCTGTCTGCATGAGGTAAATTGTTGTATCGCCTGAAGGGCCTTTCACCCAGAACCCAAGAGAGCCGCTTGAGCTACTGTAAGCCATTTCATTGGGTTTCCTTTAAACGGACTGTAACTTGCTCTGAGTGAGTCTCGCCTTCGGTTCCACTTGGGTGTGCATATTGAATATGTCCGTTCCGCAAAGAGACAGATTAGTTGACGCCTTTATTGACGGCGTGAAAGCCAAAAAAAAACAGCATTTACAGCAAAGTAAGAGACCAGTACGACCCAAACCCACCTTGTGATAACTTAATCATTATGGACCGTAGTATTGCATTTTTTGAATAATCCACAAAACCATATCACAGTGAGTGGATTGACTTTAACATTGTGGATTCAGTCCAAACTGTGCGACAGCTTCATCAAACTAAATGGTTCTCCAACAAAGTGACGCAACAGAGCTCCGTGCCCAGTAGGGGGAGCACCGGATGCATCTGGCACCTAAAAGTGTGACTCAGGGCGAGGGGCTGGAGACAGGGAGGCCAAATGAGAAGCTCTCCCCGGGTCGTGACGTGGATCCTTCTTGAACAGCTTCCCTTCCTCTCCGGCTGTCCTCATCCTGCCCCTCCCCAACCTTGGCCATCGATCAGGAACTAATCGCCGTCTTTAATTGGTTGGACGGGGTCGATTGCCAGTGCAGACAGCGAGAGGCCCGACGGGGGTATTGGAGAGCCTGGAATGTGTGTGTGTGTGTGTGTAAGTGTGTCAGCCAGAGAAAACACTGGGAGCCCTTCAGACCCTCTCTTCGGGCAATCATAGTAATGAAGTGAAAATATAGTTGAGGAAACCACTGAACCTGATTCACTGACAACCGAAGGAAACAAATAACTTACAGCACAGTCTCCTGCTCGTCCCCTCCCACGGAGCCCATTCAAATGCACTTTTTGTTGTTGTTGTTGTTGTTGTTGTTGTTGTTGATGTTGTCGTCATACTTGTTTTTCGTCGGGAATATCAGAACCGGTTCGTGTATTCCATTACTAGAATAGCTAGTGTATGTAAATGAATGCGGAGACAGCGAAAGGAAGGTAACTAGCTGACGGAGAAAGGAAGAAAAAAACAAAAAAACAGATGTTTATCGTGATCTGCTGTCACTGCAGTGCTTTCTGTATCACTCTGAAGTACGCAGGCACTCACATCTTTTGTCATAACGCACAACCGCCCTAATAGGCTATCATTTAGTGAGAGGAATGTGTCATTGTTATCAATGGCATCAGTAGCAGAGGTAGCGCTGTGATGCCTCCACAGAGGTGACGTGTTGAAGAACGCGGCAGCAGAACGAGAGTAGTCACGAGTGCCTTCGTGTTGGTGATGAAAGTTCAGACTATTGTAGGGGCCGTGGCATTCTTCATCATTTTAAAATGTAGATTAAAAACCCAATTAGGAAAGAAAGTATTGTGACCGACGCCGCGTAGGTCTCTATCTAAATACAACATGTTGGTAAGCTTGTCCTAGCAATAACCTCCAGCTCAAAGCTTCGCTTTGCCTTTTCCTGTTGCGATAAGAAGTACTTTTATCTGCTGGAAATTTGGCTCCTAATCTTAACTTCCACTTAACATTTTGTCTTGCATTTTCTACAGGCAGGAACGCACTTTATTCTACAATAAGAAGGGGGGGAAGGGGTGCGGGGGGGGGAAGGCTGTGTCTCATGTAGTAAATTAAATTAAAATTAGTTCTAGAGAATGAGTTGAAGCTGGCTAATCCGGCTCCCAAGTTAACTCCCTGTGGCACCTTGTGTGCTGATGGTAAACTGATCTCATGGATGATTTGATCGCTTCCATACTTTTTAGAGAGAACACAGCAACAAAAACAAACAGGGAAATCAAATTATTTCAGAGTAAAACGCAGCTAATGAAAGTATTGAAATAATAAATCAACGGCATGAAAAAGGTTCTTCATCTGGTGTTTACCCCGTCTGAACCGACCCAGGACCGGACCGGGCGTGCACGTTGAACTGAACACGATCAACTTAAAATGCAGTGCGGCTGGCAAACACACTGAACTATTTAAAATCCCATTGTAACCCCAATTTGGTTATTATGAGTTTCTAGATTATAGAGTCTGCATAAAATAGGGCCAAGGACAGTCAGCACACACAAGCCTGACTGTAGATTCAAATATGAATGTCTTGCCTCCCAAATAAGGCTCAGAGCCAAACCACCCCCCGCCCCCCCCCGATACTGTTTTGTAAATGGTTTCTGAAGCATTGTGGGAGTCTCATGAACAGATACACTTATGTTGCATTGTCTCATTTTTCATTCATGTTTGAAAAGATTTGATTGAAAAGGTGGCTTCTTTTACTGAGCTAACTGAGTGTTCCTCCTAAATATAGGCTATTGGCACATTAGCATTGCACTATCATTAGCATTTATAACTGAGTCAAAGTCTGAAGGAACCATATGGACATTCTACAGACTGCTGATGAGGAGTTTTTGCCGAACACCAGTCTGAGCCTTCACGCTTATGTTCAAAAAATAAGTTGTAGCTGAATGTGATCTTGAAGTTGGTTCTGAAATCTGAATGCAGCATGTTTGTCGTGGACTTCAATTTGTAAAGGTCAAATGAAATGAGATGAAATTGAGATCTGGGATGTGAGGATCTGGTGTGTTTGCCTAATAAACTGTTACTAGGGGGATGAGAAAATAAACCACAAGCTACAGCCAAGTCCCATTGATTCACCATGACTCATTACGGGGTTTATTCTGGACTGACATTCCAGCTCGGCCTCAACTATCTGTTTAATTATACAGTTGTGTGAAAATGTAGTTTAATTAAAGATAAATCCACACAAAACACCGAAAAAAATGAAGAGCCATTAGGACTGTTAAATCGGTAATGCTTTCAGTTCAAATCATTTTACAGACTTCTGGAAAGGACTCTGTGTGTTGAGTCCATACGTAGGGGATATTGATCACTTGGCGGTGGATCTGTGAGGCGTGCAGGTAAATCTCCTCCCAGGCCAGGCGGCGCGGGATACAGTCGGCGAGGCTCCGCTCGGTGGAGATCACGTACCCCTTAAAGATCCCGTCCAGAGAGATGCTTCGGAGGCACCGGCAGCATGATCTCATTACTCATCTGCAGCAACACAGCAGAAAACAAACACGGTCTCACACACTTGTCACAAATAATGAGCTTCGGGGGACCAAGTTACAGACACTGAGATTTACATTTATTACACGCTCAAGTGCTGAGCTATAATAACAAGTCACCGCTATACAAAACCCTGGATACGAAGTAGTCTTACAGTACCAAGTCATTAGCTACAAAAAGGGGACAAACAGCAAGCAAAACCGAGGTATTAGCTTATTCATTACCCGCTCCAGAGCACACGTTTTGGTTTTGTAGAACTCAGCTGAAGAGACGGAGAAGTATTATACCGGTAGGAGTGGACTGGCTCATGGTGGAGTCTGGGTCTGGGTCCAGTACGGTGCCACTAAGAGACTCTTAAGGTGGGCTAAAAGGACTAAAACTAAAACACACAAACTTACACATGAAAGGGAAGCAATAATTAAAAAAGGGCCCTCAGTGGCAAGAAAAAAGGAAATTGCAGATAAGTTTGATCATAATACAACTCCACCATTTACCTAATTTAAAAAGAAAACTTGTAAAAACTAATACGGAGGTAACGATGCAATAAGCCACGTTGAATAATTTCCCCAGTCTCACAGCATGTTTGAGATTTGTCATCCAGCCTTTGTGTATTCTCTGTAATTCCAGTGAAAATGGAAATTCCATAAAAATAGCCATAAAAAAAAGTGAATGGGCTCACTCTATGACAGCTCGGATCTGGTACCTCTTGACCTTCACACCAAAGGTCACATATGGCACGGACTTAAACTGACAGACCTGAAACTTACTTTACACTCGAGCCCTGGCCGTGTAACACTTTGCTTGAACTGAATATTTGATCACATTCATAAGCCTAAAGCGCCAGATTGAAGTAGTTAGTCGCATATATCCCCTGCAGATTCCGTCTAACCGCCAGATGTGAGCCGGGCAGGGCCGAGGCACATCTGTATCGCCTCAAAAGTGGACCCGCACCCCCCCCCCGCCCTCCCACACACGTGTGTGTGTGTGTGTGTGTGTAATCACGCGGGCACAAACGCACATACGTACCCATGCACATCACATGAACACACACCTAACGCTGACACACAAACACACACACACACACAGTCAGGGTGTGCTTTCATACCAGAGTTTAAAAAAAGGGTAGAGTTTAAAGTGAGTGTAATTCAAGCAGGCGCACATTTTATAAAAGCCCTTATTTGATGTGCCGGGTGCCAGTCAAGCATGCCATCTGTGACACACACACATGCACGCACAGTGTCTCTCTCTCTCTCTCTCTCTCTCTCTCTCTCTCTCTCTCACACACACACACACACACACCAAAACAAACACACACACACACACACACACACACACACACACAGGTAGGAGGTTATAAGTGAGGAGGAAGTGAGGCGAAGGAAGGAGAGGGTGTAATTGTTGAGGATGATGTGTGTGGAGGCCGATGTGGAGTGACAGCTTCCCTTTCATTTCTCTGATCACTGGTTTAATCCTGACTGAGCTACAGCGGGCCACGGAGCTGCTCTGTCTGCATGAGAGTCTCCAACACACTGCCTCTATATGTGTGTGTGTGTGTGTGTGTGTGTGTGTACTCTCACATCTGCATATGTGCATGTGACAGGATGACACAAAGTATATGTAGGTGTGCGCATCTCTGCATTTGCTTGTGACAAAACATCAAATGTTTTTCTGTTCGTGTGTGTGTGTGTGTGTGTGTGTGTGTGTGTGTGTGTGTGTGTGTGTGTGTGTGTGTGTGTGTGCGTGCTCACTGCCCAGGAAAATGTGTTGTACAGGCTGACTGCAGTAGCAAGCAAATGCTGCTTTTAATGAAGGTGGTGGCGAGTGTGTGTGTGTGTGTGTGTGGGGGTGGCAACAGGAAATTAAATTGATATGTAAATGACGGAAATTCTCATTTGAGCTGAAGGTTGAGAGTGCTACAGCATTAACCAGCTTATGAGTTAATAATGATTTTTTCTCTCTCCCCGTCCTCCCTCCTTTCCTTCTCTGTCTGACTCCCTCCCTCTCTCTCAGAAGAAAAAAAGGATGGGTAGGAGAGGGAGGCGGGTGGAGATGAAGACAACACATGTCCCTGAATCCTAACTCTCCAGAGATTTCCCCTAAGCCCTTGTATAATCAGTTTCCTCAGAATCTGGACCTCTTCAAAAAGGACGTGCATTACAACAGGCCGGTCTCGACTTTAAAAGTGCACATCCACTGGACGGGCTTCTTCTATCTACACATCTCTCACTTTAGTGGTTCACCCTTTTGTAAAAACAACCAGACGGTGTTGAATACGTCTCAGATGGACGTGGAGGAGACGAAGGGTGTTGGACAGCTTGTAATAGTTGTGTAGCGCCGTGAAGCGGGGAGTAAGAAAACAAAGACAACATCACCACCAGAGGCAAATGACTGCAGAATGATCACTGCAGCTATTATCAACCGCTAGGGTTATTATTCTCTCTCCCCTCTCTTTGGTATTAGCTGGAACCAAACAGCCCAGTCAAAAGTCCTTGCCCCGCAGCCTTCGGTGATTGGAAAATGATATTAAACCAGACATTGTGTTCCCCAGCGCAAAAAAAAAAAAAAAAAAGAAGAGGATGAAAAAAAAAGAAGAAACACAAAGCTGCAACAAATGAAGAAAATGGTTGAGGCCCTGCAGGAGAGAGAGGGGGGGCAGTGGCAAGTCACACACACACACACACACACACACACACACACACACACACACACACACAAAACACAATGCAGATTCACACGCACACACAGAGGGACACACTAAGTGCATGTATTACACACACACACACACACACACACACACACACACACACACACACACACACACACACACATACATTCAAAGAGGCGGACATCCACACATGTTACCATGACACAAATGGGCTCTGATTAGAAAGTATTAGCCAAAAAACATCAGACACAAATGGAAACCACATCAGTGATCTGGTTCTGCTCCAGAGAAGAATGAGAGGGCCCCGCTGCCCAGTGGAATCATTTTTTTTTCTTTCCCCGAGGAATATAAACAAGACATTTTCCATCTCTGTTATTTCAGACAACTGGAGAGGGAAGAAAAGCCTCCCAACCAGAAGCAGGGATGGGAAAAGCCACGGGCTTCCAAGCTCCTCCACGTTCAATGACAGCCACTGCAGGGAGAGAGCAGGGTACATATGCACATACACCACTGCACTTCAAGAATATGCAATGCACAGTATGCAAACGTGCACGCACATATCCAGGTCAGCGGTCAGCCGGCAGACTGCTGGCCTACTCAGCACAG
Source organism: Ophiodon elongatus (assembly GCA_016806645.1). Lineage (NCBI taxonomy): Eukaryota > Metazoa > Chordata > Actinopteri > Perciformes > Hexagrammidae > Ophiodon > Ophiodon elongatus. The sequence continues at coordinate 282,143 of JACSYO010000526.1, read as the reverse complement.
GCACAGGGCTTTTATCCAGCGGACAGGCAGCTTAATGGCTGTAAAATAGCTCACCTTCACCTCAGATGTGAGAAATAATAAATAAGTGCGTGAAAAGGACTCGAGAGGGCACGGGAAAGCTTTTCTTTTGTGACACCACCAACGAGCACTGGAAAATGTGCAGACATCGAGCCAGACGACGGCGATGGAACCAGATGTTAAGACGCTCAAGGCTGAGCCGCTGATGTGTGTCTTCTCATACCGAGGATCCCGCGTGATTAATGGGATTCCACACGCCAACTAACTCCCCTGGTCACAACTGGAGATTTGAGTGTTTGGCGTTGTCCTTGGTGTGGGGGTTAAAGGTGCACACTTAGTGAACGACGCATCAGCCTGACGCTACTTGGGGCTGTCAGATCGCTGAAGCCACAGCCACACACGGAAAATAATTATACCAAATGTTTTGTTTGAGTCAGTACGCCTTGATGTATTATCAAAGGAATGAGAGAACGAGAGAGAGAGAGAGAGAGAGAGAGAGAGAGAGAGAGAGAGAGAGAGAGAGAGAGAGAGAGAAGAAGAAGAGAATGAAGATGAGGACGATGTCAAAATAAGAGGGGAGAAATAAAAGTCGTGCAACAGGGCAGCAAATGATTGCAACAATGAGAGTTCAGAACATAATTATTGGAGGTTAAACATTTTCCCCTCGGTCTGCGGAGCTGTCAATTGAAATGAAAAGCGCCGGGGTAACGGGGCCCTTTCATTCGCTGCATTCAGTCTCGGGGTATTGTAACTCTGATGTCTGAACACCCGGGATGAGTGGGAGTGGGTTTCAGAGATGATCATGCCTTATCAGAACAAGACACAAAAAAAAATAACTAATCCAACTGGAGAGCTGATCTACAGCTGAAAGGGCGATTCTGACAGCGGAGGGGTTATCTGCTAATGTTGCTCCGCGGACTTATCTGTGGAAAACATGATTGCTTGTGGAAAAGAAGGTGCCTCGAAGTAGCACATCTATTAATTATCTACAAAATATGTGTTAGAAATATGAAGGGCGGATTGTTGGACGAGCAGGTGAAAGCAACGGGAGGTGAAAGACAGGCGGAGCGAGACCCGATCAAGCAAAAAAGAAAGCGTGGAGAAGTGCCGGTAACCGGCAGGAGAGACCCGCGATCCTCCGACCCGGTGTCGTAGCGGATGGATGGAGTCGACCCCGCGGGATGCGGGCGGGACCGACAGCGTGTCGCAGCTCAGGAGCTCAACCTGGCTTTACGTGAGACGGGGAAGCTGTTCACGAGGCTCCTACAGTCCAGACAGGCAGGTCTGATTGCACCTGCAGAAGGTAATATGGCCATCACACACACACACACACACACACACACACACACACACACACACACGCACACACACACACACACACACACACACACAAGCATTAAAAAGGATGAGCACACAAACCCTAGTAAGTAAAAGCAACAGTAATGCATGCTCTTCCCCGAGGACAGTAGCGGGCCGTTATCGAGAGACATTTTTTTACTGTCCCTCTGGTGATGAGTGACAAGCTTCTGCCCCGCTGCCCGCTTCGGCTCCCGTGTGTGAACACGCATCTAAATATGAAAATGTCCGATGACCTCACAGCACTGGCTGCGTTCTCCTGCGTACAGTTTGTGATTGTGATTTCATGGAGTTCCTAATTTCCACACCCGAGCAGGTCCTGTTGGGCGAGGTCGGCCCTCATGGAGCTTAAGATAGTTCAGAAAGGAAGGCTCTCTTTACACTCCTTTCCATTCCTAAATCTCTGTCTCTATTTCTCCCTGTGATTATCAGCTGATTGGTGGGCGTCCACTTTAAATGAACCAACCAGATGCTGCACAGTTTCCTTAAGCCAATCATATCGGTTCTGTCAAACTTTTAAATGGGTTCTCCTCTCTGCTGCTGTCAGTTGTCATTTCAGCTCAAAAACCACATGCAACCCTCCTCCACCCTAGGCTCCTCCACCCTCCTCCACCCCAGACTCCTCCAGTCAGCATCAGTCCTGCTCCTCATTCATCATCGGGTTACAACAACTCCCTTCACCACCACCACCACCACCACCGGTGTCTGGTCTCCAGGGGGATTCTGCCTCATCAGAACTCATCATCACGGCCCCTTGATCATCCTATTTCAGGATGGAGTCCAATCGCCAAAGACTTTGCACTATTCAAATGTTATGCGTGTGTAATAAATTATTGTTCAATTCTAAACACGTCTCTCCTGATTGCACAGTGTTAAACGGACTGTTTAGCTGGCTAAGCCCACTCGGAGCTGGCTAAGCCCACTCGGAGCTGTAAAGCACAGCGGCCGAAGCCTCGATATTCTCCGTTTGCCCCGTTATTAATCATATCTGTGGTGGCTTCACACCAGCCAACATGCTGTGCTGGCCGGAGCTACGTGCCTCGTCACACTGCACGATGCTGCAAGTCACACTTTGCTTGCACTTTGAAGGCTGCCGGTCTGTGAAAAAGAAAAAAAGCAGCCCGATGCAGCAGCTCACTTACCGGAGATAATAGTCACCAGTCAAAGTGAAGCTAGCTGTACGGAGTAGGACATTGCAGCATTGATGGGAGAAGCATTTTATTTTACTGCACATATTTCCACACAGCTACTTATAAAATACCCCACTAGTGCAGTATGACTCTGTATATTTGCACATTTATGCATGCAGATGTATTTTTTAAGACATTATAGTAAGAAATAAATGTATGAATGAACTTCTTTTTTTTTTTTTTTTTTAATCTTTGCGACTGGAGTTACGACTCGAGACTGATTGTGTTATAGACCTTAGGAAGACGCCGTCACACTGTTGATAGATCGGCAGGCACCCGTCTCACCTCGAAAAGAAAAGGTCGGAGATCTGCACGACGTTCTCGAACCGCTTGCCCTCCGGCTTCTGCTGATGTGCCCAACAACCGCATTTAGTGGCTGTGTGGTCTGTGATGGCAGAAAGGGAAGATAAAGAGGTGAGATAAATCATAGCTCGGTCAAAGGGAGATAAATAAGAGGAGGTTGAAATGGGAACAGGAGGCAATGAAAGGCGGTAATAAAAGCGTGGATTGGAGAAGGGGTTGTTTAGAAATGGAAGTTAGAGATGACGGAGGTACAAAGAGCCAAAGACAAACAAAAAATAAATGATGAAGACTGTGGATCGGGGGAGGTGAGAGGTGAAGAACCCAGTCCCTCATTAAATGAAAACTCTAAAGAGTGAGAGTCAGGAAGCAGATGCTGGAGCTTCAATGGCGTTTTGAACAGAGAATCACAGATCAAAAGATAAAGTCTGAGTGACCTTTTAGAAAGCGTCCCCAGAGACGACTGGAGAGACAAAGGCACACACACACACACACACACACACACACACACACACACACACACACACACACACACACACACACACACACACACACACACACACACACACAACTCTTCGGCTTCTCGTCCTCGCCGGCCTCCTCAGGGCTGCGCTGTGGGCCTTCCTTTGGGATGTGCAGCACCACGTTGCCCACCTTCTTAATAAAACACATAATCTGTTCAGAAATAACATCATGTAAAACACGACACATCACACAGCCCCCCCACCAAGGCTTTCTGGAGGATTGCTCTAGTGCGAGACAATGCAGATCATGCAGGAAACGGTCTGTTTTCCTTTTAAAAATACAGAAAATGCAACAAAGTCCTATATAGCATCATCATCATCATCATGAGAGAGAGAGAGAGAGAGAGAGAGAGAGAGAGAGAGAGAGAGAGAGAGAGAGAGAGAGAGAGAGAGCCCAGCTCTCTGAGGTTCTTATGCCTACAAAGTGCAAGAATAGGAACTGCATAAAAGGGTGGAATATATCGAGAGAGTTGCACTCTTAGGTTTTCTGCGTCTACAAAGAGAAACGAAAACAGCTGTTAAGATACATGGAATGAAATATGCAACTCACTCTTAGCTTTGAGATCAAATGGATTGAAATACGCAACCCTCACCGGGAGAAATACAAAGTGTTTACAACTTCACCAGCAATGGACAAGAGAAAGGCGAGGAGAAGAAAAACACTTTCTTTTACTCCAAAACTGAACCACATTTACGACGACTCGGAAATGTGGTGAAAAGGTGAAAAATAAGATCACACACACCAACGCGAACAAAACGATCAGTCATAAATGAAGAATGGCGACGTGAACGACAGCGGAGGGGGCGGCGTGATGAAGAGTAATGAGGGACTTTAAAAAAAAAGGCCAGCGGTGAGACCACAGCCTCCCGTTATCAGTCAGGATCCCTCACCGAGGGAACAGCGACGATCAGCATAAAGAAGATAGCGGGGCGTCATCAAAAACCCACCTTCGTACCCAGTGGTGGCAGCATGCGTTCCTTCCATTAGCCTTTCAGACGGAGGAGACAGGGACAGGAAACAATGGAGGAAGGAGAGACACGATGAGCCAACTCCCGAGCACGGGCGGTGAACAACACCCGCTGAAGAGCACGGCATCGCTCTGACAGCCGCGGGTACTGTCGTCTTCCCGTACCTGAACGTGTTTCTTCGGGGCGCGATTGAATGTCTCCGTGCTCTCTGCGGTGGTTTAACCTTTGTGAGGCCGCAGTGAGCGGACGAGGACAAAGTGATTGAGGTGCTGCCGACGCTCCGAGCCAAATGGGTGCTTTGCATGATTGCCACCACTCAGTCTGACACGGGAGTGAAATCTGTACACCCAAGAGCTATAGCATTACCTGTGTTCTCCGTCCACATACATATTCATGCCGTAAATCACTGCGACTTCGTCGCCTTTTTTTTTTGTTGTATCTGGAAAGTTGAGAATAAAGTTTCTAGACAGCGAAAAAAAAAAAGAAAAAGAAAAAGAAAAAAAAAAAGAAAGAAATGTTTACCCCCACAGGCCAGATTTAAGAGTCTGGGGATTTAAAATCTTTGAAATGCCTTTGATTGTTGGTGTATTGACTGGAAATGATATAGCAAAATGACAATTTGCAGGGGGCTGAGGGAATGAAAAGGATTTCTGTCAGGATTATCCAATCTTTGTCTGATTATCCGGGAAACATGGAGCTGTGGCAGGTAGTGGGGGTTGTAATTGTGGGTGTGCAGTTCTCTTTTTTTCTTCTTTTTTGTTTACTACCAGAGTCGGCGTGCACACATGCGTTCCTGTGCGCCTGTTGTACGAGTCACTTCTTTGAAAAGCAGTGGCGTTTTGTGCACTGATTGAGATAATTAGCATGAGAATTGAACCATCACAACGCACCAGTACGCCGTGTGATTACCCCCGTGTGTCTCTCCATTCAACGGGTCCGTCAGCATTTACCTTTTTCTGGCTCCGCAAACAAACAGAGAGCATCTCTTTGGCTTCGACATGAAAGAACAAGTCCAAATGGTAAAAAGAGCTCGTCGCTCCACGCGGATCATCGGCTGCCTGTCAAATTGACATTTTCAGCCTTTATTGTGATGCACTATTCCTAGAATAGGAAACATTCTGCGCGTATGACAGGGCAATTCTTTTGTAGCGTTAGTGAAAATGTTAAAAAAGTAAATAAAAAAAAGTGCCGCTGCTGTTAATGAAGGTTATGGCTAAGACATGGAATTGGAACTATGTCAAAGCTTCAACAAAAATAGTATCAAAGATTTGATTTGGTTGGTGAAATAGAGGCCTACATAAAATTTCATTTTTGACCACACGGATCATGGAGGCGTCTCTGAATACCTTATGTATTTATGTAGCCCTATATCGCACATCATTTCTCTAAAGAAGCCTGCATGTAGCAGTGACCGGTTGCAGCTCCAGCACAGTGCAGAGCTTCAGGAGCAGGTTGAGCAAACGTTAGTGGAGGTGATGAATATCTGAGACTAGTTAATGTCGCACGGAGGAGACCCATTAATCTCCTCTTTATAGGGATTTCTCTGGAACTGCGACCGGCTTTAGTGTTGTTTGATGGTGACCCGTCTCTCTCCCCTCCGCTGAGGTACCCACCTGAGAGGCTGACGAGGCGGCGGTGCGTGGTGGTGGCGTAGTTGTCGTTTAATGCTCTTTTCCCAGTAGGTGTTGAGGGGGGGGGGGGGCACGCAAACAGGTCATCCTGCTCAGCTCCAGGTGGGCGGGGGGGGTCGCCCTGCACTGTGCCAAACTGTACGGCCGCATCAAACGTCTCCTCTGTGATTACCGTCTACGACGCGCGGACATCGTGGGCCAGCTGCTCTGCCACCTGTCCATGTAACAGGGAAATGAATCAGGACGGGGAAGAGAGGCAGAGATATAAAAGGGAACACAGGGATAAAAGGAGGGGGGGGGGAATTAAAGGAAAGACAGTAAGGGCAGAGGGAAATGGAAATGAGTGTTAGGAGGAAGAGAGAGAGAGAGAGAGAGAGAGAGAGAGAGAGAGAGAGAGAGAGAGAGAGAGAGAGAGAACGAGAGAAATCAGAGAGTAGAAAAGGGAGACAGGGGAAAGCCAAAGAGCAAGATCATAACAGGGATGTAAAATCTCCCCCCCCAGAAAAAAAAAGGCACAATACACGCTCAGACACCCTGAAATCCATAATTAAATTATGGCATCCGGCGATTCTCTTTTGTGATCTCTCGAAAGCAGGGAACCGCTGTGGACATGAAATGGGAGACATTTTTATTAATTCCTGTGGGTCCCTTTAGTTGCAGCTCAATTGGTATTCAGGGACATCATTACCAAAAATCTACAAAAGCTCTTATCAGTTATAATACTGCATTGCACTGCGCCAGCATGGGGAGGGGGGGAGGGGGGGAGGGGAGGGAGCATTGAGCAGCAATCTCTGCGGGCAGTCCGGCTTTCCTACAGTGTTTTTGACGTTTCCATTAGTCAGGATGAAAGCCAAACGGGTCGCAGTCAAACTGGACAAGCGGCACCAAGAGGCTGAACAGAGCCCCCCCCTACCCCCCCCCCCACGGAGACACGCAGGTACATGCAAATACACGCTGTCCATTCAAAAAAACACAGCTAAACATGGTTTCGTCCATCAGACACTATTTTCTCTATCAAAAATACTTTAGCTACTTAAACTTGCTCAAAGGAATTAAGCCCCCCCCCCCCCCCCGGGATGTTCAATGTCAGAACATTCATTATAGGGCTCAATGGGGCACAACTCCTTCATTAAGGGCTCCATAACGCATGTCTCAGTGGGGTTCAGTCGTGTTATCCGTCGGTGCGGCATTCCACTGCAGATACATTTGGTCTGGGGGGGAGGGGGGGGTCGGCTGTACCTGAGAGGGCACTGGAGGACTCCGCCCGCTGCCACGGCTGTGACGAAGGCGGTGGAGTTTACTAACCCTTTTTTTTTTTTCTTTCTCTCTCTCTCTCTCTCTCTCTCAGGACAAGAGAGAGAAATGTGGCTGTTCAGTGAGAGAATGCCATCACACACACACACACCCCCCCCAAGAGGAAAAGTTTGTGCAATTACACGCGGTGACCCGTGTCCGTCCGATTAGAACGGCGTGCGTCCTAATTGGAGCGCGCCGTGCTCCACCTCCATGAAGCCCCACAACCCACCTGGCCCCGCTCCTCAGCAGGAACTCAAATGCACAAGCAGGTGGTGCCCAAGCTACCTCCAGTATTACCCAAATGATATCACTATGCAGATTATACACGCAGCCGTCTTGTCCAATAACGCTAATAGGCAGCTGCAGCACAACGTGCAGGTGCCAGTGTGGCGTGTGCTGGTATGTTCTTGGGGAAGGTGCATGTGTACACACACACCATTTGGTTTGTTCTCATGTGCCTCGCACAGAGGAGACTGGTGCTGGGGTTGACGTCACACACACACACACACACACACACACACACACACACACACACACACACACACACACACACACACACACACACACACACACACACACACACACACACACCTAAACACCGTATGTAAATGCCAGCAATGTGTTCCCTACAACAGCTTTGTAGGTTAAAACATTTTATAATTACGGCACTGGGGAGAGGTCAATTTCAGATTTAAGTCATACATTTGCACCAACCCCCCCCCCCCCCCGACCCCCCCAATATTCTCTGAGATTTAAGTGGCAAATTTAAAAGAAGAATGTGGGATATTAATTCAGAAATGTCTGAGAAAAAAACTCAGAAATGTGACAATAGTGGCGTGCTAAATCAAACAAATGCCGTCTTTGAATACACTAAAACATGTGTCTTTCATTTCAGCACAGCTAACACTAAAACCAGCCGCTGCTCAGATGTTACTCCGAACACACCGAGTTACTATAGTTACAAGCTGACACTTTTAAAGGGGGCCGTGCCCAACTGTATGTAGTCACACACATTGCTAATATGATAGACATGCAGCAATATTGCAGCAATATTACAAAGTTATTGATATATATTGATCAACCCTACGACACTACAACTGCCATTGTTATGTGCTTAATAACAGCATCTAAAATCCCAGTGAAACGGAATGCAAACTGTGGTAATCTTCCTTGCGATGAGTCTGAAGTACAAGCATTAAAATAAAGATGATTTCGAGGAGCCTTGACCCGCTGACTTGCTGCGACGCTGAAACAAAGCCAGAGCAACACTTCTAAAGCAGGGATTTCAACCGAGTCAAGATTCAACACGGAACAGAAAAGTTTAGCTTGTGTTAGAAAGAAGTTAGATAACAGGCTGACAAGAGGAAATGTAATCTCTGAAGTCGTGTCATGTACATTTGAGGATCATTTGGCTTAGGGAGCAGGAACAGTTTTTTTGTTTTTTCAAAGGAACAAGGGCATAATGTTCTGGTTCAACACGGGTATCGTCACTATAGAAACAGACACTCGTTTGGTTCTTTAAGCCTCAATAAACATCTGGCGGGCTCACGGAATTCCAACTTCCATTCGCTGCTCACGAAGCACTTCTGGGACGAGCCTCTGGAGGACACAGCGGGCGAGCCCTGGTATTTCTGGCTGGAGAGTGAGTTCATGCTCACAAACATTGATCGGACCGCAGTAGAACACACGAATAACACATGTCTCGAGTTGAGTGGTATTCCAGTTCCGTGTCCGTCTGCAATGTAGATAAAGTAGTTCTAACCCTGCGGAGCCCCGTCGGTGGTTGGGCGGTTGCTGACAAGGTTCCCATTAACCGGTTTGAATGCTTTACCAGGTGACTGCCATGTTTCTTCCCCCAGCAGAGCCTTCTCAAGGCATCCAGCTCCAGCTCCTCTGTGGTTGAAGAGATAGTTTGGGTGAACACCGACTATGGATGGGTACCTCATACAACCCCACTTCAAAAAACACCCAAATATCCCTTTGCTAGTACGTCAGCATCGGATCCACAGACACATAGTACTATATGCACTGACATGCACACAAAACATTTTAATGAACAGCAATTTTCAGAATTACGTCTGGCACACTGTGTCAGAATAATCCAGCCTTGCTATTCTCCCTTTCTGTTTTTTTTTGTTATTTAGAACACCGCCATTACGTTTGACAGTCGTCTGCACTTAAGGCTTGATGGCACTGTGATGAGACTTGCCATTGTGTGAATGGAAATATGAAAATCTAAACTCCCCGTAGAAAAAAAGAATCACACAATGTCTTCCTCCCAGAGGTAATCGCATAATGACAAAATTAGGCATATTGGAGGAGAGCGGTAGGGGATAATTACGTGACGCTTTGACATTTTTAAAAAAATATTGCGCGCAACAATATTCTCAAACTGTTGGAGAGAGAGTCATGTTTGTGCGCAAATGCATGTGTGTGGCATCATGATTATTTACCTTCAGGTTGGACTTCCCGGAGTCAACGTGAGAGACTTTTGGACCATCGGGAAGGCTACGAACACGTTAGAGGAAGCAGGAAGCAGGAAGCGCCCCCCCCCCCGTCTACCTCCAGAGTCTCCACTGCCAGTTTTGTCTTTTTCTAAGTAAAGCTGAAGCGATTATATGGTATCATAATAACTTTCATAGTTTTATCAAGATCCTGGCAAGTATGCATGCACCTGAGCTCATGACAAACTTACAACTCCCATCTTCCCCTACCGAGCTCCTAATCCCGGGATTGACAGCTGGGGGCCTGTGGGGGGAGCCGGATGAATAATTTGTGGGCAGAAAGAGCTGCAGGCAGCCGGAAAAATTCGGAGACAAAAGTAATAAAATGGAGAAGTCAACAGCTTCATGAACTATTTATCTTTCTGGGACCGATATGTCCTCCTTCAGTCTCTTTCTGTACCGTTCCACTCCAGCCACCTCACTTGTCAAAGCCCACAGCAGTCCAGCTTTTATTGAAACTTTGATTCAGTTCCCCAAGTTGTCACTTTCTAAGGACGGTGTGCAATAAAGGAGACAGGTTATTGGGGGGGGAAGAACAGAGAAAGGGACTAATGAAAAAAGAAACCTTTGCTGGAGAGAGAGAGAGAGAGAGAGAGAGAGAGAGAGAGAGAGAGAGAGAGAGAGAGAGAGAATAAAAAAGAAGAGCCAAAAAGTCTCAGCGACAGTGGAGACAGGAAGCATAAAAGTTGACAGTGATCAATAACATTAATATGGGCTGCTGCCGACAGTCTGCTTCAGGCTGATTAACTATCTGCAGCTGGAAAAAGACAATAGCGACAGCACAAAGCTATTGTGTGATATTTAGCCTTCAAACTTTGTTTTGAAGGCTTTGCGGTTGATCCCACTCAACAATCATGGGTTTAAAGCTACATGCATTTATACAAAACCATATAGTCCTAATAGTTCATATTTTAGGAAAATGGAAAACCTTGATTACATACAGGTGCAAATTCCTCATGGAAAGCTTAAAAAAAAAAAAAAAAAGGTGGCCATCATTGATATCGCAGAGCAATAGGGTAGAAAAAGTATCCGGTACCGGGGAGAACAGCGTTCACATTGTTCAACCCGAGTCAGGTAACGTTAGCCGTGTGTTTAATGAAAACAGCTACGTCAGACATTGAGTGAAAACGTACCGTCCGTTGCCCGTGGTGGTGCAGAAACCTCTCCACAGGTGAAACCATTCAGTTAACGATGGCTCAGTCCCATTTAGTGTCCCAGGGAGCCGAGTCAGTGAGCCAGAGCAGGCGAAAATACAGACTCCCGAGGCCCTGGGAGTAGCTCACCTACATGGAATGCTGCGGTCTCCGTGTTATCACTTACAAGTGTGCTTTTCCTAAAATATGTCTGCTGTGCAAACGGTGTAACAGGGCATTCTGGTCCTGACATGGGTCAAACATGTCCGCCGTGAGATCGGCTCACATACTGTGAGCTAGAGTAATACTGACATTACTTTATGTTTTTTTTAATTACTTGAGGTGCGTTAATTAATAATAAGCCACTGCTCGGTTTTTGAATGTTTAAAAATGAATGAAAAGCTGTTTTGTTGGGTTTTTCCGTTTACTGAATCCTGAAAGTCTAAAACAGCTTGTACAGTACGTTGTTTATCATTTCTGCCTGCCTCAGCTGTATTTTTGGATCATTACCAATTGAATAATTCATTTTAACGTATTCATGTATAACATATAAAAGTATCTCCTAGTATCTTTAAGCATACTAGCTTAAAACAGTTAAGGTTAGCTAAAATTAGTAGCTAAACACTTAGCTTAGGTATTGCTAGCTAACATGCGCTAACTTACTTCAGAGGCTTGACGCAGGAACAAAACAGTCTTCTCACCTTTTACAGTTTATGGGTCAATTATAGTTATGTGTACATATGAATGTAGAGTTTCTTTTTTCCCCCTGGCTGAAAACGTTGGCACGGTAAGGACTGCATCACTTTGGTGGCCCTGCAGTGCTTTTCTTCTTTCTAAACCCTTTCTCACCCTCCCACTCTGTGACGTGTGTGACATGTTGTCACATTGTTGAATATGTTTCCTTTTTGCTTTGCTTTTGAGCTCCCAAGGCCACCGCACTGGAGTCCTATTAGCTATATACGAGACTTTCAGGTCGATGCTCATAACGTTTGTTAATGCGATGAGAAACTCACTGGAGGGAAGTTTAACTCCTCAATAATGAAGAGAACAAATCTGCCAGGCGGTTATGAAGTTTAGAGTGCCATAACTTCAGTTAATGGTTTTTTTCATTATTGTTGTTCCGTTTTAGCGCAACTCTTTTTTCGCATTTGGATTGTTCAAACATACAAAAATGTATGCTTTCAGAATGTTTTGATGGATGCTATAATAAAATAAAATACTAAAAAATACGTTGTAATGTTGGATCTACCTTTAACCTAAAATTCAAGTGCACGGAGCGGCTCTAAAGTGCGGCATGGAGGTGGGCGGTTATATTCCCGGCTCCATATGGGAACAAAACACTGAAGCCCAAGTGGCTTCTGATGGACAGACTGGTGCCTCGTCGGTTCACCACATGCATATTCCCCTAAAAATTGCAATTATGATCTGTAAGGCCCCCATCAGTTTTTTACACCTTTCAACAAATGGATTTACTATTTCATTTAGGCATCAGCCATATTTTTTATTCTGTCACTAGTTTTTGCTTTTCTGTCTCACTCAGCATTGGCTCTCTTTTGTTTCAGGACAATGTCTTGATTTCTATTTGCATCTCTTATAAATTCATGAATAAATATTTGTGGATACAAAACGAACTGGGTATGTTTGGATTAGCTCTGTTCTCCATGAGTCCTCAACAGTACCGGCGAGACATGTCCCACTTATTAGTGAGCCTATGGTGAACTCTTGCTCCAGCTATGTAAACACTAGTAAGTACATTAAAGTCGGAGGCCATTTTATTCTCTAAACAGCTGACAAAGTGCACGTGCGTTTTAAACGTGTCTCCCAAATCCCCTTGTTGGTTGGAATCAAAACATCTAAAAAGTGTCCGAGGCAGCCGGCTGTGTCCCAACGGTCGAAGTATGAAACATCGGTTTTCCGCGTATCACTTGCACCGCCTCTTATTTTTCCGACTGTCTCAAGCTTTTAACAAGAGCAAGGCAAAAAATGGAAGGGGGGGGGCTGTAGCATTCCTATCAGCCAGTTGACCCCCAGTTGAGCTGAGCCACTCCTCTGATATCCTCTAAAGGGTAAGTACTGGAGGCTACTGGGATGACTCTGCTCTGAGTGCTCTTTCGCGGTCTCACCCTTTTTTTTCTTCTTCCTGCCACTTTGAATGTCCAACCCATCATGCAAGGCTGTGGGGAAAGACTGGGAGTTCACGGTCCCACTTTTATGATGTTTTATTTAAAAAGGAGAGATTAAACATTAAAATTCTTTTCAAAACCCCTTTCTTTCATGAGACAGAGGGAGAGAGGGAGAGAGAGGGAGAAGCTCTTCTAGTGGCGATAAGTGTCGTGTCATTAGAAAGCGCGTAATGCGGTTCAAATCTAAAAGTTTTTTTTAAAAGTCTATATCAAAAGGCACCATGCATACAACCGTATTTCACTGTTGGACTATATCAAGCATGCTGGCATGACGACTTTCAAATTGAATGGATCGTTTCATGGATAATCTTGAAACCTACAGAGTCTTGTGTCATCTTGTGTGAATTGGATGGAAAGTTTCAATTAATTGCTGTAATCCAGTGAACAAATATGTATTATTGTGCAGAGTATGGCTCAGTGACATAATTTCAATGGGAGAAAAAAGCACACGAGAAGTGTACATTAAGTGGCCAATTAGGAAATCAAATCAATGAGCCTGTGTGTGTATTTTATTGCTCACCCTTACAGCTTTAAAGCACTTTAAAAGGGATTACAGGCCAGTCAGGAAGACAACTCTCGTGCAGTTCACGTCATACGGCAATTCATCGAGGAGCCCTTTAAAAACATTAAAATGATTAAGTGCAAAAATCATGACCGAAACACTGGCAAAACTTAAACATTTGGACCCAAAAAAAAAAAAACAGCCAATGCACATTTTACGTCACTATGCCGCTTTTTAAAAACACTCGAAAATGATTACAATGGAATATTACACCTACCCGTGAGCTGAAGTGGACGCGAGTGTGTTTGTCAGTGCTCTGGACTGAGCGATAACGTGAAGGTGAGTCAGCGGGGAGCTGCTGTTGGAACGAGCAGGATTGATGTGCTCACAGCAGACGCCCTCGGATCCATCATCGGCTTGTCTCCACTGGGCTCCCGGGCTCAGTCAGCGTGGAGCGAACCTGCAGCACGGTGCCCTTTACAAGCCTCCACTGCACAGGAGGCCACTGCAGAGGTCATTGTAGTGGCTTTATGTGGACATGAATGCACACACGGACTGCACACACGGACAGCACACACACTGAAACACACGCGTGTGCACGACACCTACTGTTGCTGAGCAGACCTGTGCACAGGGCTAAATTAGGAACAACGCTGTGTTACCGGGTTTGTTAGTGGAGCAGATTCGTTGAACGCTGCGCACCAGACGGGCCAGCTGTGTGTCTAGACTCTGTTACTGAGCACCGTAGCACAGCAGATGTAGCAGACAGCTTATACTTTTGAGAAACCACTCTTCTTCTTCTTCTTCTTCTTCTTCTTCTTCTTCTTCTTCTTCTTCTTCTTCTTCTTCTTCTTCTTCTTCTTCTTCTTCTTCTTCTTCTTCTTCTTCTTCTTCTTCTTCTTCTTCTTCTTCTTCTTCTTCTTCCAGACTTTGAGAGCATTCATACACCCTTGAGGCTCAGGGTCCAGAAGTACATGTTTTGATGATTGATTGGTTTGTATCGAATAGAAATATATTTTTGAAAATGCACAATATCAAAACATACACTTCAGCAGTATCTATACTCCAGTTCATTCACATACCACAACCCCCTCGGGAGCTTTTAAAAAAAGAAGAAGAATACACAAATGAAAATCAATACCTCTTTGAATTGCTGTAATCATCCTAAACATTAAGTTGTTACATTTAAGTCAAGCGATGTCAGTCATGTGTTCGTTTCCAGTCATTGATCCTGGTGGTATTAAGAGATTAAAAGGTTCCCCGTCCTCGCCGTGTTGTTGACAGGCGTTCTGACTCATTACGGCCATTAGCATTAAGCTGGCTCATCAATAAGCACTCGGCTGATCCATCAGTCTTCCGCTGATGTAGCTCAGGGGACCCCGCGTAGGTCCCCCGCCAGCTCCGAGAGCTGCCGCATGGGCACCCTTGATCTGTCGGTCACCGCGCACACACACACACACACACACACACACACACACACACACACACACACACACACACACACACACACACACACACACACACACCCACCCCTGGCCTGGTGTTTGCCTGACAGGGAGGAAGGGTCACGGCGAGCCTCTATTCGTTAACCTTGTTTCGTAGATGCCGCTGTAAGTGTCGAGTGACTGTGACCGCTTCTGCTCAACAGCATGTTGTGTGTTTGTCGCTGCACTCTTGTCATTTTGTTTCGGGTTGACTTGATCGGCGGGGCCTTGAATGTGTGTGGGCGCATATGCGCGGCGGGGGGGGGAGAATGAAAGGGAGAGAGACACGCGAAACGGCGGGAGTCTCTCCGAGTTGGTGTTTTTGCTGTATCCGTCGCAGTTAGCAACATCTTGTGCTGTATTCTTATGTGTGCCATGCAGGTGTCGGTGTGTGTGTGTGTGTGTGTGTGTGTGTGTGTGTGTGTGTCGGGTACGGCGGCGTCAGTGTCAGTCAGCGCGAGACTCTTCGGTGTCAACGTGTGACAGCCAGCCGTGGTCTGATGTTGATAGTGTGCCACGGTGAATGACAATGTCTCGACTCGGAAACCAGTGTGTAGTCTTTGAAAGGGAGAGTGGAAGAAACAGAGCGGGAAAAGAGATAGAGGTTTTGTGGGTATTACAGCTCATCGTGGAGGGCCTCTCCCTCCGCGTGGTCCAGAGCTCCCATCAGCAGCAGGGCTCCGGTCGCGTTGTCCCTGACGAAGACGACGAAGGGGTGATCGGCGTAGAACAGCTTGGGCTTTTCTATGTCCTCCTCCGCCAGGGCTGCGCCTCCTCCCCCGGCCTGAGCGGCCAGCTCCAGGGAGGCCCAGTGCAGGACTCCTCCCAGGTGGAGTTTCCCCTTGCTCGTGTCCGACACTCCGGAGAAGTCGGCCGCCTTCTGGTCCCAGGCGTCGGTCAAGCCCAGAGCGGTCAGCTGTTCCTAGAACGGGAAAACACAAAACGTTGAGGCCACCCTATACGAGTGGGGAGGGGAGGGGGGAGGGGAGGGGGACGTCCTGCGAGTGTAGGCGAACGAGCGAGTTGCCAGGACACCGATGAATTATGCACGCAGGGACACCAAACAATGAGTATGGAAGGAATGCACATTCTTAAAAATGTTCAGAAGCGGCAGGAGGCGCACTGCCCTTCCCGGAGCCTGCCACACGATTAACGCAAACACAAACATACCCTTCAAAACAGTCAATCAGTGACTCCTCTAAAGAAGTTATTCACCATAATGTTTATTCACATTCCATCCCAAAAAGTCGAGATGGAGGAGGGAGGCTGACAGTTGCCCTTGTTGTGAGTCGGCAGAACAAAGTGGGCGACAGGCAGAGAGGAGACGGAAGGAGGAAGCAGAGGATGAATAATTTAAGAGTGATGCCCCGTGACCTCGGCACCTCCTTTGTTTTGGCTCTGATATGAATTCCACAGAAAGTCGTCGCCATGACAGGTAGTTTATCCTCCCATGGCAGAGGGCCACTCACAGTGACAGGCTTCTCCAGGGGCCAGATGAGAGCATGTGTGGGTGTGAGAGTGCGCGCCGACTGTGTGGACTTGTTTGTGGCGGTGTGGGGAGGCCCCGGCTGCAGGGGAGAGCTGTACTGGGAGGAGAGGGGGGATGAGCGGGTGAAGAGCTCGGCTTGTTGGTTTAAACTTTCGCTGATTAAACTTTATTGGAAATATCTTTTACCGGCAGGTGAGAGCGGTAAATCATTTTGGATGAGTTGTCTGGGTAAATGTGAATGCCCGGTGGGCGCTGCCTTTGGCGATCTTTTCAAAACCACAGCACAATAAGCGCCCAGTTCTGTGAACCACATGCTAATGGACAATTGTAATAATCCATGTAGAATGTCTGCTTTTCGACTTAAAAGTTGAGATGCAAGGGGAGTGGGGGGAGGGGAGTCAGACCGGATCATGTCGGCTTATGCCTGAACATGAAATAAGCAGATGTGTAAACAGTTGTGGGCATCTGTCAATCCCGTTTTCCAGCGGTTTCGCGCAAAGCTACCCCTCCGCACAGACGCACCGCTCCTGCTCTAATGCACTTCTATTGTCCTCATCCATTACTCCTCCACTCTTCCTCTCTTCTTCCACACGCTACCACTACATCACTGTCTTCCGCCACTGCTCTGCCACTTTCCTGGTGTCCCCATCCCTCATCTGCCCCGCCTGCCTCTCTCTCTCTCTCTCTCTCTCTCTCTCTCTCTCTCTCTCTCTCTCTCTCTCTCTCTCTCTCTCTCTCTCTCTCTCTCTCTCTCTCGGCTCCTAACGCAGTCTTTTTCCTCCTTTGACAGGCCGGTCCGGCCCGGTTTACATCGCTCTCTCTCAACTTCTCCATCTGCAATCATCTCAAGGTTTTTTTTCGCTCCGTATCTAACGAGGAAACAGGAGTAGACTCGCAGAGGTGGATTCCTCGGAATGTTGAAGACAATTGTGTGTGTGTGTGTGTGTGTGTGTGTGTGTGTGAGAGGAAAAGCAGCTGGTTTCTGTGTCACCCATATCCATCCTTCCTGATTCTCTTGCTGCTCCCTTTGGCCGACAGTTGTTCAGGTTCCACTATCAAGCATATAAATAGCAGCGGCCAACCCCACATGACCCAGTCTTCTTCTCTGGCTCTCTCGCTCTGCTTGTCGAGGCAAAAGCCTAATTTTTTCCTTCTTCTTTTTTGAAGCTGTAGCATGTTTTAAAAATGAAGGGACCCCGTGGCAGCACGCTGGGAAACAGAACAGAGGTGTCAGAGGAGCCGATGGAGGCCTCGTGCACAACAGAGGTGTGGCACTGCATTATACGGGGAGAGAAAACCTCTGGGAGGTGCTCTATGGCTGCCCTTTCTCTCTGAGGCACCGCATGAATCTTAGATTGAACAGCGCTGGGCGGACTGCTGATGCCTCGCGCACAGCATCAATGAGCTATTTGTCTGCAAGTGAGAGCCACAGGCATTGTCAGCTGGTGGTTTCCTCTGTCTGTGTGTGTGTGTGTATGTGTATGTGTATGTGTGTATCTGTCTGTGTGTGTGTGTGTGTGTGTGTATGTGTATGTGTGTATCTGTATGTGTGTGTGTGTGTGTGTGTATGTGTATGTGTATGTGTGTATCTGTCTGTGTGTGTGTGTGTGTGTGTGTATGTGTGTATCTGTATGTGTGTGTGTGTGTATGTGTGTATCTGTATGTGTATGTGTGTGTGTGTGTGTGTGTGTGTGTGTGTGTGTGTGTGTGTGTGTGTGTGTGTGTGTGTGTGTGTGTGTGTGTGTGTGTGTGTGTGTGTGTGTGTGTGTGTGTGTGTGTGTGTGTGTGTGTGTGTGTGTGTGTGCAGGGCTTTCTTGGCCTGCAGCGGTGCAGTCTAACCGGGCAAGAGCTAGTAGCATGGCATCGACCCCGAGGCGTGCAGCACTCCGCGTCACATTATTTTGGCTCGATGGTTGAGCCCGCTAAGTAGCTGGTTGGGTGTACCTGTGGGGGCTTCAGGGGGACAGGTTGTGGCAGCCGGGATATGTTACAGCTCCATCTGTGACGAGTCACTGCAGCTGATGTTGAAAAAGGCAGAGCAGTCTGTACGAACGACGACGGGGAGACAAAGGGAGACGAGACGGAAGCGGAGATCAAACGGGGAGACTTTGTTAAACGGAGCTCTTTTTATATGAGCCGCTGCTGGCAAACTATAGCACTTGAACGGGGAGAGGCTTTAAGATGAGGAAAACCGATCAAAGACTACACGCCACACATAACTATCTCCACATGCCTCACAACCGAGTTCGGAGGACAACAGATGAACAAATATCTGAACTGGCGACAGCCTCCAGGGGTTCTGGTGGTAACAAGGGAATAGCAAGGGAATAACCAGGCGGAGACTCAAAGCTTCTGTGTTGAGAGACAACGCGTACGACCAGCTCACAAGCTAGTTTTAAACCCAATGGAAAGCTAAATCATCGTCAGACGATAGCCGGTGGGTTCTGTTCACGTGGACTGCTCGAACACGACTGGACGATACCACTAGCACGACAACATCTTCTCCCGTTGGCCTTGACATTACAGCTCAACCGGTGAACCAAATCATGCTGAGAAATCCCATGAAAGGCCTTCTGTGGTTGTGTATGTACTTGTGTTTCATTATTGATCATGTTCTGGATTTTATCATTTGGTCTATGAAATGTCAGAACATAGTAAAAAAAAAAAAAAAAAACTAAATACCCAACGTGATTTCCAAAAGTCCAATACGACATCTTGAGGTTGCATGTTTTGCCAAGTAACACCCCAAATGTCCAGAAGACAAATCATACAAAACAGCAAATCCTCACAAATAATCGGGATGATTTTCGTCTCCTGGTCCGATCACTTGTGATGCCGACATCGTGCCTGCGATCAGTCCAACGAGCAGGAAACACGAGGGGGTAGAAGCTCCACTGCTTCCCTGCACAGCTTACGCCTCCCGGTCCCCCCGGCTTACCAATCACCTCCGCCAAACGATCCTTTCAAGCCGTTCGCCACCTTAGAACAACCACAGACGTGTTCTGCTTAATTCAACACTGCCCTCGTCGTTCTGCGTGGGTGGCTTCGAGTGTGCAGTATGTGGCACTGGCATCATCGCGGCTCCGCTTCACGGACACATTTGATGCAGGCTTTTAACACATAAAAAAAACCCTCTTTCTATCGGCTCTCTTGAGGCTTCAAAGGCCTCTCCGTCTCTTTATTGAGTCTCATCAGCGTTGCCGCTGTTGGTATCTTATTTACATGCGCTTTTACCACTTTTGTACAGTCGGTGCGCTCCGTGTGCCATTCACTCCGAACATATAGAACCTCTTTGTGTTCCACAAGGCTATTCTACCACCAATGAAAGGAGGATAAAAGAAGCCGTAGCTTTTTAGTGAGATATTTAACTAATGTCCATGAAACACATCTGATTAATAAATATGATGCAGGGCTGCGGTAGCCGCAGTTAAAAACAGCTGTCCCTCGACACTGTATACTGCGGAGTGTGCTCTTGTAAATATTTGATGGCCTTTTGACCTCATTAGCCGTGATTGAGTGAGCTCCCCGGTGCACACTCGTATGTCTTAGTCACCGACTGGAGATACAGCCGGAATGGAGACATTAGTGTGTGCGTGTGTGTGTGGCCTGGTCAGCACCGGATCAGAGGCGGAGGGAGAGGGAGAGCGATGAGGGTGGTTTATCCGGTGACCTCCGGGCCAGGGGCTTGTTAAGAGGGTTCTCCGTCTCAAGACTACAGACTCCGACACAGTCTGCCCTTCACCAGAGGAGAACACCACAAATGGGGAGACGGGTGTAGACGGGAAAAAAGGCAGAATCCCGCCGCTATTTATAGTCCTCTGCGACGTTTTCCACCTCGTCCCCGAGCAATCATTGACCCCCCCCTCACCCCCCCACACCCCCCTCCACCTCTTCTGCTCACTTGCCTGCCGAATGTCACTCCTATTTAGGTCAGCGGAGCCAATGTGTGGCCGCTGACTGATGGCGTATTGCAGTCACATGTGAGACCCAGAAAAAAGGAATTAGATCCCGGGGACTGATATGACAGAGAGGACAGAGGTGACGAGGGTGTGCTTGGAAGTGGCAAATCCTTGTAATGTGACCCAGAGGTGCGCCATTTGGTTTGTTCTCATTTGCCTCGCACAGAGGAGACTGGTGCTGGGGTTGACGTCACACACACACACACACACACACACACACACACACACACACAGACACACTCACACACACACACACACACACAACTATGATCTTCTGTTTGTCGCCATGCTGTCCCTCTAATCTCAAAAAGTCCATGGCTTTCCCAAGCACCGACCGACGGAGCGGTAAACAGAATTAGCGTGCGGTGATGAGCAATTATTTGCCCGACTCAATTGGAAAAAATGATTGTCAGGGAAGACACGGCGGCCTGTCGCTGGCCAGAGGGGTTGGACAGACAGATGAAATGGGATCGGAGTAGGTTGAGGGTTTGTTTACAGCTTTAGCCCTTTCATAATGATTCCTCAAATGCATTTTTTTTTTTCTGGGAGCAAACGGAGCCAGGAGACTCTCGCGGAGGCCAAAATATTCAAGCGCTTGTCCATAATTAGGTTACATAATGAGAGCAAAGCTACTTTTAGTTTGTTTGCAAGAGTACAGTTTTTTCTTCTTCCTCTTGTTCTGTCTGCCGAGCAGAGACAAAAGAGGAGTTGCGCTCCTTCCTGGCAAAGTCATGGTCGTGTCAAAAGGAGTTGTTTCAAGCTTTAGTTCTGGATTACAGCCTCCTCCCCAGAGTGTCCCGACAATGTTAATGTCGAAAGCTTGTTCTTCAGGGCACGGCTAGCGGAATAACATGGCAGCACAACTCTTTGGAGATGTTTGTTAAACTAGAGAGAGGCCAAAGTGGATTTCATCAGTCCATGATGAGGCGTACAGTGTCGGTCTACAGAGGACACGGTAATAGGTTGCAGTCGGTGTGGCCTGCCCCGAGGAAATGGCTTTTACTGGCATGCCCTTTGTATCCGTCAGGTTCAACTAGCCTCGCGCTCGCTAGGTCTTTCTCGCTCATCCACAACCGTTGCACCACCAATGCGGTCGGCCTCGGACGCTCGGAAGGGTTCGCCCCGACTGAACCACGATGCAAATCTTAAGACGAGGTGCGACTGCACGCCAACTCCATGGAAAAGATGCGAACACAAGCAAACTAAGCTGCAAGCTGTGGGAACCGAGGTGAAGTTGCATCCGTGCAGTTTTGAAAATGTTTCGGATGACTAAAGCATTGCCGGAGATTGCACGACGCCACTTCACAAATTGTACAGAGAGGAAATGTAAAAAAGGAGAGAAACTGCAGGAAAACAACGGAAATATACGTCAAACTGTTAGCTAGCATTTCTTTGCATTCGATCTAAATGCATCTTTAGGGCTCTTACTTGTGAGTAACGGGGAGCACTAGAGATGTCTGGGGAATATTATAATAGTCCGGCGTTCAGCAAATTTCTCTCTTTACTGTTTTTCTTTTGCTCGCCTCAGCCTGCTTGACTTTACGACAGCCAGTCTCCACACAGCGAGAGGCTTCTGCTTGCAAAACATCAGCGGCTTCTCGTTCTGAAGACCGTTACCAGTTTGAAGGGCAAACGTTGCCCTTGGACGGTCGGGCCTGCTGTCATTCATTTGACTAAAGAAACGTGATGAGAGACCAAAGCTTAACGTGGCCTTTTTTTGTCAGGTTTGTGGGCTCTCTGCAAGCCGGTGTCTGTAGTCACAGCACAAAGATCATTTGCGAGGGAAGAACCTCCGCTCTCTAACGACATTGTACAACAAGTGTTTTTCTTTTGTAGTTCCAACAGTGTGATATGCTAGAACCAGCGCCATCGGTAGTTGGATCAAGTTGCTTGTGAAAAACCAGGTGTGTCACATACAAAGACACTTTGATTGAGACGTCCCGAATAAGCGTTTGATAACTGCAAATTAAATGAGTGAACCTGTAGAACTCTGACCGCAACTAATGTCAGTACAATCAGCTTGAAAAGGGAACTTTCTTCACGCCATGACACAGCAGCAGGGTATTCTCAAAGGTGTGGAGGCCTGTGTGATTCTAGCAACCCGTCTGTGGCCTTGCCCCCTGCTGTGGACTCTGTGGCCCGGTCAAATACGTGCTCTTACACTGGGCTCGACAACTCTCCAGCCTCTCAGTCAGCGGCCAGACACGGCCTCCGGTTTGGCCTGCGTGAACCTTAACAGGCCCCATGCACTCGCATTAGCATCAGTGTGAGTGCACGCCACTAAGCTGCTGCCTGTCTGTCTGACTGGGGCTCCTCCTGGCTTCCTCTGCTCCGACTCAGACCTGCTACCTGCTGGCTCTGGAGCTAAGAGGAGCACAGATACAGCCAGACTACCAGCTGGGCTGGGGCATGACCTCTGCGCCCCTGCAAAAGGAGTCTGTAGGAGGCTTCGGAACCCCAGGACCCTCTTAGCCTCCTTGCAGCTAGGGTTCGATTCCCCGCTGAGGGCTGTCACAGCCTACAGCTGGACGCCCATCACCTCAAGGGAGAGAGAGGAGGAGTATGGGAATGAACATTGAACTCGCCAGAGTCTGTCATGAACTGGAAGGGGCAAACCAGGACACTGCTTCAGTCACTCAGAGCACTAAAGAGGAAGACAGAGAAGTAGGCAAGACACAGAGGTCACAGGTGAAGAATGCATGGAGGGAGATGAGAAGCAGGAAGAAGTGACATGTGAGAAACACTACACCGCACAGAGGCAGAGCAGGAAGGACCGATAGAGAGGAGGCGACGGAGCAAGGCGATGGGGGAGGAGCGAAGAAGACACATGAATAGAGGAAATAAAAATACTCTTGAAGGGGAAGAGAAAGGGAACAAAGATAAGCAGAGTGCGAGTTGGGGAAGAGTAGGTGGCCAAGACAGAAGCCTAGAATAAAGAAGAGACGGCACGGAGAAAGAAAAAAACAAAGACGGGGATGAAGATGGCGAAGAAACAATGAGAATGATGACAGGGATGCTTGGGAGATATGAGCAACCGTATCAGGCGAAGTGAAAAATGAAGCGCTGTGTGGACACAGGAAATAAAAGAAAACCACAAACGGGGCTGTCACATTCCACGACAGTATGAAAAAGCTGAGGAGCCGCGTACTGTATCGGCACGCCGCCTCAGTCCGCCGTGTCGAATACGAATGCAGGGAACAAAGAATCAACCCAGTGGTACTCCCTGGAAAGAAAAGCAAAGCCGTCGCTGGGGCGGGTGAGGTGAGGCGAGGCGAGGCTGGAAATGAGGCTAATTCAAGATGGACTGCGTCTGGTGGGCGACGGCGCACCTGGTTGTTCACACTCACTTCCAAGTATTTGCCAGGGCCCTTAGGGAACATTCGGAAGGCGGCAGTGCTGCTGCAGCCGTACACACACACACACTACGGGGGGGGGGTGTGTGTGTGTGCAACCCCCAAACCCAGAGGATGTACCTCGCTTTAAGAAAGTAGAAAAGGAACAGGGTGTCACAGATCGGCTACAGTGTGAAGTCGGTGACACAGAGAGGCTCCTCTGATCGCACTCGAGAGTTTCCCATCAGGTGAGGAATAAGACATCAGCCACGTCTTTTATCCAAACACTTCAGAGCAGTCGGCACATCTCTCTGCCTGCCGCAGAAGACAGGGCATGATGGATGAGGCTGAACTGTACGGGACTCAAAAGATGGGAAACAAAGGGATTCTGCTGTGATTTATTAAGAACTAGAGAGGTCAAGTTCATTCCATCGTAATGGAAGATGCATTTATGTATTTATATTTCACGACGGCAGCTAAAACCACAACAACCACAACTTAAGGTACTTAGGTTTTAACTACAGTCTCCTGGATGTATGGCGATGATGCCGATATAAGGAGGGTAAACAAAATCCTGATGCTGATATATCGGCTGATAGTTGTAATAGATATGTTGTAGAGGCATATTTTATGTTTTTTTACGAAAAACGTCGTCGTCTAAAATGACATCAGTGCACTGACACAATAACTTCACTGCGAATTCAATATTTCCTTCTTTCCTTCTCGAGCCACGGAGAGCATGCGTCATACTTTGACCTCAGCAAGACGGCCGCATAGTCACTCTTCCCCTAAAACGGGTCGCGGTACCGTTCCCATCCCTCTTTGAATGGCGTGTAGCCGAGATCCGCGGTGGTTATTCCACTCGTGGCTCCGTCGGGGTGTTGACGGGCGTCAGAGATGTGTCGTACTGACCTGCAGACTGAGCGCGCTGGTGATGTTCACCCTGGGCAGCGAGACGGACACACTGGTGGTCTCGGCCTTCTCCAGCCAGCCGGAGAGCCGCTCGGGGGTCAGGAGCTTCTCCAACCGCGCCAGGTTCTCCACGTGGAAGGGCATCAGGAACACCACGCTGGCCTTGCCCTCGCACAGAGGCGCCTCCAGGACCTGCACCATGTTTCCCACGTCTTCGTGGTGACGGTACAGACCTGGAGGGGGAAATAACAGGCGGCGGCGTGGACGGAAGGGGGAGATCAGAGAGTCAGGGAGGGAATTTGCCACGACGTGGCATTTTTTTTCCTTTTCAGAAAGTAGTTCAGAGCGGCAGTCCTGCCGGAGGTCGGCTCAGACTTGCATTTTCAGCTGTGTCACTGCAGTCACTTGGATTTAGCTCTCACTCGCCTAAATGAACTCAACTACAGGGGCGGACCCCAACAGTTGGGTGAAATCCAATCAAACACAACGTGAATGCAACTTTAGACAGCATGACGAAGCATCACTGCAATGATCTTTTTTTTAATTCTCTTTTTTTTTTTTTATGAATTGAAAAGGCCATTATGATAATATAACGCTGCATAGAATACAAAGTGTCCCTCCAACATCTTTTAATGCCCCGCCAGAGCAGAAATTCCCTCTTGCCTTGTTGTTGTTTTAAGACAATACATGAAATATGAAAAGCGTTTTAAATAAATCATAAAGGCACACGGTGATAAATAGGAGAGAAGCAGATTGGACCTTACAGATGTTCAAACCGTTTTAGAGCTCAAATTGCTTTTCGCTGCATTTGTTTGCTGGCAGGAGGAGAGCAGCGACAGACTGTGTTGTTGCCGTTTTTGTTGTTGTTGTTTTTTTTACCTGCTCTGTGCATCATCATCACTTTGGTGTATTTCTTCCCCAAGAAGGTTCGGTGATCTGTGCTCCCCTCGCTGAACTCCCTCTCCCACAGCCCTGAGCAAACAGCCAAACAAACGCAGAGGACATTTTCAATGCAGAACGCCTGATACGGATGGACTCCGAGAAAACACTGAATGATTGAAAGGAGGTGAAAAGGTGGACGATGGGGGGGAAACGATGGCCATGCTCATGAAACGCACACAGAACCACCCCCACCCCCCCACACCCACACACACACACACACACACACACACGGCTCGGGAATCGTCAGCAGCTACCGCCCATTAAAAACCATCAACTCCCCTCAAAAGCCGCTGAGCTGAGAGAGTGCTATACGGAGGCAGTTATGAGGTCCTTCAAGACCACGTCGTCCCATTCACTGTTCACCACAGTCCACTTGACCCCCACCCCCGATAGCTGTCAATTTAGGAGGGGCTGAGAGTAGTGGAATTACTCTTGTAATAACCCCGCGATTGTGCGGGGGGACACTGGATGGAGCGAGGAGGTCGACACATTACGACCCGTACTCATGTCGCTCTTTTGTGAGCGACGCCCGAGGCCAGCCAGGGCTGGAACTAACAGCCATTTTCATTTCACATCGATTCCCCACACTTGCACAATGCTAAAGGTGCAAGAAGGCCCAAAAAAAGAAAGAAAGATGAAATGGCTCATTTGCCCTGATGAAAGTCTCGAGACCAACTGCTTGACTTCATCATCAAATACTTGCATTGTGCGGAGGCTTCTTTTCTCCATCCATAATTGATCAGTCGTTAAAGGTCGACTCCCTCTCTGTTATTTTCTGGAGTTTTTCAAAATTGAAACGTCCACTCAGGCGTGAGCTAAGAAAGCAGTGTCATAGGTTGGCAAAGTTAGCTTTAGTTTGAAAGTATTTTTTTAAAGTGGGGTTGTATGTGTATACTCCCGTGTTCCGCTGGGTAAAATGACTTTCTGTCAATGGAGACCATCTTGAAGAGAGCGATGTAACGGCTTCAGTTCCCCGACAGAGAGGACTGTCTGACAGCGAGGTACGGGGGGGTCGCGGGTTCGCCACCTCAATGATTGGTTGGTTTGTTTGTGCCACTGTGTGACTTTTGGATCCAAACTGCAGCGGCATGGCCGGAAAGCTACAGAATAACATAAAAACTATTAAATACATTTCATAAAATAAATATATTCTTACTTGAATGTTTTGACATTTTTGCTTGATACACTATTTTACTGAGCTACTTCAGATGGATTAACTGATTATCAAAGTTGATGTCGAATCATTTTCGGTTGCTCAATCCATCGACTCCTTGTTTCAGCACCAGGCTTTCCCAGAAGCCAGCTGGCCTCCGGTGGAGCCCGGCCAGTAACGGCTCACGGCAGAACGACATGCGGTTCTCCCGCTTCCAGGCGCGCGAGTCACCGACACACGATCACGCTGGATTTCAAAAAACGGATTGAAGATGACCTGAAGTGGCAGCCGTGTCGTAGAAAGGATGTCACACTGAGGAATAACTTCCCTCGCACGTGCGTGTGTGTGTGTGTGTGTGTTTAAGTTGTATCGAGCAAGGACATCGTGACCTCCCGAGCAGGCCGGCTTTGGGTTCGTATTGTCTTTTTTTTGGGGGGTTTTAATAGCACTGCAGTGGAGAGATCGCTTGAAACCTGAATCCATTAATAACCATCAACAATGAGCAGTGAGACAATTGCACAGAAATCCAATCGCTCGCGGACTCACCAAGTCGCACTGTAAACTTGAGGCAAAGACCAGAGGAGAATCGATGAGAGCGACTGCCCCCCCCCCCCCCATTACCTTCTGATCACAAGTAGTCGTGGTATTTCAGAAGCTATTACAAGAGGTACAAAAATACATGGGGATTTGTTGTTCCCTCTCGCCCTCTCCCCTCCTCCATTTAGTTCCCTCACGTTGCTCATCTCCTCCCGTAGAAGTTTCTCTCCTCTTCTTCTTCCCGTCTCCAGTGTTTGTTTGTCTAAAACGGGAACAAAGCCTGAATTAATGAACTGGTGTGGCCTGGAACTCCCAAGGTAGGCCTCTTTCACGTCCCTCCACTATGTCTGTCAATCTCTTGCGCTCTCTCAGCGAGGCCACCTTCTCTCTTTCTCGACTTTTCTCACTCTTTACTTTTCCTCCCCGTCTCTTTGTCCCCCTAACAAAACTGGAAATCGCTCCTTCCACTACTCTTTCTCTGCTCTTTCTCTGCACTGCTCTTTGCCTTTCTCTCGGCTTTTAACGTCTCCCCGCTATAAACATGTTCCGCTACTAATTGCCCCTGACCTTCCCTTTCTTTTAAATGCTGTGTACAGCCCAGGGAAGCAGGCACAGCAAACAGCTTTTTTTTTTGTTTTGTTTAATTCTCCCCTTCAATAATTAACTAAAGGGAACCAAAGTGAAACAAACAAACACGGGCAAGGAAGCAGATGCCTGTTCAGCGCCATGAGAAATTCCGGGGACCATCTCTGAAACCACAGCAATTAAACGCACACGACGAATTGCCAAAGGACCGTGAAATCAAAGACAAATATAAAAACATAATAAAAAAATGACGTACAACCGTCCAGGGGCCGCTAGCACGAGCGAGAAGCGAACTATCGAC
The DNA here is from genome assembly GCA_016806645.1 of Ophiodon elongatus. Taxonomy (NCBI): domain Eukaryota; kingdom Metazoa; phylum Chordata; class Actinopteri; order Perciformes; family Hexagrammidae; genus Ophiodon; species Ophiodon elongatus. The sequence continues at coordinate 253,843 of JACSYO010000526.1, read as the reverse complement.
CGCTGGTGAATTATGAATCAAAACTGAAGGAATCCAATTTTTACATAATGCAATTTCTGTGCCGCAATCTGCTGTGTAATCTAATTTGTGTATTTCCTCTACGCAAAATTAATGAACCGACCGACGAGGGTCGGTTCGCAGAAAGAAAAAAAAAGAAGAAAAACTAATTCCATAATGAAGTCAAAACATCAAACAAAGAAAAATTAATTAAATTGCTTATCAATGTATATAGTCTGTCAGGGAATGTTGTTTTCAAAAGGCTGTCTATCCGTTGGCAACCTGTTTTCACTTCTTCTTTGCATCCACTGAACAGAATACCTGCAGAAGGAAACAAGAGGGACTAGAGGCAGATGGAGGCAGATAAGGATGTGAACAGAAGACATGTGTGGGGGGGGGGGTAGATTAGACACGTGATAATAAAAAAACGATAAGACGAAAGCACCAAAAACACAGAGACAAACGCCACACGGAGAACGAGCGAAAACAGAAGGATATATTTAACACATCATCATCTTTTTGTGGAGGCAAAAACAAAACAAAAAAAGAGGTCAGCCGGCATGCGGATGTTGGCTGTGCTAGATCGTAGATTACATCCCTGAAAAGAGTCCACGAGAAACGGAAGATAAGCTATCCGCTCTTTCTTTGACTCACGATGAACTAAAATCTAGTTGCACAATGGGCACCGAAACCCTTTAACAGCAGCAAAAGTTACAATAGTCAAACTCTTTAATTGTCAACTTTTTTTTAAATGCTGAACTTCAGATATGTTTTTGGGGTGCAACTTTGAAATGACTGCATTTGTACCAAAACATTGACTGGTTTCCTCCCTGCAGCCCGTCACAAAGAACTGATCTGAGCCAAGCTGTGTGCCGCCACAGACTTGGAGCGCTCCAAGCACAGATGTTAGGCATGACACTGAGGGAGAGAGTCTGGACACTTGTTACTCAATTATTTAAGATGATACATCACCCACCCCCCCGATGGAAGATGAATAAGCTCTCAGTGATCGACCCCCAGAATCATCCTTTATCTGCTGAGTCCACCAGCTGGAGTTCACCGCATGCGCGCACACAGAAACACACAGAGACATGCACACTGCACACAGGTGGGCAATGCTAGCGTGTGGGGAGGGAGGAGAGGGGAGAGGGGGGGTGGGAGGGGCTCTCCATGCTCCCTAAACGCTGCAAACGGCACGTGTTTACGCCATATTAATATTCTATGACTCCTCAGCCGAATGCAGCAAACAACATCCACACAGAGACGTCGCACGATTGCAAACGACTCCACGATTACTTAGCACACCAGTCCTATTCAGCAACGCTCGGGCCGGCCTAGCTGTTAGGGTACATGTCTACGTCCGAGTCCATGATGAAATACCCAGTTGGCTGGAGAGTTGCATCATCGAGGGTCACGGTCAGGACCGTTGCAGACACATTGAGGAATGATGACATGCTTGCATGATATTTTTTTGATCATCATTTCACATATTTTCCAAGATTTTGTGCCGACAGACCAAAGTCAGGAAGTGAAGTGAAAGCACACAAGCCCACTTGTAAGTGACTGTGTATTTTTGTATGTGCACTGCGTCTACAAACCTTTAAAGCGCAGGGCATTGGCCAGAATCAGAGCTCCATCCTTGGCCTTGACTTCAGCCGCTAGAGGATCTCCCTCCAGCCCGCCGAGCCCGGCCTTCACCCAGCCATGGAGCTGCCTCAGGTCAGCCTTGGAGTCTCCTTTTCCCAGCGGCCGGTGGCGCAGCCTGAACTCGGCCTCGCTCTCCTTCACAAACTCCCGGCTGACTGGAGGAGCTTGCTTGGAAAACAGGGCCGAGGATGCGTGCAGGTGAAAGCTGGTGCCGTTGGCCGCGGCGAAGCTCTCCAACGCCCCGGACAGGAGCTCCGCAGCACGGGCTCTGGATGGAGTCCCGAGGAGGCCTCGGAGCTGGCTGGACGTGGTGCCCCCGGAACCAGCAGCCAGCGCCCCGAGCGAGGACGCCAGAAGCAGAGGGGAGAAGAGGGTGTTCACAGAGCTCGGGTCAGAGCGGAGGGCCCGGTACAGGTGCAGGCCGAGAGCCCAGCTGGGGTCGCCCAGAGGAGGGGGCGGGTGGGGGGGAGGGCTCTTCTCGGGTGGACCGCCGCCCTGCACCAGAAGAACTGGCATCGAAATGAGGACGTAGACAGGAAGCCAGGGTAGCATGGCAGATCTGGGGGAGGGAAAGCACAGGGAGGGGGGGGGTGTCAGTCAAATAAACTGTGTGTCTGACAATGAGAAGAATGAGGCACGCATTCCTCTCATTCATAACACAAATATAGCTCTATTCATTCCATACCCTGACTGATTTTCAACAGCGTAGTAGCTCATGCTGTTACTGCACTGTTCATATTTGAGATGCAGCAAAGTGAACGCAGCCCAGGGTTCCCTCTCCTCTCCCCTCCGCTGTGAAACCACAACTCCGTGTGCAAACAGCAGCCCTGCTCCCACGGCGCCACGGTAGTAAACTGGATTTTGTAAATTCCTCCCCGCTTGGCAACATGGTTATGGTCTCACCCGCTGCGGGGAAACCACTGTGTGACAGTTAACTCTGATAAAGTTTCAAAAGAAGTTTTTTAAGTGAACGTAGGTTCTCCATCTTGCCCTACAAAAAAAAAAAAAAAAACTCCTCGTCTGACTGACGAGAGGAGTGACGGGAAACATCTGCTGTCTGTGTTCGACCGAGCTACTCTGTATCCCGGCAAAAAAGAAAAAGAAAAAAAGGATACATAGTTTCAAATTTACCTTTAATTAATTCAAGTGTGTCCCTCTCCTCCGCCGCTGTGCTTTTAGCTACGTCCACAGGAAGTGGTGCTCGGGGTTCAGACGTGGAAATTTACCGTCCCCCGTCCCCCCTCTTTGCTTCTACCCCGGGAAAAGTCTCTTCCAGAAACTTCCAGACGTCCCGTGGAAGCAGCTACTGTGCGCTGGTTGAGACAAACAGCGACATTAAAGGCTAACTAAAAGTTGACGTGAAACAAATTATCGCCTAAAAATACCCCTGTAACCGCAGTGAGATGGGAGTTGTACGGTTTTAAAGTGTCATACTGTGAGAGAAAAAAAGCGCCATTAAAGTCTCGTTCCGTTTTCACTGCAGAATTTCGCTGCGCGTGGTTAATAAAGCTGTGTGACCTCCCTTTTTACTGCAGTTATAATACCTATCAGGGCTAAAAGCGCATAAAAACAAGTATGTATGAATGTAGAATCCATTATAGAAGCCAACCACTGGAAGAAAAATCTACTCTTATGTCGCCCTAAAGTCATTTGTATCAGTATCCTACTGGGTTATGCAGGCATAATACTTTATGCTGTACAAAACCATAATTAAATATGGCAAAGTAGCTACGGTGATATATTACAGCTGTTCCCTCTGAGTTTGGCAGGGGTTAACGTCCATGTTATGCTGGGCCTGGTATAGTTTTTAAAGCGAACAAAAACCCACCAGTTGAAGTAAATGAGGCGTTTCTCCATACGTTCAGAAGCGGGCTTTTGCGGCTTCGCCTGGATAATAAACCCTCTTGTTCCTGGCACAGTTGGTGGTTGTAGTTCCCAAAGCCACTCAAGCGGGGTCGCTAATGGTCTTCTCATCGCCTCGGCTCAGTGACCCCAGTGAGAGGCTGCAGCTTGTGGGCCGGGGCCTCTCGAACTTGACACCCAGCCCTCCCCGCGGAGAGGACATGGACCGCAGAGACAGCAGGCGGAGGTCTGGTCCAGGCAAGTCCACCTGAGGACTTTGGACTTCTTTTTGTTTTAGCTTTGATTTAGTGTTGAACCTGTCTGATATTTTTGGAATGGACATTAACAACATAGTGTTTAAAATAGCTCACCTTTTAGATTCTTTAATTTTTTATTTATTTATTTTTAGTTAATGAAATTAATCTTGCGGGTGACCCCCACCTAGGCACCTACTCCCGGTGCGCCCTAACACCCGCACCGCCTCACTTTGCAGTGGCTGTACTAATGTAGTCTCTACTGTCAAGGAAAAAGTAGGGCAGACCGTGCAGGCCTGTGATGCGTCTGACCCCTCTCCAAATGTCCTCATTCTTTATTCTCCTCGTTTCCCCTGCCTTTTTCGCCTTCCTAAAAATGTACCTGCACTCCCCCCGGAGCAGGACAAGGAGTGCAGGGCAGATAACTTGTAACACACGACTTCGGGACAGGGATTATTGCCCAAATTGAAGGATGGAGAATGGTCACATAGGGTCTTAATCAATAAAAGTGGAGATAGACTAAGGAGGCTGGAGAAGGATCAGAGAGGGATATGGAGGAAGATAACTGCTCGAGACCACCAATGCTCAGCAATCAGGCCGAACATGACAGCTTGTAGACCCAACCAATTATTTACCCCAGCCAAATCAATAGAGCTCTCTCCGAAAGATAACCATCAGCTGCACTATCTGGAACGCATTCACAGCAGAACTCACAAACACACACTGAGCACTCTGCTCACTGCCACTCTCGCTCTCCGTCTCTTTTGCAGACACACAAACACGCGCACACACAAACACACACACACACGCGCGTTTCCCTCGCAGACACTTTGTTATCAGACGTCCTTGGAAATAAGGCGCGAATCATTTAGGCTAATTATTGGACATCTACACTGAGGAGAGGAACGGCGTATGTCAAACCGTGCCTACGGCGAACGTGAAATCGCATCACACTTAAAAGGAACTCACACGCACACACACACACACACACACACTATTCGTTAGCAACGCCGAGGCCGACGGGGCTCTGTGTGTGCATGTTAGTGCTGCGATGATGTCGACGTGTCTGACGTCAGAGGTCTTTTAGCCCTCCCCACAGGAGTCCCCCCCCCCATCCCCTCAGGTGATTCGCTTGCGCAGCAGTTAAACGAGTCCCCCAAGGGAATGGCTGAGGAACCTGAGAGGCCCCCCAGATTGCGCTTCCAGGGATTTATAAAGGGATGCACATTAACCACAATGCACCCCAACATCTTACCTTTTACCCCTCCCCTGCACCCCCTGACCCCGTTCGCCCCCTCACCCCTCCACACCTTGTCCCGGCCTCAAGCCCTGATTCGGTTTTCCAGCTGCAGATGTCGTTGTCTTAGGCAGTAAACGTAGTGTTTCACCTCACATGTTATCCCTTTAATGCGGCCGTTGTTCTTTGCCGTTGTCGAGGTTAAACGCTCGTGGCCAAAGGGCCAGGTAAGAGAATCAATGAATGCTGTTATGGTCACTGACTTGCCTTGGGCTATATCCACCTGCCACACGCCAGAATCTTGTGCTCATTTTCTTTTCTCTTTCTCTTCAACACACATCCACTGTTTCACACATATTCTCGCCTTTATTTTTGATTCCACCCCTCTCTTTCCCCTCCGCTCTTTTCCAGAATGAGTTATTTCACTTCCCGAGACCCCTCTTCATTCCATAATTTCCCCCTTTCCCTTCCTTTCCTTTTTCATCCATCCATCCCTCCATGTCACTGTGCCTGAGGTTTAGGTGGTTCCCTCTATACTCCTTCTACCTCTGGGGCTTCACACACACACACACACACACACACACACACACACACATATATATATATATTACCTTCTCCTTCCTTTCCTGGAAGAGAAGTGACATTTCCAAGACAGGACATAAAGCAGACAGAACCCCTTTAACGTAAAACCTACCTAAAACAAAAAATAACTTTTCTTATGAATATATTAAAGTGTCCTCCCACAGCGCTCTTTCGTCTCCCACCCTTTCCTCCACCTTCTCCGACCTCCGCTGTCAATCTCCCTTTTCCTCTCTGCTTGTCCCCTCCTCTCATTCCTTCGGCCCTTTCCTCCTACTCCTTCCCCCCCCCCATCTCTCCCCTGCTGTCTAAATCTCTAACCCGTCCCTCCGTGTCTCACACGTGTTGGAGTCCGTACAGAACAAACAGCATGTAACATGTGAGCCCCTGTTCTCGTCAGTTCTGGTCCGCCTGTCTGTCATCAGCTCTGGCCCGTACTGAAACCAGTTCGGAGCTGGTTTCAAGCCCGCAGGGTCCTGTTGGTTTACATCAAGTTCCATTGTGGTCCTTTCAAATTAGGGCTCTTACTCAATGTCTGGCCAAGCCGCTAAGCCGCAGCCATGATTTTTATTGAAGCATTACCTTAACCCCAGCTTCACCCCCCCGCTGGAGATCCCGTGCCAAGCCTTGACCGTAAATAAAAGGGAAACATATAAAGTGATGCTGATAGGTTTTCAGTGTAGTCAGTCCCCAGGACCCACAGGTGGCCATTTGAGTGGGTTCTCAATAGTTCTTATTTTTTTTGACAAATTGTAGTGTAAAACTTACAATATACATAACATATACATCTAACCAGATCCGAATATCAATATCTCTTTTTAAGAATATCATCTCCAAACCTACATTTTTTTTCAGAATCTAAAAAGAACACGTAAAAGTGTGATTAATAACAAGGTCAAATAATACTTTATAAATTGAATAGGTCAACATGTTGCACCCTTTCTGTCTGAAGAGAGTTTTCACGTCTCATCGATCAGTGGCCATGTTCCCTACACCGAGTTTGTAGCCTTGACGGTTGAAATGAAATCCACGGCGAGTATTAGTCTTGTTGCGGCGGGCGAGGGCATTAAGTCTGAGACTGTGAACACTGGAACTCGTCTGCGCAAGATAAATGCTCAGAGGGAAAGTAAAAGGGTTACCGGACGGGGGATTATTACTCTCTTTTTTCGACAGCGAGGTTTCTCTTGTTTATTTCAATACAGATGTGTTTTTCAGGAGGTTTTGGACGCATTGATGGTGAGTTCACTGTGTCCTTTTAGACTTTGATGCATCGGAGACGCAGGTCACGTAGTACCGGAACCTAGCGGAACAGGATTATCTAAAGGGACCTTGACCTTTGCATTTTTTTTTTATTATTAGTAGCTTCTTATTTGGGGGATTCAGGATTTAAATTGTATTGACTGTAATGTGTAAAAATCAACGAAGGAAAAGAAAGATCATGGGGGGGAACAAGTGGAGGCAAAAGTAGAAGGACAGTACAACTACAAAGTAATCATCTCTGAATCGTGCAAAGCTAAAAAGGATGTTTAGGTCCGCTCTACTCACCATCTAAAAATACACATTTTAGATGGGATTTGGGGGAATGGGAGATGTGTGTGTGTGTGCGTGTCCCTCAGCTGGGATGTTTTTCTCCTACTTTGAATCTAGGGCAAAACTCTATAAGGCAACAGGAGGTACGGCTCGACAGATGGGAAGGAAGGGAATATGTGTTTTTAATCGATGGGGGGAACGAGAGTGAGGTGAGGAGGGGGCAGTGGCGGTTGGGGTCGGGGTGAACATGTTGAACAGTGCCAAAATCACAGACACATCTGCTGTTCATCTCGAATGTTTCCAATAAGCTTTAAATGTTTCCTGAAGCCCTGTGAAAGTGTCCTGCACTGCCAAGACAGAAGGGGGTCGGCGTTTGATTTTCTTTGTGTATGTTGAAATAGGTGGTCTCTCTCCCCCCCCCGCCCCCCCCCCTTTTCTTTCTTTTCTTTTTTTCAGTTGAGATTCACATATCTATACACTACCCAAAAACCTAGAGTGAACTGCACAGAAGTGCACATCTCTTCGGCTCGCATCCACGCGGCTAGGAAGGCAAATAAGTGGCTTTTAATGTGCTCAGTGAGTCAGGCAGAAAAGCAAATGCCAGGCACCCACAAAAGTACACAGCTGCTTCAAGCAAGTGTTGACAACTATCTTTATAGGAATTAAATATTGCTCTTAAGCCCGCCCCGAGTAACCGCCACACACCTGTGACTCACATCACTCAGGCTCCGATTGCACGCCATTAAATCAACGTGTTCGCCTTTTGACGCACAAACTCATATATAACTTGCCTCACACGCAACCACATACGCATACCTAAGACTGTCAGAAATATCAAAGACCGATATGTTGACACCCTCAGCCACCCCCCAACCACCCCACCCCTCACACATACACACACACACACACACACACGCACACACACACACACACACACACACACACACACACACACACACACACACACACACACACACACACACACACAGCTTATATCCTCTGGCTGTGAGTTTGCCAGCAGCCAGCTGGTACTGTCATGTCTGATAGGCTGGAACAGAGAGAGAGAGACGGAGACGAGGCCGGGAGAGGGAAGAAGGAAGGAGGGAGGCAAGCTGGGAAAATGTCGACAGCAGAATGCATTAGTAAGATTGGGAAAACTGTATCAAACCCTGGCAACTCATTACATTGTCTCATTTGGGTCTACAGGGAGCACCCCCCCCCCCTCCCCTCCATCCTCCTCCTCCATCCCGATGCTCTTAACGGCAGGACATTTTTCTTTGTCTGTCGTCCCCTTCTTTTCTTGAGAGACCTCCCGTTTGAGTGTTTGGTATTTTTCACTTGGTAATTATTTCGCAAACTAAATATGATCATGTCGGGGATGGATTGCACATTGACACTTGGCATAAGAGAGAGATAATGTTTGTGTGTGTTAGCTATCTTTCCTGCCTTGCGAGACAAAACAACCGTGATTAAAATGTTGATCAAGACAAATCACTCAGCGATTGTGCCACGTTGTAAATATACAAAAATAAAAAAAAGCTCAAGACAAAGCAGTATTGTTATTCCAGTACTCTGTAATGTCTGAATTTTCCTCCAGACGAGACAACTCTGACTTGGTAATGTGAAACCGTTGGTTTGCGAGAATTAATGGCCACATAGATAGAAGCTGATAAAGGTCACAAGATTTCTTAATGTCAGACCAACTGTCTATTGAAGACAAATGGTCTTTGAAATTCAGCGTCGAGTGTAATTCTCTTATTTCAAACTCCGTGTCGATGTTTTTCTATAAATTTCAATGAGACGAGGACATTTTGACTCTCTATGGGACACCAATGGGTGTCCGTCTGTACTGTCTTTAGAGATGTGAACAAGTTAATACCGTTGTACATCTTTAGTTTGGCTTCGCATTGAAAAGGAAAGGCCTCGCACATCATCATGTCATTGTCTGATGGAGTTAAAACACACAGTACTGTGCAGTGATTCAGTAGCATAGACAATGTAACTGCTTCTCTTGAATGGCATTCGGTACAATTATTATTTCTTTCCAGAAAGAAAAGTTGAACATGACTAAGACTAAAGCCACGTGGGCAGTGCAATGTTTACCATGGTCACTATCTTAGTTTGCTGTGTTAGCATGTCATTATGGGATGGAAATGTCATTAGCTTTGCAGGTATTTGGTCATTAATCAAAGAAGTGGACATACTGAAATGCTGACTAGATGAAAACATTAGATGGAAGGTGTGGGGATCACCAAATAAATAAATGTTGAGACATTTCACTTAAAAACACAGTTATCACCAAAATGTTGTCGCTACAGGAAAGGTCAAGAGCTCACCACGGCCATTTTGTTTATCTATGAACCATAAATGTCTGTGCAAAATGTGGTGCCCATCCATCTGATCGATGTGGAGATATTATATATAAAACAGTGGAAACTTTTACCTTCTTGTGGCACTGGAGGAAAAGTCACTGCATGTATCCTCTGGGGAACATGAATGTCTGTCCTGAATGCTCGGGAACAACAGACCGTCCGACATCGCCGCCCCTTGAACCATGACGCTAACACGGCTGACAACGCAAAGATCCTGTTTCTCTTCAGAAGCACTCAGAACTGTTGAAGTGCCGGTGAGCAAACACTTGACCCGGCTCCAGTGGAGACGATAAGTGGGCAAACAGCCAGTTACCCGTCGCAGTAGCAGGCAATGTACATGCGTGATTGGTGAACATTATCTCTGGGGCATTAAGTTTCTTCGGGGAATAAAATGCAGGACTAAAACCTTTGGTGAGGCAGTTTTGTGCTCTACTTTTCCCCGAGCCGCTGAGAGCTGAGAGCTCTGGAAGAGTTGAATGGTTTATAAACATTTCTTTATATTATTTTATTCACTTACATTTATTCTATTTTATTAATCTAGTTATTATTTCATGTTATTTTATTACCATTAATGTTATTCTAGGTTTTCATTCTAGTTTATTACATTTTTATCATCCAATTGTCAATTGTTAAATGGCTGAATTGCTTTTGTCTATTCTGTTTTCATTGTCCACACTTATTCTGAAAAATTGTCACAATTTCACATTATTATTGGTATAGCCAGGTCTTATTTGGGACAAACCTTTTTCTCTTCATTTATGATGGACACATCTGTAAATAAAGTAAAAACTTCCAACTGTTACCAGAAAACAGTCTGTGCATATTTACCACACCCTTCAATGTAATACTGATGTATCCCAGATATGTTAATCAGGTTTTTCATAACCGGGAGAAAAGCTTATCTGGGTCATTATAAGCAGGTTATGATGTTTACATGCTGCAACCAAGAAGCACAAGTCTATCAAAATGAGTGATATATCCTGAATTAAAAGTAGCATATGAATGTCCTCAGCAAAGTTTGAAAGTTTGAGCAAAAAAATAAGAGCACGTATGGCTGCCCTTTAATTATAGTTTATTGCAAAACTTTTTATGGTTGATGGTATAATATATATTGTGGAACTTTTACAGCCCCCCGACCCCTCTCTCCCCCTCCTCCTATGCAAAAATAATATTCATATATTCAAAAGTCATTGTTATTGTAATGTAATTCCTAACATAAAGAATAGTTACACAGCACACATTCACTTTAGCATTAACCGCAGAATGTGGTGACATTTGAACAGGATATTGTGAAGTCCTCACAATCGTAGCCTCAGAGATTAACATCCATAAAGAGTATAGTAGAGCTACCATCACCTGTCTGCATGTTTTATTCACAGCCTCTCCCCGTGCATTACCATACATATTTATAAGAGATAACTACATTTACATGTACATGTGCACACACACACACACACACAGAAGTTCAGCCTATCCCTGAGGGCTGAAGCTGTCATTTTAGTCCTTCACAGCGGTTACTGTACGCCTGTGTCCCATGGAGCACACACAGAGATCTATTGTGTGATTCAGATTGACTGATAGATGATGGCTGAGGGGCAGGTGGGCACTGAGTCATCCGCGGGTGTTGGGAGGTGGATGGATGGAGGGGAAATGGGTGGAAAACTCACAGTGGCAGGGAGAGGCAGAAGAGATGAGGTAAGGTAGTCTGTCGATCAGGCCGCCACTCGGCCTCATGGGAAACTGCTTACACCGCCGCTTAAGGGCACAGAGACGGAGGGAGGAAACCGAAATAGTGTGGGAAAAAAGGGAAGTGAGGGCGAAGGAGAAAGGGTCAAAGGTCATAGCACGGGGCACATTGGGGGATTAGAGTACCTGAGAGATGCAAATGTACCGCGTCACTGCTTTATTAATCACTCTGCCTTGGAAAGGTGGGAGGCGCGCTATAGAGGCGGGGGAATCACAGGAACACACACACAAGATAAAAATAGGGGAATTCTGGTAAGCAACAGGAAAAAGGGAGAGAGAGAGAGAGAGAGAGAGAGAGAGAGAGAGAGAGAGAGAGAGAGTGGATGAGTAATGGTACAGGAATGAAAGACGAGGTGAGTGGTGGGCATAGGTGGAATGCAAAAAAGAAAAAAGCGTACAATAGATAACAAAAAAAAGAAAAAACAGTGAGAGGTAATACATCACATGCTACCAAATCAACAGGTGATGTCATCTGGTCGAAGGCAACGGCGTCACGCCGGGTTTGGGGGGCGACAGCAGGGTTGAGATGGAAAAGGGGGTGTAAATAGCAACCTCGTAAAAGACAGAAAGAAATCTGCTCTCTACGTTCTCATTATCCCATCATCTCTCCCTCTCTCTTCTCATCTTTTATCAAAGCTTCTCTGTCTCTCTCTCTCTCTTCTCTCCCCCCCCTCACCCTCGCACACACCCCACCTCTCCTAAGCCGCTCTGCTATTCGCTCCGGCGGGGCTTAAGATGGAGGGATTTTGCCCTCTTCTCCCTCCATGTCAGTTCATTTCCAGCACCGAGTGCTATATGCAGAGCCTGCATCTATCAGCAAGGAGATATAAGCTGCTATGAATGGCAAGGGTCAACTTGTGATATTATTCTGCTGTTAATGGCCCACCGTGTTACAGGGCCTCTAATATCCCTGGAAATGACTGCTCAGACAGCTGCAGAGAGAGAGAGAGAGTGTGTGTGTGTGTGTGTGTGTGTGTGTGTGTTCACATCAAGAGGTCGTGAGACCACCTTGCATTGAGACACATGACTAATGCTCTTTCAAATCTTAAGAGGGATTCAAACTTAAAGAAATATCTTTTTGGAGACTCATCCACATCCAACACACACACACACACACACACACACACACACACACACACACACACACACACACAGCCACATGCAGACAAACAAACACTTTTGGCCATTCAATTGCACCGTAGCTAGCTAGTTGAAACCTTTGGTTTATAGTTCCACTTTGGCTCTTTACTTTCTCTAAAGCACTATAAACACAGCAACTCTTTAAAAAATAAATGACTTTAATGGCATTTCGTTGAAGAGTGTTGGGGGGAAAACTCGGCCATGCATCAATTCTGTTTGCATTCATCAAATTTATATTAGTTTCAGCCATACCCAGTGTGAAGTCAAAAGATGCACACAGAGAGGCTTGTAATTATTACTTCACCGGAATTCCAAAGTGGCCACAGGTGCAGCTCTCATGCATTTATTAAGAGCACATTTTAATTTTTCAACTGTTGGATTGCATTGTATTGAGATGCCAACGTGCACATTCAGTTAATGTCTCTCCCTCCTGCTGCAAAGAGCAATAAAAGTCTCACATACAGGATTTTAAAGGTGGGGGGATTTCCACAGACCTCATAGGCAGGAAGTATACTATAGGTCTAAACTATACGTTCTTTTCTTTTCGGGACTGATGAGACCAATATTGCTAAGATTACTGGTGCCACGTGGAACATTTAGACATCAATAATTCAGTGTCACATTCATTTCGAGACATAAAACCAATTACCATAAATCCAAAAAATCCACAGCGGAGTAGAATGGCTGCCTTTACTGGCCTCTCCGCTCCATAATACATTGTCTTTGCACCAAAAAGTTACAGCAATCATGGGAAATGTGGACACGTGCTAAAAATACTCATCCAGCAATCAACTCCCCCATTGTCTCGCAAGTGATTACAGCATTTATACCAAGGTACTGTACACATAATTTGATAACTGTACCGTCATGATTAAGAATTTGAGTCGCAGCAGCTTTTAGATTTTTGCATGAATGCAGTCATTTAGAAGAGACAACTTTTTTTGTTTTTGGGTGACATTGTTCAACCAAGCTACAACAGTATCCACAAGGACTATCTCATTGGGTCTGATTCATTTCTTTTGCATGAATTGGCTTTGCATTGTACTCCATCCAGTTTTCATTTCAGAAGCACTGTGTTTTTTTATTTCATTAGTACATCCAGTGGAAAGTGGTAGAGCGATATTCAGATCCTCCAAAAAAAAGTACTAACACGATGCAGAGATACTCCATCATAAGTTAAAGTCCTGCATTTAAATGAGATAAAAAAAAGATAAAAAGACAACTCAGACCTGCCTAAGTCTTGTTTTAGCTTCAGTTAACCTTCTGAATGTATTCCGGCAAAGAGCGAGGACTTAGAAGTGCATTAGCAATGTATCTTGCAATGGTTTGTATGGACGGAGGAATGATGAAAGCAAGAACCTATCCTTTCATGGGCTCTCACGATGAACGTGGCTGTATGGAGAGGAATAGGGGGGGGGGGGGGGACATACGGGTTCAAAGATGGTCTCGGTGTCTTTGATCGCTCTTCGATCTTGCGATGACTTTGACTCCGTCCCAGTCATGACGGGACCAGTTTTGAACTGGTGGGTGTCCCAACTGACGGCTGAAGACGATGCTCGGGGTTGATGCTGTTCAGGGTCCTGGCTGTTTCCCCCATGCAGTGTTTCCCATACAGGTGATGTCGGTAGACCTTCTTTAGGCTGTACCAGCAGAGATGGCTGAAGGTCAACTAACTTCCTCTGACTTGAAGACTCTTGTTAGGTGTTCCAAAATTCCAGGCTCATAATTATGTTAAAGTAAGCTGAACTGTAATCCAATGTGTTTCTGACTGGCGGTGCTTTTCTTTCTGTACAGTACTTGTACACCCAGAGACTACCTAGCAGGACATCTCTGATGATTCAGCGACCTCTTTAGAAAATAACACCAATTCTAGTTTTTCTTTATCCTCAATAACCCTCATCCTGTTGCACTACCCCGGCTTGATTTACGGTCGTCACGGTAACCAGTCCATTATAAGCCTAATAGCTCGCGCAGAACAATGCATGTCAGAATTTCGACACATTTCTGTATGGCTCGCTGGAAAATCATTGTCATCATAATTGCGATTACACGTGTGCGCCACAGCATGAGTGCGTACCTGGGCACCTGCTATATATATTTTCAAACGGCCGGGTTCTGACAGCACAGACAAAAGGGGGCAGAATAGGCGCCATACTGAAATCCATTCAATGCAGCCTTTTTCTTTTTTTTTCGCCGACTCCTACCGTTTGCCGTTTTTCTTTTTGAAGGCGATTTGAATTTCTTTCCTTCACAATTTCTTATTCAGGCAGCAGGAGGCTGACACAGAGGCAAAAGAGAAATGTTCCGCGCGGCCAGGACTCTATGAGCTACAATGACACACACCAGTGAAATTCAAAAGGAGCAGCTCCTTTGCAGTGGGATCATATTCAGACTTTGTAGAAGCGATGAGAGCAGCACAGAGACATGGTAATAAACCAGGAGGCTGTAGTGTTAGCTGCGCGGAAGGCCTTGTGCATAATGAACAGTGTAATTATTTTTCTGTCCCCGCGCTGTATTGTGTCGGGCGTTAATCCTAACAGATGAGAGCTCAGGTGGACAGAAGGCAGTAAAGAGCGGCGAGGCTGTTGCAGGGTTTAGTGCGCTGTGGCCTCAGCTGTAATGAAGCAGGTGGATGCAGTGGAGTTAGAGGAGGGAGCTGTAATCTGGGGTGGCTGTCTGCTTTATTACCCCACTGTCTTGTCACGAGGCCATCGCGCACGCACACACACACACACACACACACACACACACACACACACACACACAACCACACACATATATGAGAAAAAGAAAGAAAGACAGTAAAGGAAAGAAAGAGAGGGAACAAATCTGAATGTGTGAAGTAAAGAACCAGAGTGGGGTTGGAGGGAGGAAAGGAGGGAGGAAGGGAGGGAGGGAGGGAGGGAGGGAGGAAGGGGAAGCAATCAGCCGCCTGGTCCTAATCATGGTCCTCTCTTCCCTTTTCACTGAAGCCCTGCTCCCAGCTCCGCATTTGGAAGCATTAAGTTGCCTAAATTATTTCATGAGCATCTCGGCCTTCACCACCAGCGAAGGAAGAATGCAAGGGAATGATGTACAAGGCACTGATTAGACCTAATTATGAATCCTGATTAAGGCTTTTAATTAGTCGAGCCGGCACTTCAGCTGGAGAGGGCGGCAGAGATGGAGAAGACAGTGGGAGAGAAGGGGGAGGGGGAGGAGGGTAAGGGAGGAGGGTGTGGGATTTGAATGAAGCCTGTGGAGGGGACTGAGGTGAGGCGTGAAGAGAGAGTATATGCAAAAGAGCAAAGGAGAGAGACGGAATATTAATTTAATATTGGCAACGTTAAATATTACTTTGAATTATATGATATTGAAAAGCAGGGAATAGGTGACACAGGGGGCAGAATGATGTGACCTACACGGAACAAGAGCTGGATATGAGCCCTAAACGTTTCAGTCAAAAGGGATTGGGCAGGTCATAGTTCTCTGTGAGTTCCTGCTTTATTTTAAAACAGTTGACTTTGACTTATGAGAGATACTGATAGAAATCTTCTGAATAATACTCAGCAAGCAATTACTAAACGGGTATGTGCGAGAGGTGGCTCAGTTCAATGTCAGCCCAAAAAGAATGAAAAAGTATGATATCATAGTACAGCTATTTTCTATGTCAAAACAGCTGTGGAGACTTTGTGGGATCGTGATGGTGTAAACAGTGGAAGATGACTAAGCTGTTGCAGAGGAATAGTTCTGTGTGTGGCCAGATCATTGCTCCATTTCATTTGATATATGTGCTCTCATGTTCTGAAGTTGTGAAATCCATTTTTATTCTGTACATTTTTTTTATCTGAAAAGGACTGTGCTTGAAAAGTGCCGTATGAATGCCATTATTATTACTTCTACACTAATTGGCTATTATCTCTACTTTCTTATGTTCAACCACAAATAAAAGCAGCAACAAGTTCACTGTAGCGTTGGCTGACGCGAGTAGCCAGCTGCCGCTTGACAAAACATGGGAAAAGTACATCTGAAATAAGGACAATTGGACTCTGTTGTAAAAGCCTGAATAACGAGGATATTTTTTAGTAATATGCTACTATTGCTTGTCACGTATTTACAGTTGTAGAGAATAGAAGATGGCATTGGACGTCGTCAATGTTGTTTCTGGTTGTTGATTTGTAACGACCGAGGGTTTGCCACTTTACAAAGCTGCCACAGGAAAAAATGCATAAAACTTTTTCAAAATAGTAGCTAGCTACTTTATGCTAAAGCTGAACATTCTTGACCTAGAAATCAGCGGTTGACAAAAAGATCTTGACTCAGGGTCCACTTACTCAACTCAACTGTGTCCCATCTTCATCAGCCGATGGAGTTGGCTCAGTTCTTACTAGAGCTGTCACTTTCTCAGAAAATGATGTTCGAACAAATTAGAATTAAATTTTCTTAAAGCCAAGAGGTAGTAGAATTAGTGTTTGGCAGAAGTGTCGGCCCGGCTTAGCTGGGCCTAAAGTTGCTAATGCCAAATCTTAGTGCAATGGAGGAATATGCTATTTAATTCAATTCAATTCAATTCAATTCAATTTAATTTATTTTGTATAGGCCAAAATCACAAATTACAAATTTGCCTCAGAGGGCTTTACAATTTGTACACATAAACGCAATAAATACACAAGCACTTTAATTCTTACAGGTTCTTTTTTAAGCTCCAGCGTTGTCAAATGTCTCTATGTTTTAAGATGTTTTCATATTGTTTATGTGAGGTTTCTATGAAAAGCCACAGACTGTGGCACTGTCGAAAAATGTTCCCTCAGGGATAATAAAGTTAACTCTATCCAAGTTAATATTGTATTATTAACTATACTGAAGCTACATTATGAAAAAATAGTGACTGCAAGAACATTTTATTCCAAAGGAACATTTCAATAACTGAAAATAAGATGTATTGGAATAAGAAAAGACCATGGACATGTATTGTATGTCTTAAGTTATTTCTTATACAATACAATAATTATGACATTTCTAATGTTAATCTTTTTTTATTCATTATAAATGCATTTGTTCTTTGTGAGAGGTAGTAATATAAACAATAAATTAGTATAAAAGCCTATTCATGCTGCTGGGGCTGTGTAAATGAATGAGTAGCTTCAATAGTTAAACCACCACATGCTACGAGCTACTAGCAACTCTGCTAATCCCCCGCACATGGGAAAAGAAAAAAGTGTTTTCTAAAAAGACAATCTCATCCCTGATGTCTTCAACTTGGAATGTATTTACTCAGGTTTTTTTTAATCAATACGAGTATGTTTAAAAACTGACCCTCCCAGGTCACCAGATCTTGTAATCCCATTGGATTTTCTCCGTGGAGTACAGAGACAGACGCTAAGTATGAGGAACATACTTAAGTCATCTACGCCTTTCACTAAAGAAGAGCAGGGAATGCTGATATTTCCATTTGACTTTTCCACCATCCATCCTTCTCATCTTCCTCTGCTGGAGAGCCCTGATTTGCCTGTTCGCTCTGTTGATCTTCGCGTTATGACAGATCCTCGTTACAAACATAACCTCTCAGTTGTTGCGTTCTTCGCCTCTCATCTTCCTCCTTTCCTCATTTTCTTGTGCTTTTCCTTTGTTCTGCTTCCCATCTGGCTTTTTTTTTTCTCTCCCCCCATCAACGTACTTCACACACTCTCCCCGTCTCTCTCTCTCTCTCTCTCTCTCTCTCTCTCTCTCTCTCTCTCTCTACCGTAGACCATTTGGCACAAACCTCATCTCTCCTCCTCTCATCCCTCGCTCTCACCTCAATTTTCTGCTGTTGCATAATTAATTAGCAGCACTGTTCACTATCAATGCAATTACTCCAGAGAATGGAGAAAGAGAGAAACGGAGAGGAGATAGAGGGGGGAAATAAAATGGGAGAACAGGGCCAAAATGGAGAAGCCACGAGAAACATGGAATAAAAAAACACGGGAGGGAGAAAGACAGGGTGAGTTTAGCCCTGAAATGGATGGAGACAATATGGGCTGAAATCATAGTGGTCATTCTAACGATGTGAAATCCATTTGGAGGCTCAGTTGTCCAGATGGAAACAACACAGCTTTGGTTCAAAACGGAATACGATACAAACCCTAATATTGAGAAGAACTACGACTTTAGATTTGTAAAATGACACTCCTCACCACTGTTTTCCTTGGACCCAGGTGTTTAAACAATATGTCCGCTAAACATCTGCATATGCGCAAAAAAATCTTCACGGCAGCTTTATAAATCTCAGTCAATGTGAAAGTGTTTGCATGTGCGCATTGCAAACGCCCATTCCCCCAAATTATTTATGAATTTATGTCAACAACCCCCCTGTTTAATCTTGTTTGGACACAACCCAGACTCATTCCATTCTCGATCTGGCACCGACGACGTAGATGGTGTTACACACAGCCATATGCATCCGTATACTGCGTATTGTGATCCAGAACAGCCCACTAATAAGAATAATGATACATAAGTGGGTCGGATTTATGACTGTTCTTATTCCCACAATGCTGCATCACTAGGGGTGACTATATGAAATGATCTGCACATGCTGGAAGAAAATCAAGCTTGTAAAAATGGATATTTATTCACACGGCTATCAATGTTATCAAAACTGAGTCCAGGACTGTTGTTGAAAGCCATGATGTCACGAAAAAGACCATTTCAAATGAAGTGGCACACATGGCGTAGAGCACGCGTGAAGGTATGCACATTACTAACAATAAATACCAGATTCTGTGCGGAGAAGTATGTTTCTCTTTTTCTAATACATCTGGCCCCTGTTACTTTTTTCATATCACAATGACAGGCCCAAAAGGAGGCTCTACAATTACAGGTCAAAACAAGGTGACATATTTGTTAGGGATTGACCCAGATAAGTGGAAAAATGGCATTTCTGCTGTTGTCTGGCTGGTAACAGGTCTATCAGCTGATGTGTTGTTGCAGCAGAGAAAGAAGGCAGACTAAACCTACAGCATCCCCCTCCAGAAGATGACAAATTATTTATTGTGTCAACAGCACCATTTCCACTCCATGCCATTCACTAAAGCCCCCTGAAAGTGGGAAAACACCACTGTGGCCCCTTGTTTTATTCCATGTGGGAACTTTTATCCTTCTCGTGCAAATGGCCTTTCGCAGAGATTTAGCCAAGACCAATTACTTACTCAGTGGCAATTAACGCAAAGCCAGTGCATTCAAGGATCGATGCCATTTGTCTGTCTTTCATTTGTTAACCAGACATCATATAACACTGTTGGGCTGCTGCTGTCCAGCGACTGAGGGATCTGCGGAGTGCCACGCATATGGAGAGGCTCACCGTACCAAATCACCAACAGACAGAAGATGTTCCTCAGCGTCTGACAAACTCATAACTGACAGATGGACTAATACCACGTAATTCCTCCGGCCTGTAATTCTTCATACTGTTTTAAACAATTTAATTGCAATTCGAGACCGGACGTATTTTCTTGTACTGAACAATGCAACTGGTGTCCCCCGTACAGTATGCTATTCTTGGCCCTCTGCCACATTTTTATCCACACTCTGTCGTGAACCATCAAGTCTGTTGGTTCAGTATAGACACCAATCTTCTTCACTTTGAAGACAATAAACAAGATGTGTTCAAAAACATTTCAAGCAAAGAGGGGGCCGACAGACAGCGGAAGCTATTTCAGTGGATCCCGTGTCCCTATTCATCCGCAGCCCATTCAGCTCCATTTGATCGCAGTTTCTATGGCTTTCTATTACTGAAATAGCAATTCTATGAGCATTAATGAGTGAGTCGCATAAAAGGCCAGCAGAAAGGAAAACAGTTTTAAAGGGATTTATTAAGACAACACACACACACACACACACACATGCAGAAATAACCTGGAAGGCATTCCTAATTACAGGCAAAGGTATTCATTGATATTATTGCAGCACTTTATCATTGGCAGATGTAATTTGCATTGAATTCTTTTTTCTTTTTTTTTTCGCTGTTGTGTTAATTGTTTACTGTGGGCTAATTTAAGCCTGCCTGTCATTAACGATGATCACTGCTCTCTGCAATGGTGACAGACCCCAACAGAGGGTGGACAGGGAACAAAAGAGACTGATGGACGGAGGGAGGGCTAGAGAGAGAGAGAGAGAGAGAGAGGACATTGTGGAAGGATCTTTGTGAGGTTTTTATGGCCAGGCATAAGGGATGGCAATGTCTATTCGTCTGTTTATCCACCACGTCGGTCCAAACTATTTCCCTAATCCAGTGAAACATCTACATCTAACAGATAGGTTGGCACACGATTTAGTGCGGACATTCATGGTCGCCTCATGATGTACCCTAATGACTTTTATGATTTCCTCTGGCGCCACAATGAGGTTGACATTTGTGGTTTGAAGTGAAATGTCTCAACAGCTATTAGACGGATTGCGATAAAATTTGATGGCCAACTCAGGCTGAATTGTAATCTCTTTGAGTATCTTCTCCTCTAATGCCCATTTCAAAGTTGAATTCATCCATTACAGCCTCAGTCGTACTTTTTGTTTGGTGCTAGTTGGCAAATGTTAGCATGCTAACATGCTAAACTAAGATGGGGAAGAGGGTGAACATTATATCCACTAAACATCACATTAGCATTGCAATGGTGTCCATGTTGCCATTTAGCTCTAAAGCACCACTGTGCCTATAAGTGCAGTATCAAAGACTCTTGCTTATCTAAAAACATTATTGTAAACAAATTACATTTACATTACATTTCAATTTATGAATATTTAGAGGAAGTTTCTCAAGGTAAAGTGTGTGTAAGCCAAATGTAAAGACACATGTTATATAATGATATCCATTCATTCACCGTGTGGCATTGCAGTGTATCTTTGTGAACAAAGTTGTTGGTTACAAATTTGCAGTTTTAGATATGGAATCATACACTCATCTCATTCATTTTGGAAATGATATACCCTAAATTCCCTGAATACCATGAATGGATACACCATGACATCTCCAAAATGTATATACAGCTTCAATTTTACATAGAAAACCAGGGAGTGTGAGAATGTCAACAGGAATCATAAAGTCCTGTCTTGGCAAAGATCAAAGATTTGCCAGCAGTTTTGAATCCACACCATTTAGTGACACAGAAAGTGTCATTACAGTCGCTGTAACTGAATGTGTGGGTTGTGTGTATGTGTGTGTGTGTGTGTGTGTGTGTGTTCTCCTGCTTGCATGTTTCTGCATGTTGGCCTGTTTGTGCTGGTGACTGTGTGTAAAAGACAGAGTGAGCTTGGTGCGAGCCGGTGTCAATCACTGTTAGATGGAGTGGATGTGTTTGTTAGTGCATGCCTTTCTCCATCACTGAGTGTCCATCCACATTAGATCCTATGGCTGGATTAAGTGGCACTGCTGAAGGTACACGGCGGCCAGGAGTGGTTATATCTTCATTTACCCGCTGGCAGCTGGTGATTTGTTCCTATGCACATCTCGCAGGTCTGCGTGCTGGTCTGTATGCATGCATACACACGGAGTCAGGAGTAAATGGGGAGTGAAGACATTTCAACCCAAGCTGATCGACTGTGTGCATATCCCATGTAGCTATATGTGTGTGCGTGTGTGTGTGTGTGTGTGTGTGGGAGAGAGACGGAGGATAGATGGAGTGATTGATGGTTAATGTGAGGAGAAGGCTAATCTCTATTGATGAGAGAGGAAAGATCACGGGTGAAGGTTGTTGACGATCAGCAGAAGGCAGACCTGGTTGGTTCTCTAAAAACAATCAGGGCCGGAGACATCGAACTTGGGAATGTAACTCACAAATGAAACCAGATGAAATGAGCGAAACAGTGGGGAGAGGGTGTATGGACTGGTTTCACCTTTTAAAACATTAAGACTCAGAGACAAGCTCCTGAAACACTGGATCGTATGCATCCCACAATGCAACGCAATAGAATATTTTCAAATAAAAAGCCCATAATCTTTTACACTTTAAAATGGACTTGTCAGACTCTGTGATTAATCTGTACTCTTCAAGAGCAAGCTGATAAAACCTCCGGTGACTAGGGATGCACTGATGCCACTTTTCAGTTCAGATAGCGATACCTGAGCTTTTGGGTATCGGCGGATAACGAGAACCGATCCGATACCAGGGTTTGATTAATAAGACGTAGGCCTCACTGTGTTGAGGAGACTGGGATCATTACATGATAATTTTACATGTAATTCAACAATCAGACCTGACATCAACATTCATTTCCTAACTATGTAAAAACAAAATGTAACAAATAAATACATGAAATTAAATTTACTGAATTATTTATTTTCAAAAAATAAGAAGTCAAGTGTAAACCTTTTTAACTCAGCAACAAATTGGTCAAAACAGGAATCACATTCCATTGTATAATTTAGAATAATATATTAAACGGTCCTATTGAAATCGATACCCAAACCAGCTATTTGAGCCAATATCGACCCGACATATGATATTTTCCCCAGAATGACAAAGCTCAGGTCCTAGAGTCTTGTCCCATCCAAACACAACTTGTAGTTTTTACACTTCGGTTTTTGTACAGATTAAAACAAACCCTGCTTGCAGTCTTTATGCTAAGCTAAACCTATCTATTGCTCTCAGTTTCCTCATATTGAGGCATACAGACATGAAAGTGGAATTGATCTTCTCATCTAACTCACAGCAAGAAAGCCAATAGGCATATTTCCCAAACTTCAAAACGATTATCATCAAACTATAATCATACCTTTAAGGTCTAAATCTGTGTTTGAGTACATATGCTCATCTGTGTCTATTCAAGACAATCACAGGTCTATGTTCAGTCTGGGTTTACCCTTTTGGGGTTTTACGAAGAGCTCTTGAACACCAGACTGGTGTCAGTGTTGTGTTACTGCAGTACAGGACTGGTTAAACAGCTACGTCGTTTCTTGAAGGTTTAAAGGTGACATCACGGTGACACAGCCAACAAGACACAACAGGCATTCACCCGGCTACAAGTGCTCCTGCACTGTTGTTGTGAACATATGCGTCTTTAAGTGAGAAAAGAGAGAAACAGGCACGGATTGTTTTTCAGCCATCTGCCAATTTTGCCGCCCCACGGCAAAAACGGAATGACTATATATAAGAATAAGTACAAAGGAATTAGACTCACTGATGTGGGATATAAATTACACAGTTTGCAGCAGGTGAGCCGACCAATGTTAATTTGGACCTACCCATGCCTACCCATGTATGTCCTTCCTCGTCAAAGCTGACAATGCCAACTACCACCAGCACCTGCTTCCTCCCCAGCTCCTGCCTGAACAAACAAAAACACTTTCCCATCAGCAGCGGGATATGCTTGACTTTTTCTTTTAAAGAGAGCAAGTTTGGCGTGTAGCAAACACAAGGCTGATAGCGATTGCAAAGAACGCATACAAAAAAAAATACAAAATACAAACAATTATTTGCTGTACAAAAAAACCCACTGCGTGAACTTAGAAACTGGGTAAACCATGTGTGTTTATCCTCCAACGGTGCCAATCAGCTCTTTGTCTATCTCACTGCCCCCAGGGTCCTGGCCCATATGCCTGCCTGGTCTGCGAGCCTGGTCACACAGGTCAGGACCCTGCCAGCCTCACTGGGACACAAGACTGTGTGTGTGAAATTGTGTGTGTGCATCCATCTGTTACAATTGAGGTGCGTCGTGTGACAGATCCCCCCCTACCCCCCTGACCTCACCCCTCCGGAGGGAGAGAATGTGTGTGTCTCGACTCGAGTTGCACACCACGGGCGTACGAGTGCGTTCGCGTGTCTCTGAACATGTTCGTGTGCTTGCATCGGCCCCCACATCTCTGGATCCGTCTTTATAAGCAATAGGACTGCCTGACCTCCGTCCGCCCGCCAGCCCGCACGCCACCATCACCACCTCCACCAACAACACCACTCCTTTCAACACTCACTCTCCCCCTCCTCTCCCCTGTCTGTGTATTCTGAACCAGATGGGGTGCCAGGGTCACCTCTGACCCCCCGCAGCAATGTGACTGATGGGACAGCCCAGCCCTGTCACCCCCCTCTATTGTACCCTGATGGGCATCCGACACCACTTGGACTCATTTATTAAGAACACTACCAGCACGCACCTGAGCTTCTTAATAAGTCTGCCAATCAGGGTTATCCTATAGGCAATACGTTTCAATAACTCTTTGTGGTTGCAAATTTATCAGAGGAGCGTAATCACTCATTTGTCATGTGGCACCTGAGCTTTGTAACAATGCTGACAATCAATGCATTAGGCATTAGAAAGCCGCTGACCTGTAGCTAAGGGGTCGATTCAACCAAATGAGAAAAAAACATGTTCTCACTCACCTCCAGTGGCATTATTGAGCCCCGCTGATGGTTTTGGTTTTATTTTACCAGGTTTTTGAGAACTCTGTGCTTAGAATATAATATTGTTAAAAGAATACATTAATAATTTGACAGCAACATATCCTTCCAGAAAAAAAAGTGTCTTAATCACTCAAGGACAATCCATAGACCAAACAGTTTCATAGAGATTATTTCTTCAGTGTTTCAGACGTCTGTAGATTATCCAAAGCTTTTGAAAAGAGATGGTTGCATTTTATTCTTTTATTTTTTTCTGTAAGCAATACAAATTAAACTTCATTCACCTCTATTGCACTGGGGGGCAGTAATACATGTGCAGATTAATTCTTTAGTTATGGTGGACGTTTGTGCCAAATTTGAAGAAAATAGTTTGAGGTGCTCCTGAGATATTGTGGTAGGACATGAGGTTGCAGTGACTTTTGACCTCCAAAATTCGAATCAGTTGATACTCGAGTCGAAGTGGATGTTTGTGCCAAATTTAGAGAGATTCCTTCCAGACGCTCCTATGGCTTTCGCGCTCTCGAGAATAGAGCAGACCGAAAAAAAATGATGCCTCCGTCCAAAAATTACATGCGCACCAGTAGAAGTGAGAAGGAAAATATGATAAATTATATATATGTTAATTTCTGTGAACTGACCCTTAAATACTCCCCCTGTCCATTTGCCATGGCTGACATGTTACCCCATAGTACCTTCTAACACCTTCCTCTACGGACTCACATCACGGCGAGTTATGTATAAAGGCAACTTTATTTCAGCTTTCTAAACATAGATGTATTTTAATCAAAGGAATGCACTCCGGTCTGAGTTCTTTTTTTTTATGCATGTGTCTTCATGTGTCCTCCTAGCGTCCGTTTCATGAACTCGGGATGTGAAGCGCTGCTATTTTTGTAGTGTAAAATGTGCATCGAGGCCATCGGGAGGAGAAGGATGTTCGTCTCACGGAATCTGAGGGAATGCCTCGTGCTAAAGCTCTAGGACAAATTAGCATACAGATTCAGCCGTGGCTGTTATAAATCCATTTGTCTCCTTGCAGGTCTGTAATAAACACCGTCTTTGGTTCTGAGAACTATTTTCTTTCCCTTGTGATGATTGGTTTCCCCCCCAAGTGTGGGGAAATACAGCTTACTGTGTGATGCGATTGTGCATGCTGCAATATTAAGTATAATGTGTGTTTTTTTTTGGGGGGGGGGGGGGTGTGATCCCTATCAGTGTATCGGGTGAGATTGAAATCACAATATGGTTGCATGAGCCCAGTGGCGTGTGAATCTCTTTAGGGCAGAGGTGATAAGCCAAAAAAGTTATTTCCTCCAAAATGCCAGGGAGGGTTGAAGGGGGTCAATCTCCTTCCCTAACAGAAAACACGATTATCTCCGACTTTTGAGAAAGAGATTAGGGTTTCCATCCATTAAAGAAGTAAAATGTTTAGTGTATTAGCCTCCATGTGGACATATCCAGCACAGTGTTCGTGTTCCTGGTGTTCGTTTCATGGTTATCTTGATCAGACGCAATGACATTACAGGCAGAAAACACAAGAAATAACAGATAAGCAGATAAGATAAAACGAAATGTATGTTGGCACATACTGTGTGGGAAGCAGTAAAAAGCATGAGCATGTCACAGATGGCTAAAACCACATGTGGAGCCATTTCTTCCTTTTTCCGAATGATTGACAAACCTCATGCAAGTAGTCCGCAAAGAAAACGGTTCTTGGAGGTCTGCTCTCAATTTTTAACTGGACGAAAAGCGCAGGTCGAAAATCAAAATGAAAACAATCCAAAAAGCTATTTGCCATCTGCAATCAATATCCTTTGGGGAAATGTGCATATGCAAGAGTGAAATAGCCGAGGAAAAACCATTTGGGGCCTTAAAGGTCAAATGTTGACTGTGAAGTGCTGCCCGTACTCAAATGAGACCCCTGGGGCCGTGTTTTGAAGTGAGCGTTTAGAATGAGTACAGTGAATAGCACAACCAGTCAACTCTCACATTCTGAAGGTCACATTATTCAAAAAAGGGCACCCTGTCCCAGAATGAAGGGCTTTCAGGACTGCATGCAACGTACAGTAGTTCTGCATTTAGCAGGACCACAAGCGGCTCTGACTCGACCTGGTGGTGTCATTTCAATATGATCTTACTCAGGTCCACTTTGGTGTTGACCTTTAAATTTCGATATTGTTGTGTATTTCAGGACACACATGTTTTACTCATTAGAATTCAACAGCATCCTCAACATATTCCGCTAGTGTGACTGTAACATGCTACCTGGATGTAATCGGAACTACAGGGGTCCTTTCACAATGCAACCCATCACAGATCACCGATTTCGTGCCAAATATGCGAATTTCTCTGATCTCTGTAGCATTATGACTACTTTGGGTGAACACAAAATTAACATATCCAGCATAATCCGATTTTCTTCCCAAATGTTTGATTTTGCCTCACTTGCAATGGCGGACCTGCGGACCTCGTACAGTTTCGGAATCTAATCCACTGCAGACGACAGTTACATAATGGGTCTGAGTTTGCACCCAAATTGCTATCAAGCTTTCATGAGAAATTTCCACAGCAGTCTCCACAAAATCGCTAAACCAAAAAGAGAAAGAGAAAATGTGCGGAGAACGAAAAAAAAAAAAAGTCTTTGGAAAATAAAAAAAATGGCCCAAATTAATGGGATGCAGAATAACAAGAAGATAATCTATCAAACGATCACTTTGTAAAAACTCCATCACAAATTACCATATTGTGCCAGATTACAAACACGGCAGATTCGTGCGGGATTAAGAATGCAGACAACTGGTGCAATAATTAGAAATCCCAGGGTGGCCCGAGGTGATGCAACTTCTGTGCAAAAAAAGCAAATTATTATGATGCGAAACAGACAAGTAATTCCAAACAGATTGGTTTGAATGCCACTTTTTTTTTCTATCTACAGCCATAATTAACCTTTTCAGGTTGTGCGAAATGACTGCAACTCCAATCTCACAATCAAACGCCTTCGGTGAGGCAAGAAAATTGTTGCCTCAGTGACAATCAGTGTCATTGTTATTTGGATCTTAAGACTCGACTTTGGGAAAACTTCTGAATGATGAACAGGTTAGAGAGTAGTTGTTCAATAAAAGCAGTGAAACGCTGTGACTGCAAGGCAGTTAGTTGAGGTACTTGAGGGCGATAAAAAAAAAGAAAAAAAAAGAAAAAGTGACACCAGTTTCCTTTACTGCAAACCTAAAGCACTAAAGGGTCTTCCTCCTGTTTAATTACTTTGCATGCACCCCCAACCCAAGTACTTTTTTTTACTTCAGATAACTCTAACTACCTTACTAAATGTTTGCTCTGCGCGAGAGGGACACGCAATTAAAGCAGGTATTGGCTGCTCCCAATGTACAGCTCTGGTTGACCTGAACAATGTGTGTCTCATTCAATACACCGATCACTGTAAGCATTGTTAGATAGCACTGCATTGATTGTACAAGTGCTGTTTGTAAGCACGTAATGCATTTACAAATGGTGCCGGATAGGAAGGGCTGGCTGCCTCTGGCCAGTTAATTACTCTGTGTCACACATGCCATCAATCCCGACATACAAACTGATTTACAAACTCTGTTCTGCAAGCTCCGGTGCCTCATGTAGTGTAGTGCATGATGAAATATTGAAAGTGACATGGTGGGGTTGTCGAGTTGTTGCACGCAGTTAGCCAGTCTTACCCTTTGACGCGTGTGTCCTGTGTGGTAAATCGAGCTGGGAGGCATGATGTGTCGGGATCTAACAAGTGCAAAGTAGTGACGTTCACTGCTTTGGTTCTAGTAGTTGGTTCTAGTTCATTCAAACTCTGATGGCACTAAATAACTACAAAGATGGCTCAATACGAGTGGCCCTCCAGGCAGACTTTGTGGCATCTGAGAGCCACCTCATTGTGTCCCCGAGGTTTTTAGCTATGGATCTGGGGATGATAATCATAGTCGAATAGTAGGGGTGTGAATCACAAGTTTGATCACGATACGGTATCATATCAATTCTTTGGACAACGATACTGCCACAATAGGATTTCCAATTGATTCAATTTAGTGGCCTGCAATCGATATCAGACAATATTGTATGCCTATTTAACACAATCAACAATTTATATGAAGTCTAAAGGCTTTGAACCCTAATGTTTCATATTTCATAATATTTGCCTTTATCCAAAGTCATAACGACATCTAAAAAAACAGATATTCGTGGTTCCCACACGTTGGTGTTCACCTAACTTTTTATCCAGCACCACTATGACCTCTCTGTTTTTGGTTTCCAGAGAAATGGCTCAATAACTATTAGATGGATTGTGATAAAATTTGGAACATACATCCATGTACCCCTCAGGATAAAATAAAATATTAAATTTGTCCTGTCAAATACCTACCAGACTAATGGTATTCCCAGCTGGACTTTGTGTTCACTGATATTTGGCTTTAGTCAGCATGCTAACACGAAGCTAAAATGATCAATTATCAGCATGTCAGCATTGCCAGTGTTGTAAGTATTAAGCTCAGAGCAGTGCTGTGCCTACACCTCACAGCGCAGCTGGCATGGCTGTGGACTCTTAGTCTTGTTTTAACATAAAGGAGACAAGATGGGGACTACAGTCTGGACTGATACTCCTATCAAGCTGTTTATCCATGTTGTCATAACTAGTATCACACTGCCAAACAAGAACAAGCTCAGACAGGTCCGTCAACACAAGTCAACAACTCTGATTTATTGGGGTGATGGATTACCGAAACTCTGTCCAATAAAGATTCCTTGTTTTCAGGAGGAGAGAAGGATTCTCGCTGTGCCTGAACAAAGGACAACAGTCTGTGAGTTTACTTCAATACACCGGTTCAAGGCAAGGCATAATTGTTTAAAACAAAAGGAAGGGGTATAAAATATTTGTTTTCAAACCTCAACTTTCTGTTAAAGGGGTAGTTCGGGAGCTCTGAAGTGGTACAGTGGCTGGCATTAGATGGTGGTGGGCACAGACTGGAGAAAGGTAACGTACTGCTGTGGATGGGGGCAGCGGCGTACGCTATATTTAGGAATATCTGGCATGGAACTGAAGTAAAAGTGAAAATTATCTCTACTGCTACTGTCAACGGAGACCTGTGGCTTTAAAGTAAGCATAGATGAGTTTCACTCTCAGTTCAGCTCACCGTCTGACAGGCTTGTCTGGCGGCAGGATAAAGAAAATATTCTAAATATAGCGTACACTTAAACGGATATAGATTTTTTAAAGTGGGCCTGTCTTTCAGGAGGCTGAAATACGTTTTGCTGCTGCCCTTCCACAGCAGTTGCATTGCTCTGCTCTCGTGACAGTACTTATGCCCGCGTCGCCGAACTGGGGGCTGGCCGACTGCCATCTACAGCGGGTAATACATTGACTATGGATAAGTACTTCAAAACACCAAAACTATCCCTTTAATGAGGTATTGTCAAAAACAAATATAGTGACGCAAACTTTCCTACTGTGGTCTGGACCGCAAAAAAGCAAACTGTCGGAGTGATGTTACCCGGACTGTTTATTCCAAAGAGCAATAAATCCGACATTTAGTGCGGCAAACATTTCTGTTCTCGGTACTCTCTCCTCGGCGAATGCAATGAAATAAACATTTATTCCTGTAGCCAATGCAATTTACAAGTAAGGGACAGCCTGTGGCTAAAGAGCAATAACCGCTCATGCTGATGATACAGCCTGTAGTCAGTGAGATGGAGAAGCAGCCGGCCTGGACAGTGATTTGACTCATTGTTTGTAGTGCAAGACTTTGCTATGGGAAATGTCCACTCTCGGGCTTCTTCTCATTCTGGGGCCTTAAAATCATTGTTTGTCAGTGTTAGTCATCCTCTCGCCCTCTTTCCCTTACACTCATACCTTTCCTTGGTCGCCTCGTTCACTATCTTGCCATGTCTGCATTCTCCCAGGCGATCCCTGAAGTGTTCTTGATCCCAAACAAAGGTAGAGCTCTTGAATTGGCTTTGGGGGGTAGGAGGGATCGGTGGGGGGGTGGGGGGGTGACTAAGAGAATGTAATGTATCTGTTTCTATCCAGACAGCCAATGGGAACAAATATTGACATGTAATTCTTTTTTCTCTCCCCTCCCTGTCTGCGGCCAGACCTTCGCTTCCATTGCAGCTGTGAGGGAGAGTGGGAGGGAGAGTCGGTGTCGCCGGGGAGACCGACATGAATGATATATATTTTTTCCTTCTTTTCTCCCTGCTTCTTCGCCTGCTCCTGCGCTCCTCTCCGTGCTCTTTGCTTTTCGCGAGGCTGCTCGGCTTTTGCTCACGTCCCGTTGCCGATCCCGCCGGTGAGAAAGCGAAGCCCTTTCCAGCAAGGTAAATAACCATTAGTGGGTGAGTGAGTGGGAAAGAGGGGACATGGCGAGGCAGAGAAAGACAGGGGGGAAGAGATGAAACTTGGAGAAGGTCATTTGTTGCTTTTTCAATATCCTCAATTCCCCCCCCCCCCCGCCCCCCCCGCACCCCCTGTCACACCTTTTATTTTATCCAAGTGCCTATTTGTCTTTGCTTGAATTGTGTCTTGACTTGAACGAGAAAAGCTCTGGCCTTTCACAATTCACGACTTGTAATATAAGAACACAATGGCTACTTCTCACGAGGTTGTGCGATTTTTCATTACATCCCTTTTATTTATCTTGCCCACGCAGAGACAAAGACACAGGGACAAGAGGCCAAAAAGACGGACAGTGACGGGAAGAGACGCTTTTATTTCATTATTTAAGCACAATATCCTGTTGCGGGAGGCATAGTATGTTTGCTGTGGGTGGCAGTGATGTAACATATCCAACGGCCCCGAGCCCGGCCGGCTCGTCTGCTCCGCCTATTGCACATTGGACACATATTATTGATCACAGATGCTGCCGGTTGCCTTGGTTGCTTTAACTCGGTTTGCCCTCCGTCCTCCCGTCTGCCTTTCTTCTCACTGTGTGTCGGCGTCTCCCGTCCTCTCCACTTCTTCTCCCCACCATCCTTCTGCCTCTCCCAAGCGCCCCACTTCTCATCTTCGTCCATCTGCCACCCCTCTCTGCATCCCCTTCTGCTTCATCTACCATCCCTCTAACTCTTGTCTCTTTGTCTACGGCAGCCCTTCTCTCCTGTCAGACATGCCTCTCTCCTCCTCCGTCTCTTTGAGTGTCCTTTGGAGACACTCGTGGACGAGGCAGGGGCTCGTCTGTACTCAGAGGTTATGAAGGAAAAGCAGTGAATCAAGTTCAGGGCTGTCCAAGTGTTTGCTCGGCATCGGAGCACCCTCGCTCGTTTGTGGATTCATGAATAATTGATTAAATAATGGAAAATGTAATGAGGGAGATGTTTTAAAATTCAAATTCAAATCAAACAACTCGCCGTGGCATCCGCCCGCTCCTCAATAAGCAGATCTTTGCGGTGATTGGCTGGAGGACGGGGGCTGTGTGACTAAAGTGTTCATTGAGGCATGGAGGGAGGAGATTAATTTGAGGATATTTTGGGGAGTTGCATGCACACAGGTGAGTGTGTGTGTGCGCACAAAACGTCAAGTTCAAACAACTCAACCTTGACATCTGTGTTAGGTTTGGGCAATGTTGAAATTCCCCTACTGAGGATATTGCTTCAAAAAAACAACTGTATACGAAATTCTTAGCTTAAGAGAGAGGTGCACATAGATATCTATGGACTGGAGACGCTTATGTAGCTATACCCAAGAATAGGCCCAATGTATAAGGAGTAAGAGCTATTTTACACAAGGGCATGCTAAGATCCATAAATCAATGGTAGTAACTGCTCTCGTACAGGCTCGCCACCGTTGACGTTTGTATTTGATTGCCTTTTCAAAAGCCCTGATGATTGAGGGTTGATTGCTCTCCGAGGTAGGAGTCTTGGTCCGGCTGCTCTTCGTGGATGGAGACGGTGGCAGACTTTGTCTGTCGGATGGTGATGGACATTTGTGGCGTTTCCATCTTCCGCCCGACTTACAAATCACTCGGTGTGCGTTTTCTGTCTCCTCTTTTCGTTTGTGGAGGTGCACTTGGATTCTTTTTGCTAACCAGAGCGGACATCTTTCCTTCTGGGGTTAGGGATTACCAGGGCTGTACCAAATTAATGATAACTACAGTTCAAAGCTTAATGCAGAGCGTTGACACTCAAATTATCATTGTTAATAACTTACAGAAACATTGTGTGCAGTAGTCCACCGGCTTCCACCTTCTCTTCCCTTTCTCGCTCAAACGCACGCACAGCAAACGACTCAGCGCTTCGTCTTCTTCTCCGCAATTATCTAAGTTCTCAGTTTAAAGGTCAAAATGTATGCAAAAGAAGATTTCACAAAATTCAAAACATGTTTTTCCCCCCCCCCCCCCCTCATGAAACTGCTTCAATTCATATTTTATTATAATATTTTTCAAAAACTACCTTTTCACTGCGCTCAAAAACTGTGTATTCTTCCGCCCACACCTGTATCAACAAGGAGGTAACCAGACAGAACCATGAATTACATTTATATATAACCACAATAACAAAATCAGACGCATGCTAGCAGGTCTTTTTATTTATTTATTTATTTTCTATATGCGACAACAACGCGGTGAAGCACAGAGTAAGCGAGGGAAAAGGAGAAAGAGACAGACTGAACGCAGCTCGATCATGATGCACGTAGTGATGCTCGGTGAGGGAGAGTCTCCAGATGGATTTACATGTCTGTTTTCATACAGGGCCTCTCGGTATACGTCTTGCGTGCGTGCTCTTGTGTGCCCGCCGGTACCGCGCATGTCCATTAATGTCACGCTCCAGCGGCGGTGAGTGTGTGACATGACGGATCAGACGCCGGTGTCCCGAATAAATAAAAAAGAAGAGGAGCCGCATTAGGAAGCCACACCGCATGGGAAAGTGCATGTCACATCCATGTTCACTCGGTCTCTGCCGCGCCATCCCTCACTCTGCTGCACCGCTTCTTTCATTTATCGTCCCCTCACTCTTTTTCCACTTACTTTTCTACTGCTCTCCCCCTCCCTCCCTCCCCCCCTCCAGCCTCCTTCCCCTTCCTCTATGTCTCTCTCCGTTTCTTTCCCTCTCCATCACTCACTCCATAATTTCACCTCTGCTCTCCATCACTCCCCGGCTCTCTCTCTCTCTCTTTCTCTCTCTCTTTCTCTTTCTCTCACTCTCTCTCACTCAGGCATTTCGGCCCCTCTCTCCCACACTGCCGTGGCACAATGCAGGGATCATTAGTGACTTAATGGAGGTAGCCATTTTCTGCAGGGGGCAATAACAATGGCAATGAGCAGTATCCACCACTCCCTCTACCCTCCTCTTCCTCTGTGCTTTCCGTCCATCCTCTTTTCTTCTCCTTTTCTATCTTGTTGACTCTCTGCTTCCTCACCCTCTCTCCTCTGCAGTTGACAGTGACACTGAGTGCTGTGTGCACCCGGTGTAAGAGTGGTCCTCCTGTCTCATTTATACTGATATTGGACTCAGTAGCAGGTATGTGTGTGTGTGTGTGTGTGTGTGTGTGTGTGTGTGTGTCTGTGTGTGTGTGTGTGTGTGTGTGTGTGTGTTTTGACATGGGAATGACCATCACTGCCAAAAGACTGCATAAGCGCACCGCCGTGTGACACATCGGCAAGAACAAACGCAGGTGGGATGCTTACACACGCATGAGCTGACAAGATTGCGCACGAGTGTGTACGTGTGTGTGCGCACGTTTCTTCAACTGAGCAACTCTGCCAGTTTATTTTGGGCGATATCGTCGCATGGAAAAAAAGGGGTAGCGAGATGGTGATTCAGTATACAGTAGCTAAGGCCTTATGGGAAAGAAGAGGGGAAATAATAAATAATAAAATCCCACACACTTTCTATTGTTAGGTTGTAATAAAAAAAAATACTTGTAATAAGGAATGTCTATGTATAAATTATGATACTTAAAAAGGATAATTAATAAGGAATAGTGAGCCTTATGGGAAGGAGTATGCATGACATAGAAGAAAGTCACATTGAGTTTCTTAGTTTCTTAGACTTAGTTCAGGTATGCATGTAATGAGATGGAGAGAGGGTGATGGATACTGAAGTCTCCTAGAGGAACACAAAGGGCAATAAAACAACTCCACTTGAGGGGAGTTGTTCTGCTGAACTCTACGTGAGGGGGGAGAGATGACATCAAGAACCATAAAGCCTAGAGGAGGTGATGAACCGACGTGACCAATCCGAATGCTGATTCTAGCCATGTGAAACTTTAGCCGAATATATGTTGTAGAACTGAGCCAATGAGAGGCGACGATGCACATTTTCATTGGACTATATAATCAAATGTACTGGTCAGTTCGAGGCGCTCTTAGGTCAATGCGCACAGACAGTTAACTCTCGCAGGCAACTGTTGAGGGCCTGTGGCCTGCCATTGGCCTATGAACCAGAAGATAAGATTTTTACTCTGTTATCACAACGCTTTTCACTTTATTAAATATGCTTTATTATAACTTTCGTTCCAAGAAGTCCTTTGTCTTCCCGGAACTTTTCTCAGAATACAATACTATACACACACAAACACACACACACATAACCGGATTGACGTCAGCATTTAAAAAATCGTGAGCATCGCTTCAGCAAAAACTGTGACGTATACTATACCTGTCAGCAATTGGCATAGGGGCCCATAGGAAGTTCATTAAAGAGTCATCTCATAAAACCCTGATAGTAATGAATGATTTACATGCAGTAAAGGAAGAATGTCAATGATATGTGGGAATTTTAGGTGTCTTTTAAAGAAAATATAGAATGATGCACACAGATAATGATGGATAAGACCAATGTTCTCAGAATTTACTGTGTTTGGGCACTTCATCAGCTGACATGAGTTCACAAAGCTTGAAACAGGTGAAACAAGTGTTGCTCTGACTTCCCCTATAGGGAACCTTTATGTAAATAACCATATGTCACGATAAATCAACTGCGATGCATTAAATGACTATCAGGTGACTCCGAGCACTAAATGTCCAATTAGCACAATGAACTCTTATGGACAGAAATGAACGACGGCAATCACTATTGATTTGGTTTCGAACCATTGCCTCCGTCATCACGCTGTTGTGCACATGTCACGTTGCTGATTAGGCATGACGAATGGACATGCCTCCGTGGAGGGAACAAGGTTTTAATGAACGCATGAACATACAGTAGTGTGACTCAAATGCGAGCTTCACTTTCGCCACATCTCACCTCGACACCTACGTACGGGAAGGCCTCTATCTTTTTGGGGGAATGGTGCTCAACGTGCAGGAGTGGAGGAGCACCTTGCATATTATCTTTTAATATGTCACCCATCTGAACACACGCACTCATACAGAGCAGTTCCTTCACTAATCGTGCACATCGATACACATTCGGGCGCCAAGTCGCACATTTCTGGCATTACATTTTGAGGGTATAGATTTGGCTCATTAATATGAATGAGGTCTGCTCCCATTTGTGTTTGCTGCAGTCCATCTGTAAGATTCACAGAGGAGCATGTGGGTTGTCATGCACACAAACACATGCGCACACACACACACACACACACACACACACACACACACACACACACACACACACACACACATCATCTAGATTTACTGACTTAGTGCACACACCCATACACAGAGACACAGGCATAAACACACACACACACACACATACACATTATCTAGATTTACTGACTTAGTGCACACACCCATACGCAGAGACACAGGCATAAACACACACACACACACACACACACACACACACACACACACGTTGGCACTGTGTGTATGGCCTGACAACTCTCATCCCTTTATTTACCCAGCGTTGTGCCCTGAGTCCCTCCACGCCTCTCTTTCAATCCATCCTTTTTCTTCTTCCCTTCCTTTAATACGAGTCTAGCCTACAGTTACCTCCTGCCCTATCGCTGCCTGCTGCCACAAATCCCGCTGAAAAGACAGAGGGAGTCGGTGGAAAAAGAGAGGCAGAAAAATACTAAAGGGAGGGGAGGCATTAGAGGGGGTCTCTCTTTCTTTCCCTCCAACAAAAGACCAGTGGGCATCCATCTCAGGCCTATCTGTTGACACAAGGCCACGGAATGAGCAGCCAGCTGGCTGGATCAACATGGATGAAAAATAGTAGCATCACAGCCACAACAACAACACGCACGGCGGCGAGGAAAACTATGACAACAGTTGCTCCGACGAAAAACAACAAATATAAACAAGCAAGCTCTTCGCAAAAAAAAAGAAAAAGAAAAAGAAAAAAAGGAAAAGCACAGACCGCCGGCAAAACGCGTGCAACATCGAAGGTTGCAATCACAACAATAAAAGCATCCAAACAAGAAAAACAATCACGGCTGCTGCAACTTCTTCTTCTTCTTCTTCTTCTTCTTCTTCTTCTTCTTCTTCTTCTTCCAGGACATCCGCTATAACCACCACCTACTCAACAGCAGCAGCAAAACACCGACAAAAATAACGTAACCTGCTGCAGCTACAACCATAGCAACTGCGAAGAAAACACCATCCACAACCTCCACCACCACCTCCTCCAAAAATTGCAGTGTCTGCTACAACTATTATTATGCTTGCAACCATTCTGGGTTTTATGGCAGTTAGTCCCCCCCCTCTCACTTTTCCATTCTACTCCTCCGTGTCTCTCTCGCATCTCTCTCATCCATGAGCTGTGGTGGTGGGAACATCTGAAAAAAAACTTAAATCCTAGATTTTGTGCGCCGGGGCAAACAGCACCCCGTCATTTCTCTAACCCCCCCCCCCTCCTTAACCCCCCCGCTCATCTTCCCTCTCCATCTCGCCCCCTTTCCTTCTCTCCTCGCAGCCATCAAGCGCAGCAATCAACCGAGATCTTCAGCGAGAGCTGGGAGGGAGGGCGCAGGGAGCATGAAGACGAGGAGAGAGGGAGGAATATTAAGGACATTGATGGTAGAGTGCAGCGGCTTGACATTTAAGGCGAGAACCCGACTGGACTCCATGGGTAATGATGGCTCCGGCAGTGACTTGACTTCTTTTACATATGCGGGTCACACCATTGTTAATGTAGTAATCTGGAACATTTCTCAAGCATCAACGTTCCTGGTTCATGGAAGAGTCTCTATTTGTTCTTGAAAGATGAAAATCCCCGGTGAGGTGTGACTTCAACCTCAGATTGTATTAATTAAACCAACTTGTGAACTCAGCAGTTAGAATATAAAAAAATGGAGGCACGCAGTTGACGGCAGAAAATATGCTCTTTACTCCTATCAGCTGCGATTAAATGTTTTACTATTCACCAGTGTAATTGCAAGGAGATGGAGTCAAGTAGACTTAAACTAAATTACCTATCTTTGGAAGGGAAAACAAAGTACGGTAAATGCATCTGAAAATGTCCTTCACAAAGCCAGGAATTAAAATCAAAACAGACACTTGGGGAAATAAATTCAAATTATGTCTTTTTTCACTTCTGAATAAGTGAATTAGATAATGGAGCTGTTTATGACCTTGTTCCTTCATGTTGTATTAGTCAGTTGTTTCTGTGAAACCAAAACAATGAGCTGAAAGACACTAAAGCACCTCACAGAGCTGAAAGACACCGCAAAGGTAGGTGATCATTCTCAATTAGTTCATCATTATGAATGGCCCCTGTTAAATTACACTCGGTTATTCCATCCATTGTTAATATGGAAATATTGATTTGTGCAACTTAAAAAATACGTTCCCTGGTTCTTCTGATATGCTTATATGTTATATGCTGATATGTTCGCCAACATCTCTGTATTTTCTCCCAGCTCACAGGTGTTTTAAATCTGTTTGACAAACATCAACAGGGATTTCAAGGATTACCAGAAACACTGTAAATAATCATACAAGTACATTGGGGTCCACATAAAAGCAGTCTGTTCGTTGTGTGTTTTCACATGCTTGGCCTATAAAACTGATTCTGAAAGAGCAGTTGTAGCCTCGACAGTAGACAAAGCTTCAAATAAGGAAGCTACACACACATCTTCAACAAGATTCATACAATCACCAGAGTTTCAAGGTGGATACGAGGACGGCCACAATATCAGATCACTACACGATTATCATGGGTGAAATGATTCACAGTAATAATGTCATCGCTCTAACTTTGTTTGCTGTGCGTTTTTTATGATATGAAATGAATTACACTCAAAATGGGAGCGGAGGGAGGTGGAGAGAGAGAGAGTCTGTAACCATTTAAGAAGCGCTGGCTTATTTACACAATATCACACATGTATTATTAACAAGATATCAATATTTCCTTTCATAAATATCACCATTATCGTCAATGCCAATACATCTTGACATCCCTTGTGGGCACACGAGATGAGTGTCACCAATTCAGGAGCTGACCGAATGTGAAATATGTTCACAATCTCCCCTTCTGTTCCCTAAGTTATGGTGTTGAATACTGGCCAGGAGAGATGTCACAGTGAAGTTGACCTGTGACCTTTGAACAAAGTCTAATCAGTTCGTCCTTGAGTCCAAGTGGCCCGTCTGTTCCAAATTTCAGACATTCCGTTCACAAGAGTGAACAGACAGACGGAAGGACAACCTAAAAACA
Source organism: Ophiodon elongatus (assembly GCA_016806645.1). Taxonomy (NCBI): domain Eukaryota; kingdom Metazoa; phylum Chordata; class Actinopteri; order Perciformes; family Hexagrammidae; genus Ophiodon; species Ophiodon elongatus. The sequence continues at coordinate 214,584 of JACSYO010000526.1, read as the reverse complement.
CAATGCCTCTGGCCACAGCTTTCTCCAGGGGCATAAAAGCTACCTTCACTAATTTTTATGTATTTCAATTCATTCCATCTTCGCCATGTTTTCGCATCACAAAAAAAAGAAATATACGTCAGACGGGAACTTTCCATTCCGGTCTAGCTGGACCAAACATTTCTAGGCCCGGTGATGCTGGTGGAGACGGAGGAGGAGAGTGAGCGATGACGGGAGCAAACACAAATCTGTGGAGGAGGGAGGAGGGAGGAGGGAGGAGGGGAATGGAGATAAGATGCAGTGAGGAGGCAGTGAGGAGGCAGAGAGGGCCAGAGCGGCGAGAAGTGACGAGAGCTGATCTCTATTGATCACCACAGACAGCTTCATTATCAGCACTTTACTGGACACACAGTGAATTCACAACCACTTCCTCCTGTGTGTGTGTGTGGCTGTCTCTCTCTGTGTGTGTGTGTGTGTGTGTGCGTGTGTGTGTGTGTGTGTGTGTGTGTGTGTGTGTGTGTGTGTGTGTGTGTGTGTGTGTGTGTGTGTCTATGCAGTATCGAGTACATTACTTTTCACATGTAGTCTGGTGGAGACTCTCAAGTTGATGATATCAATCCGGTTATTCGAGGTTTGCATGACTCCAGGATCAGAAAGACACAACTAATTTTACTATTCTCCAGACTGAAAGTTATTGTAATCAGATTACTATAATCCCATTACATTGAATCCCTTGTGTCCTACCTGTGTCCCTGCAGCACTCCACCGGGCAGCAGGCACATTCATGAATTAATGAGCACGGCCGTTGAGCCGTCTCTCTGAGAGCTGGAGAAAGTATTGAACGATCAAGGAGGACCGTGAGAGAATGAAAGGAAGGAAGGAAAGAACAAAACAACAAAATTGTCTTTTGTTAGCAACAGCAGCGAGGCCTCACTCTGCTCGACGCTTTTGAAGGATTCTATTATGAATACAGTTCTGAAGGCCAATATCTATGTCAGTACAGGAAAAAAATACTTGTTTTTAGCACTGTGACAGTGACAACCAGTGGTGTAAAGTAACTGAGTACATTTACTCAAGTACTCTATGACTGTTCACTGTCCTGGCTCCTAAATGGTGGAATGAGCTCCCCAATGACATCAGGACAGCAGAAAGTCTCTACATCTTCCGCCGCAAACTAAAAACACATCTTTTCCGACTATACCTGGAATAAAAAAGAAATAAAAAAGAAATAGTGTACATATATATTTCGTAGCACTTTAGTAGCACTTAAATGGCTCTTACTTATAGCACTTGGTAGGTTGGCTTTCTTGAGGAATTGTACTTTCTTAATTCTTGTTGTTCTGGTTTTGAACCCTCATGGTTGAATGCACTTATTGTAAGTCGCTTTGGATAAAAGTGTCTGCTAAATGAAATGTAATGTAATGTACTTAACTTCTATTTTGAGATGCTTGTACTTTAAAGGCATCAGTCAACATCCATGAGAATTGGATGAGAAGATCGATACCAGATTGTTTAATCTGTACAAAACAAAAGCGTCAACTTACCATTACACATTGGTTATATGCTTAACTATCATTGGCTGGAACCAGTGACTTCCTGGAGTCTCTGCTGGTTGCCTGGCAACTGCACAGAGACAAGAAATAGTCCGTCTCTTAAACACCTGTAACTTGCTGCTTTTACGATTGTTTTGGTCTTTGTACTCCAGCTATATTTTTTAAGTACAGACATGAGAGTGGCATCGATCGTTTTTTTTTACAAGGTAAACTCACCTGTTGATATGTATAAAATAAGCACCTCAAACAACTACAGCATCAAAATACTGCTGACATTAATGCTTTAGTAGATCCAATCAAATTATAGTACTTTACATACTCATATTTTACTGATAGAACTGATGGTACTTTTATTAATTGATAAGTTGGCAAATTGAAAATTAATATTTTAAGCTATTTATTAAGGAAAATGCCAAAATCTATTGTTTGCAGCATCTGAAATGTGAGGATGTCTTGGTTTACTCAATTGATTTAATCTCTTTTATCATGGGAAATTTAATATCTTTGAGTTGTAGACCGTTACTTGGACATATCAAGTAATCTTAAAACAACTTGTGCTCTTAGGTTTTTTTACACTAAATGAGTAATCCAACACTAGACAACAGAAATCAATAACAAGAATAATAGACCTCCACAGCAGACAATTTCACTTGTCATCGCGGGAAAAGCACAAGTATTCTATCCGCTCCATTCACGTGTCCCAGTAAGCCATGGCAATGTGACATGCACAACACAGGACCCTGAAACTGAAGCGGAGGAATTAAATTCAGTCATCTTTATTATTATTATTTTTCTTTATATTTACACCTGTGCTTTCCACACTGTGAAGATTTCTTCTGTGGAAAAGGCCGATTGTTAGCGGCAGCCATCCAGATACTGAAGTAAAAAAAATGTTTGGAGAAGTTGTAACAAGCCACGGAGAGAACTGGACATTAAATATTTAGAATGTGGTATACAATGAAAGGCCCAAGGTGAACTAACCATGATGCCCAATGTGACCGAGACCCAGGCGAACTCCGGGGACTGAAAGGCTGCATTAACTCCGTCTCTGTTTTTACGGCTTTCTCTCATCGGATTCCTGTGATAAAAACGGGCAACATTGTCCACTCCACATCCAACGATTACATCAATGAGTACAACATCTGAATACATTGAATAGTCAACAGGGTAGAGCAGCAGATAATATGGCAGAGGGAAGGGAAACAGGGTATAATGCATGTTCGCTTCAAATCTTCTTTCTTTCCCTTTCAGCACTCCCCCCTCTCCTTCCCCACACACCCTTCGCCTCATATCTTCCTTTCATTACCTGGAGAGGAAGCGCTGGCGGAGGGAGGAGGGGGGGGGAGTGGAGGGAGGGGTTGAGATGGAACGTAGTTAGTGGTTGCTGGAGTTAGAGGTGTGTGTGTGTGTGTGTGTGTGTGTGTGTGTGGTGGAGGGGGGGGGAGTGAGGAGAGGGAAGAAAGAATGAGCGAAGGTTGGCGAGGAGTTGCCTTGGCAACGGGGAGCGGGGCCCTCGTTAGCCCAGCAGGTGCTAATAGGGATAACGAGGGAGTGTTGGGGGGGGGAGCAGAGAGGGAGGCAAGACCTTTACCTCTCCCAGACTCCTTTGCTCCAGTACTCTCTCTAGCTGCTCATCTTCCTCCTTTGCTTTAGACCTTATCTCCTTCCCCCTTTTCTTCCTCCTCTCTTTCTCCCTGTACATCTCCCCCTATTTCTTACTCCTCTTCTCGTTCTATCCATCCATTCCACTTTAAGCATCTCTTACCATTTCAGCTGCACCGGTTGCACTCATTTCAACAACTACCGGCCCTATTTCCCCCCTCTCTCTCTCTCTCTCTCTCTCTCTCTCCATTTCCACTTTTCTTCTCCAATCCATTTTTGCCTCCCTCTTTGAGCCTCGTCCTTTTTCCACCCCTCCATCCTGCCCTCCATCCATCCTTACAGTACTTCAAGATGGATGGAAAATAAAGTCCTCCAGCGGCTCTCTAGATGAAGAAAAGAAAGAAAGAAAAAAAAAGAAAAAATGCAAAGAGAGACAAGAAAATAAAAGCTGAGGGGATTGTGAGGGAGAGGGAGAGAAAGGGGGAAGAGGGAGACAGAAAGTGAGATAGAGAGAGGACATTCAAATCAATACTTGTGTTTGTCAGGTTGTATTTTTCTGCTGCCTCGTGTTGAGTCCTCCCCCTGTACTATTCTTTCTCGTATCTCTCTTTCTAAACACACACACACACACTCACACTCACTCCGGCCGTGAACCCAGCAGCCGCCGCCATTTCAGGTTGTTTTCTCCTCCTCAAATCTCTTTCTCCCTCAGCTGCCCTGGCCATTTTGCCGTCTCCGACAAAGCCTCTTCATAAGGCATTCAGCGAGAGGACAGATCTTCCACTGCCGTTTCATGAATTTCGAGTTCATACAACCTGATGCTAATTAAAACACAAGTGCCCAAGGCCTGGCCACTTATCGGCACAAAGCAAACACAGGGGCTCCACATCAATGCAGCCAAACGTGTTCTGCCACAAATATGTTCGCTGTTCACAAAACAACATTCTGGTGCTGATGGAACACACAACATTTCACAATTTTCCAAGGTCAGTTGTTCTGTTAAGGGAGATAGATACGTTTGGTGGTGATGCATCCATGTCTCACCAGTAAATCACAACTTAGCACGTTGGTAAAAAATGATTGCAGACTGGTAGGGAGAACGAAGACTGACCTTTTAGTAATTTAGTATATCTGATGCAGACTGCATCCACAGAACAGACAGGATAGCCCAAGGTACATCTGCACCTTTACCCAAATGCAAATCTCTCCCGTGCTCTATTTTTTTCCAGAATGCAAATCCAAAAACAGAAGCTCCCTCTATATATACAAACACAGCCTGGCTGTGAAGTCGCTCACCCGATATCCTAAAAAAAACAACCCCACATGCGAGACACTCGGCCCCATCTGTTAGCATACCTGCCAATTCTCTTGGTTTACCCAGGAAAACTCACACTTTGTGTCTTAGCTGGCATCTCGGGGGCCATGAAAGGAGGATCTCATGGATCGTCACACTACCAAACAAAGAAAAGAACAAAAAAAAAGAAAAGCAGTGCATGTTGTAATCTTGGCTCTCGGTGATACGATGCTGGTGCACCGCGGCGCGCGCTTCCTGGCCTCGGGTGAGGTGGCAATGGCACCGGGAAGCCCGTGTGGCCGGGTAATTCCCATCGTTCCAGGCGTCATGCGGCTGACCTCCAGAGTGTTGTGCAGCGGTGTTGGGGGGCAAATGGGTGTTAGGGGGTGACTGTGGCTTAGTGGTGAGCAGGGTTGTCCTTCAATCAGAGGATCGGCGGTTCAATCCCTATCTCCGCTAGTCCATGTCAATGTGTCCTTGGCCAAGACACTTAACCCCAAATAGCTGTGCCTACGGTGTATGAAAGTTAGCTACTCCTGATGGGCAGGTGGCACCTTAGCCCCTCCCATCAGTGTGTGAATGGGTGAATAATGTAGTGTCAAAGCACTTTGAGTGGTCGGAAGACTAGAAAAGCGCTATACAGGTCCGTCCATGTTGTGCAGCGGCGCTCACATGGACTGAAAAGTCTGATCACAGTTTTTACATCTCCCTATTTCCTTTGGAGTTGTGTTGACAAGTATTTGTTAAGTGGTCGTGAAAATGTAAGACACTAAAAGGAAGCAACACATTGATTGCTAACCTCAAATTGTAAGTCGACTCGTTTGGTTTGATGCTCTGAAAATAGAGCGGCTTTGTCCACAGTCGCCTAGGTTTCTCCCGAAACATAACAACTCTCTGTGTGTGGAGGCTGATAAGTCTCTTCTTCTGCTTGTTTAAATTCCAGCAATCTGTTTGGTGGTTCGCCTGTTTAACTGCCAATAGAAAACAGACCCAGGGAGGCACAACATGGACATAGGAAAGAGCTTAAAGCTGGGATTCATAATCTATATATACTGTATATATAACAAAACTCTTTCTCCTCACAACCTGAAACAAATAACAAACACAGACAGTAGTGTTTTTTTTAAGTTTTTTTTAAATGTCATCCCTCCACGGGAGAGACTGACATGTTACACATTTTAATTGACGAATACTTTTTCTATTACTTTGGTGTCTCTTCTGCATTGTTAATATCGGGTTACGGTAACAATAGCTGAGTTTACCTCACCAAACAGCTATAGTTTAAAGTCATGTTGAGTGAACGCACAAACACCCACCAACAACAGGCTGTGGTCTTTAGGAGAAAAGGTTCAAATCTGTGTTAGTCCCAAGACAAACTACTCCACAGTAGTCACGGGCTATTTATTGGCTCTACTTCTGATTGGCAGTGATCGAATCATAAGTGTAAAGGAAAAAATTGTGCAAAAACTCGTAGCCACGATGCAAAAATCGTTTCAACATGACAGTCTTCTTCAGGGTCAAAGAGAGAGTAACTTTATCATGACACATTGGCTCTCCTCAAAGCCACAAGACTCCAGTCAGACAACAGTCATTTTTCACTTGATGGTCATCAAAACACAAATTGCATTCAAACTTGACAGAAACAAAATAAAGACACTCATCAAGTCCGTCTTTGTTAATGGTTCCACTGTTCCAACATTCATCAACGTGAGTCACCAGGTTGGATGTGAAAGTGACAACACTCCATTGACAGAAGCAATGCTGATGACTGGAAAACAAACTTCACTCTAACTCTACAGAAACAAATGATCCTCTCACTGAGCCGACAACTAACCCTGTTTCCTGGAGCATTCGTGACATTAGACGTGACACACCACGAAAAAAGAAATTGAAAAAACGGAAATGATACTTGTCTTTACTGGCAATGGGAAAGGAGTCCATTGCATCATTTCAGAAGGTTTTCCCGTGTTGTACATTTGTGCTAATGTTGGTGGGAAAAGGTTATTAGATGCTCCTTTAGTGTATTGCAGATAAGCTTAAACTCAAACTACATAGCTTAGAAATATGTCCTCCAACCCCATTAACATTTTATCAGCCCCACCTCCGCTCCAACACTCACCTGTTGGCTCCGACTGCTGTTTCCCCTGAAGGGGAGAATTCATTATTGTCACGCCCTCTTTGCAGACATAAGTATATGCTGCAGGGAGCGATGAGGTCACAGCATACATGCCAAACATTAACAACTCTATTAACAAATTATTAACTCCTTAGTTGACTGTATGAGCATTATTTTGTCCTGCAAGAATACAGCTCAACCACTAACCACACGTTTTAAATAATGATAACAGCTTATTATTACTGATGATGTAAAATAGCTGGCATTGAATAAACCATGACAAAGCTCTCATTATTGGATAGGTATAGGATCGGCAGGATCTAAACTCCAATCCCCTGAGAAAACTTGAATGTGTATTCTTCACTGCTCCGATATCGACAGTATACTTTGTGCTTACATCGCTGTGAAAATGTATTCAACTCATACTGCTGCAAAGCACTTCAGAGTGCCCGCCACATAATGGCATATTATGCATATATTGTGTATGCGCACAAGATAGAGGACACATAAGTAAGTTCAGTGATGCACAAACCAACAAGGACACTGTAGTGCACACGCACGCACGCACACGCACACACACACACACACACACACACACACACACACACACACACACACACACACACACACACACACACACTTATGCAGCAGATCCTGAATGAATAAACCAGTGATGCAGAGGACTAACTCAAGGACTATCTCTCTCTCTCTCTCTTTTGTCTCTCTCTTTCTCTGTTTCCCTCTCGCTCTCTTCACAAAAATAAACCAGGTGTGCATCTGGCGTACCCTCCTCCTACCTGCCTGTCACCTCGGGGATGAGGGAATGAGTGAGAGAGTGAGAGAGGGGGAGGGAAGAGAAGAGGGTGAGGGAAGAGGAAATTCCCAGCAGAGGAGACAGGAGTACAGACATTCCTGGGGTGTGAATGGGAACAACCCCTCCCTTTTATCCTGCGTGGAATCGGGTCCAAAAGGCTTGGGGGCAGATATGACCCTGAAACTTACACACACACACACACACACACACACACACACACACACACACACACACACACACACATACAAACACACACAAAGAGCACAGCTTCTTCTGAAACAGCTGGATAAAGACATCATCTGTCATGGTTGTCAGCTTACGCCCCTCGCTTCTCAACAACAACGGCAAAATGCACATGTACGCCAGCGCGTGCACACGCTGGTTGAAATGTGTGTGTGTGTGTGTGTGTGTGTGTGTGTGACACCCTCCCACCTCCGCTAAATCACATGGACAAACATACATTCGTCCTTCGCTCTCATCTCTCTATAATAGTAGGATAGAGACGTCATCTGTCACACTCAACTGTCAACTGTCCAAACACAGCCGCCCACCTGTCCGCACACACACACACACACACACACACACACACACACACACACCTCAAAACCTGCACACACGCACGCACACGTACGGACTAAACAGATGCATCCCCTCACACATCATAGCATTTCTATCTGTAAACACTCCAATTACCTGAGAGCAGCATGGGGTCTGGGGGGAAATTGCTGCTTCATTATCACAGCAGTTATTATGTTAACCCACGTGTCAGAGTCATGGCCACACACACACACACACACACACACACACACACACACACACACACATACACACACACACACACATAATGATTGGGTCACGCTATAGGGCTGACAGCACTTCCATAGGTGGACGGACTAGGTCATTACTGCAAAATACATGCATTCAGAATGAGAGGAAAACGGATGTACTGATCATAGCAATACAAGTGTGCGTGTGTGCGTGTGTGTGCGTGTGTGTGTGCGTGTAGGTGTGTGTGTTTAAAACATCATTAGAGAAACGCAGACTTCCACTTCATATGGGAACAGACGCAGTGAGCGAGCTGCAGACAAACACTATTGTAGGTCTAACACACAGCTGCTTGTACAACAGGAGCCCTCCTCCGTAATGTATTGTCCAATATTCTGTAACTACGTTAAAGACCAGCTCCAGAGCGGCCGAGCTATAACTGCTAAGTGGCCAAGTGCTTCCTAACACACTTGATCCTGCGTGTTGGTTCTTTAGAGAGAAATATCTACGTAAAGCAAGGAAAAAGGAAAGCGGCTTAAAAAAAAGAAAAGAAAACAGCTATTGAGGAGTTTCTGTAGAGAACAGCTGGTTGTCTGTTTTCTGTTGCTGGGAGGTTTTAAGTCTTGTCTGCTTATACTGACAAATGCTGGAGCTCTTCTATTCTAGTTTATGATTAAAAAAAAAAAACGTTTCTGTATTTTCTCGCCACCACATTCACAGCCTCTTCATTACATGCTGGTTCATCTGTGTCTGGTCCATGCAGCTTCAACAGAGCACAGTTTCCCAGAGACTGTGCTCATGGTGCAGGCAGTTTTTGGACACCTCCCTGGCCTGTCATTGGCCCCAGTAATATACTCCTTCATTCCCACTTGACAATTACTTTTTTCCCTTGTGCTGGCGCAGCTCTATATGAAGGGAAATTGAGTGTAGAGAGAGCCATGGCTCAGCAAGATCTGCTCGTGAGGGGTGTTTAGCCCTCTCTGACGGCGTTGGCTCTGTCATGCAGTCAACGGATTTAGCCGGCCAGACGCACATTCAATAACATCCTGATCACCCTCCAACCCTAATACGGGCTCCATAAAATGCTCCACTGCCAGCTCAGCTCATAACGTTCAACATCACCACCGCGGGGACCGAGGAACGCAGGGATCACATATTTTCATAGTCCCCTGACCTTGAGAGTTGAAAGTTATTTGTTTGAGGATAATTCTCAAGTGTATTAACAGGCCCAGCGTTTCACGAGGCTGGTGGTATAAACACAAGCTGTGTTTAGGTTTGAATGGGCCCAAGCATTCCTGAATGACGGGGGAAAGGCAAATAGCTGCTGGCAAGTGAGACAGTAGAATAGAATATTGAATCTGCCCAAATATGGAAACAGCCATAAAACAATCACATCAACAGCAGGACTCTTTCAGGACAAGCGTTTTTTGTGGGCGTCCAAGTGAGGGGATTGAAATGGCCTACGCGCTTGTACTCGCGCACACACACACACACACACACACACACACTCATTTACGCATGCACACACGCACACACAGTGTTGTACAGTATCTCCATTTAAACAGGGAAGTAGAGGGAGAAGGCACATAATGGCACAACAAAAAGCACCAGAGAGACAATTAGCTCTTGCGCATGAAGTCACAATGGAGTATGTATGTGTGCGTGTGTGTGCGGGTGCGTGTGCTCGTGCATGTTTATGTGACTGTTTGTATAAGTGTGCATGCATGTGCCAAAGCGTGCATGCATCGCAGCCGGCTGTATGTACGCATGCCAGTCTACTTGTTTGCTCACCAATCAAACACACGCCACTCGTGTGTGCATTGTAGCCGTCACTCTTCTCCTGCCCAAAACACACGTACACACACGTACACACACACACACACAAATACACACAAACACGCGGGTTGGCATCTGGGTTGGCATTTGCATTGGCAGCATGGCACCCATGTCTGGTATCCATACAAAGAGGCAGAGAGCTGTAATCCAGACCCAGCCCTTGGTGTGTGCGCATGTAGTAGCGTGTGTCATCGGGAGACACAGTCGGCGGCGGCGTCCTTCGTGGGTTGCGTAACAGCACGCTTTAGCCTCATTCTCTAGCAGGACATGGCACACTGACAACCAGACAACTAGCGCCCAGGCCTGGAGAGGTGCGCCTGCCCAGAACTCTGTGTGTGTGTGTGTCTGTGTGTGTACTCTTTTATGTGACTGGGTGTGTAGCAATGTGGCATAATGAGTCTGAAACCACCCCAGGTGTGTATAATGTGTTCCAGCTCAAACTGTGTGATATCACACACAGATACACACAGCAACCACTGTTTCACAGGTGTTGCAGAGCTGATATGCATTTGTGTTCTCACACAAGGACAGATTTATACGAGTTACATATCTTTCACCCTCACTATGTGATCTGTGTGTGTGTGTGTGATTGTATATATATATATATATGTGTGTGTGTGTGTGTATGTGGAAGACTCAGGTGTGGATTAGCAGGCTGGGGCTCAGGGAGCGAGCTCAGGACACAGTCACTCCTGGGGGGTTGGCTGGGGGTGACGGGGGTTAATTAACAATGGGCGCGCACATACACACCTGCGCGCACACACCTACACACCGCTGACCCGCGTGTCGGTTCATCCCCAGCGGAGAATAGGTGTAGGTTTAAGGAAGGCATGTGTGAACGGGGAAGGTGTGTGATTGGATGGCACAGATGTAGAAAGTAAATTGGAGTCAGACAGACAGACGGGGGGGTGGGGGAGGATGTGGGGGGGCGGGTAGGAGGACAACATGGGAGACAGATGCGCAGACAGACGCAAAGCAAAAGGTCAATAAACAGAGAGTAAGAACGGCACAATGCAAACAGACGGAGACAAACAGGCAGAGGAGCAAATACGCCAAACTAGATTGAAACTAGAGAAAATAGATGGAAACTTCAGGGTTCAAGACATCACGAGACGCTGCACAGGGAGCCGCTACCAAACTGAGGTGGGCAATCTCCGTGACGGAAACGTGCCACGTGAAAAACAGCATCTCTCTCTCTCTCTCTCTCTCTCTCTCTCTCTCTCTGCTGAGGTCAGACGGATTATTGGTTTGCTGATCTACGAGTCAGACCTTTCGGTGACATCTTTATCTCTAGCTGATGCAGTTTGATTGATTACACATTTGAATAATAGATTGCCCGCTTGTATCGACGAGAACAACATTGTCAAGTCAGGTTTGTTTTTACAGCCCGCCATCGTCTTCAGTGTCTTAATGGACTTTGTGTGCTCAAGCTCTCTAAGAGCCCTTTTAAAGCGGCGGTTGTATAACGCAGCTCTGCTAAATGCGAGTTTGACCCATTTACATGAGACATCCATCAGAGGTTATGACTTTGTTGGGAGCATTCAGACTCCAGTCTGCAACTGCAGTTCTTTCTTTTTAAATAATTTTGTTTTTATTAAATTAATTAAGATTAACCAGAAGAAGAACAAAGGAACAGTACGCAAAACCATAACCCCCTGGTGCGATTCCCATCGGACCAAATTATCTGCCAGATAAAACATTCACACTCATATTCGTATATCATTCAGTGAAAAACCATGCATCTCCAAATCGATCAATAAAACATGTGATGAAATAACACAAAGACGCGCACATAATTCATAATGTTCTAGGCATACAACTGAAGTTCAATAAACCATAGAAAAACATTACAGAAGTAGGAAAATTATAAATAATCCACCAATTTAGCATTTCACTCCTATAACCTCGTCGGTACAGTAAAAAAAGAAAAGAAAAAAATCGATCAAATTCGATGCTGCAGAACCAACGATATCGAACTTGTTTCTACGTTCCTCTTACTTGCCAAAACCTGCTGCCTACATTACCCACGATGCAATCCATCCGTCGACAGATATTTGGGTGTTTTCATGCTATAGTAACGACTCATGGAGCCCTGAGTTGCTAGCCTCGAGCAGAGGTGAGGAGCCACAGCTAAGCTCACTTGTGTCTAACACCCCCAGATTTTTTCTTTTTCACTTTTCAAACCAGTAGTTTTCAGCCCCAGCTGACGCCGACTCTTGTAGGCACTTGAGGCAATTTATCAGACTTCACACAGCTCCCTCTGGAGCCACAAAAGGCTTTATACAACTTTTTTCACCCATGCAGTACTTTGATGAGTAAAATCTGTGGGGTTTCCTTTCAGAGGCCTTTTAAGAGGCATGGCTATTCACCAGAACTGAATAGTCTCCAAACCATAATAAACCAGCAGGGTCACGGACCCGGGTCAGCTGATGTTATTCAGATGGAACAACAACAACAACAACAACAACAACACAGGTCTGTATTAAGTAGAAGCAGAACAGGAACAACCTTTGAGGAGATAAATTGGACTGAACCTCAGGAGAGGGAATTTAAGGAGAGGCTTTTCAATTTAGCTGCAACATCATATTCTAATCAGAGATTCTTCAAATGTGCATGAATTAATTATTATTATGATTATCATCCTCTGTTTCAGTGGATTTGGTGCAGAAGGTTTCAGTGGACCGTGTCTAATGCTGCTTCAGAGGCATTTCCAGTCTGGTTCAGTTCTGAGGAAAACAATTTTTAGGGGTGCATGATATGGATTTTTGTCAGTCATTAGCGATCATTTATAATTACTTGCTTCTCATACCAATAAAATAATCGACCATTTGAAATTTGTATTTTGAAAAGAAGTTCATAACCTGTAGTTTATGCACACCTGAGGGTAAGAAAGGCTAAGATGTGAGCAAAGACGGATTAATTAAATATTTCATGGCTCTGACCCAACCAAATTATTTTAATGATTTTATTATTGCCCAGCCCGACATACCGCCACCTATTGTATCGGATGTGTAGACGCTGCAGTTGTTAAATCAATGAAAGCAACATGGCTTCGTATTTTCAACCAATGATTTATCGGCTATAACCAGAATAATACATAATGACACAAATTTCTCCATTTCGATGGCCGAAGAGCAAAATCTCCTATCTGAAAAATGCACTTTTTTGAGAATCCCAAAAAAACGTGTTTTCTTGCAGAATGCTATATGTTAAGGATACCCAATAGATAATAGAAAATACAAAAAAATACAAAAAAATAAAGAAATATACAAAAATATACAAAGTGCAGATAGGAGGTTATTGCACTTTTCCTGGATCATTTTGCAGATAGGATGTTTTGCACTTTGGCCATCGTTATCAGTTGATAACTTATGTGTTCCGATAGATATCGTGCATCCCTACTCTGAATGATTGGATTCAAAGTAGAAAATATACAGAACATAAGCTATCGGCTGCTTTGGTATTAGCCGTTAAAGACCGCAGTTAAAGCGGGCCCTCTACTTTTTTACATGTACAATCATTGATGGAGAGCTATTGATTCCTCCCATCGAGTGACGCCAGACGTCTGTGTCTGTACAGGTCAGTAAGTAATGAATCGATCGGCTCTCGTTATCCGCGGAGACGGAGAGCAGGAGGAGACAGGTGGCCCGAGTGACGGACAGACCGACTGTATAAACAGCATACGTACAGGCCGCAGGAATGTGGGCGCCGGGCAAACTTTAGTGAGGTCGCGGCGGGAAAAAAATGGAGGTGATTCAGGCATAGCATCTCATATAGGAGAGCAGAGATATAGAGGGGGGAGAGAGCAGGGGGAAGGCACAGACAGGCAGATAGCAGACAGTCAGTGGGGAAATTACTGAGGGGTGCAGAGCGAGAGAGATGCTGGCCGCCACTGAGAGAACGGTAAAATGTCAACTCAACACACACATTATGAAACACACAGATAGAGGGGGGGTGGGGGGGAGGAGGGGGATGGGGAGGGGGCGGGAGGGGTGTTGAGCGACAGGAAGGTGCAGAATGAGAAAGTGTGGAGTATCTGTGTTTGTATCTGAGTGTCTGTGGGTACATATATGCAAATGAAAGTGAGTGTATAGGTTGCTGTGAGTGTACTGTGTGTACTGTGAAAAGGTGAGCGGGGGGAGGGGGGGGGGGGCGACAGCAGGGCAGTCGTTAAGCACAGACGAGACGAGGAAGGAAGATGACTCTAATGGATGTGAGCCCATTCAGATGTGAGCAATGGCTACAAGCCCTATCCCTAAAGAATTACATTCAAATACAACAAATTTCAGGATAACTTTTTAATTAAAATTTTTAATGTTCATCTCACTTCACTGAACACTGACGACAGATGTGACCTCCTCATCACCTCACTCCGCCATCCTTAACCACCACTAAATGACAGGCGCAGGTGCACCATGTTATGTAGTTCCCTATCTAACTTAAGGAACAGGACACAATAACCACAGTTGCCACTAATTATATTGTTGTTAATTATTTCAATAAACCTGAGAAAGTGATCTACAAAATCAATCTTCACAAAAATCAATCTCAGACAGATAGTTTGTTGTGTGTAGAATGTGTGTGTGTGTGTGTGTGTGTGTGTGTGTGTGTGTGTGTGTCGATTC
>JACSYO010000526.1:152500-197500 GCA_016806645.1 Ophiodon elongatus | reverse complement strand
TAAGGAGGAGGCAGAAGAGTCAGAGACTGTTATCTCAAAAGTGGAACTATTCCAACAAAGAATGATCTGCGTGGCGAGGCACGACTCGCGGTTCAGTGAGTCAATGTGCTTTTTTTATAATCAGGGGGAACTGACCCTTTAACTGCGATATTCGCTGCATGCATGAATGAGCAAATTATACAGAATTCAAACTCGATACATCCCGTATCAGGGCAAAAATAAATGGATGAGGTGAAACTGTGAGCCAGCCTCCAAATATCAACATCCGACCTGATGTATTGTATTTTTCATAATCAAAACAAAGGCCTTTGCCAGGTCACTGTCAGAGAGATATGATGTTTACGGGCAAACTCCCAAACTTAGACGTTACTTGTGTTTCTTGAATAATGATAATAAGATGTTGGCGAGTGCAGACTTGTTGTGGAAGTGGGTTCAGGAGAAAAATGTGAACATATGGAGAGGAGAAACTATGCCAGAGACCTGAGAATAAACTGGACTTAATAATGGCCAGGGGTGTCATTTGAGACACACACAGACCTCCAACTCCACCTCTGCACACACATACGCACACACATACGCACACACACACACACACACACACACACACGCACACATGCACAAACAAATGCGAATGCTCATTCACGCACAAAACCTTTAGGCTGGCCTCATTTCAGTTGCTCACCTCTTCCTCTCTATTTCCTCTCTTTCTCTCTCTCTCTCTCTCTCTCTCTCTCTCTCTCTCTCTCTCTCTCTCTCTCTCTCTCTCTCTCTCTCTCTCTCTCTCTCTCTCACACACACACATACCCGCACACACACACACACACACACTTACTCACATACAGCACACATCTCTCTTCTCTGGCCAGGCAGTCGAAGCGGGGTCGGAGTTCAACTCGGTAATGGAGTCTCTCCCACCTGGCGGTGTCAGGTAATACACAGAGGGGGAGGTGTATGATTGTACATGAGTGTGAGTGTGTGTGTGGGTGTGTGTCCGTGCGGGGTGGCTGAAATGGGGCCGAGCTGAATGACCCAAATTGTGGCGGCAACCTTGAAGAGCTCAGGTGGTACACAATGAAAAATAAAAAGCGGGAGTTAGAGGGAGAGAGGGAGGGAAGGAGGGAGGGAGAGAGAGAGAGAGAGAGAGAAAGAGAGAGAGAGAGAGAGAGAGAGACTGCACATGTGAGAGGGAGCGAGGGAGGGGGAGAAGGGGTGATGCTGAGGGAGGCACACAAGCGACTCTGTGGTAATACGTGTCCTTAAACTGATTTCAGTTGTTTTCAGAACAAGGTGTGGTCCTCTCATCTCGGCATGGCACTGCTGCTGATTGGGGGCAGTTAGAGGTGTGTGTGTGTGTGTGTGTGTGTGTGTGTGTGTGTGTGTGTGTGTGCATGTGCGTGTGCGTGTGCGTGTGTGTCTACGTGATTGTGCTTGTGTGAGAATCACACAGAGAAAAAGTAAAAAAGAATGTGTGTGTGCGTGTGAATGTCTTTTGTGTACGCATACATCATGTGCATTATACTTGCTTCCTTACCGCGATGCAATCACCGTTTTTGGGCTCTCTGTGTGCATTCTGCTCCACTCTGTGTGTGTGTGTGTGTGTGTGTGTGTGTGTGTGCGTGTGTGTGTGGTGTGTGTGTGCGTGCAGAGAACTGTGATAGGCTGAGCAGCTGGCTGTTTCTTAGTGTCTCTGATTAGTAATCAGCCAGCATTGTGCCTGAATGCAGATTGTTGACGGGGCTGGATGGCGAGGTGGCCTTAACACTATGATCCTCATCAGAGCCCCAATCTAAAGCCCTCATTTGGCCTTTTTAAGTTTCTGCTTGAGTGTATTGAAATTGATTCTAATGGGAGGTCACATGGTTGCTCTACGGACACCGAAATCATGCGTATGTGTCTCTGGTGTAGGATAGAGGGTGCCATATGCTGTCGGGATTATGAAGCTCTTTAGGGCAAGTGTGTGATTTTGGGGTTACTGCATGAAGATAAAAGTCAACTTGTGCAGTATAGTGGCGCCAACGGTGAATTACAGCTGAGCAACAGGTTAACTGTTACTGGCTGTGAATTTACCCTGCTACATCACTGGTATTCCAGATACTGTCTGTAGTTGTTTAAAATATATATATATATATATATATATATATATATATAAATATGTTTTTATATAAAGTTTTTTTTGTCATAAGTAGTTTCACACAGATTACGAATATTACACGGGAAAAAAAGTGACGTCATTTTTCTCTGAATGAGGTCGAATTTGTAAAGCTTCCGCATCAGCCGATCACGTTGTGTGTAACGGACATATTCAAAATGTACACCAGAGTGTACAACAACACGGAGGCGCCGTTGTCCGAAACCAAGATGGCAACGTTTTTTTCCTCTTTTGTTCCTGCCTTTCACAATAAAGCCCTGGACATATACTGTACACTTGCGTAACTGTTTACCCAGAGGGGAACTCAAATTCAATCAGAGCATTTTGCTAAAAAAAGGAAACTCAATAAATTAGCTCACAGTAGCTCAGGCCCGACAACAATTGAGCCCAGACAGCCTGCCAGACACTGCTCTGGGTCAGAAGGCTCCTGGTAGTTGCTTTATTTGAACCTTATATTTGAAAAGGGTTGAAAAATGGCATCACGGCCGGAATGAATAGTTTTGAGACGAAATATTCACGAGGGAGTATTTTGCATTTTTGTGTCGTTAGTTTGTCAAACCCCCGATGTGTAAGGGCCTTAAATATCAACGTGGTGACAAAGTAAGGACAAAAATAAGACCCATCTAGTATCTTCTTTAAAACGCACACCCTCCACCAACCTTGTACTGTCTATAAAAAGCTGAGATTTTAATGATGTGAAGCATCTCTCTGCATCGTACACAACACACTGCAACTCCCAATGTAGATGTGTTTCATTTAAGTATACATAACACAGAACAGAGCTATATGAAATACACCGTTTATGGCATTCCCGCTGCCAGAAATAGTCAGCTTCAATTTGCCCTGTGATGAAGTTTTTCAAACATTTGTCACGCGTGTTTGTTTTGAATACGTTTCGCTCCATTATTTCTGCTTTTATTTTTTTTTTTACACCGCGGAAAAAACATATGGCCATATTGATGAATAAGACCTATTGTTGGAGGCATTATTTGTCATTCTGACTCGCTGGCGGTGATGGATGTGCGTGAGTGTGCGAATGTGATTTATAGCACCGGGGGTAGCAGCCTACATGGTAGTGTGAGGGAGTGTGTGTGAGAAAGAGAAAAAGTCTATTAACATGACCTTGAGAGGAACTCCCAGCACTGCCTGTAAATAAACGAACAATGAAAAGTGAACGTGACGGGCTTTGACGTCTTTGTGTGTGTGTGTGTGTGTGTGTGTGTGTGTGTGTGTGTGTGTGTGTGTGTGTCTGGCAAGGCGTAGTGTAAATGTTGTGATACTTCACCCTGTTGCAGTTATATGGAGCCTGCAATGTTATTGATATCATTTAATTTTTACTATGGACACTGCCTATATTCCCCCTTTTGTCTGTATGCCAGTGAATGTGTGTTTGTGTGTGTGTGTGTGTGTGTGTGTGTGTATGTGTGTGTGTGTGTGTGTGTGTATGGGCTAAATGGAATATTGCTGTTTGTGCTTTGCTTCCAACTTCTTCCTTTATTTTTTCTTTCACTTTCTTTCAAGCCCTGTCTTTTAAAAATACTATCCCCCCCCCACCCTCCTCCTCTTCCACAATACCTTTCCTCTGTTTCCGTCCAACTCTTTACATTTTTCTCCCCTCCCCCCTTTGTCCGTCTGTCTGCGGTAATGTGCTCTCAGTATATTGCCCAGAAAGGTCTGTCCGTTAACCACTGATCACCCGGTAATAAACACACTTCATTAAACCACAGGCTCTCATTCATCATCAGCCTGCTTATTTCCTCCATAGGAGCCTGGCTTAGACACACACGCCGATCATTTACCGCTAGAAAGAGTGCGGCTTCCTCCTGGCGGGATGTCTGGGCCCAACTTGATGATTTATTTACAATTCTGACCATGTGCTTCTCTGGTAAATGCTTGACTTTGAAGGGGAGGATTACTTTCTGAAGCAAGGACACTGGGCAACAAGCCTGGGTGTGACTTGGCAAATGTTATAAGTCATTGTGGAGTGCATAACAGATGATGGAGAAAGTACCATTTAAAACGTGTCTTGTTTACTGCCAGTTTTTTTTTTCTTGACAAAAAGCCAATCTACATGGCCTCAACATAGTTAGGCAATATGAATCATCTTCCCAGATGCTGGATAGACATATATCTTTCTTAAATTTTTCATGTTTTTCATTCAGATTTGGATCAATATACCTCCCCTTGGAAAGCCATACACTTTAAATAAGCACACATTTTTACACGGTATCTAAAACACAATAAAGACGCCCAAAAACAGCGTCTGTTCTCACAGAAATGCTAACCACAGAGGCCACTAAAACCAACCCGAGCAGCAATTCGCAGTGAAAATAAATGACCTTAAAGGAAGAGGGAAACTTTTCCATGAATAATATAGGAGCCATTCAAAGCACACAGATGGATTATGGGCTTGAGATTGACAAGGACGCCTCTCAGCAGGGTTATTAGCTGAAAAGACCATACTGGCAGTTTTGCACATTTTAGTCCATTAACTACAAATCACATATACTTCACATCAGTGCTGACCATTTTCCAATGCACACTCTAAGTTCCAAGATTGATTTCTCAACCCTCCGCTAATGCAGTTGTGTGCAGGTCCGCTTTCAGAATTCTCCCCTTAAAGCAATCTCTGACACTGGAAATTTGTGGAGTGGAGGCTGTCAAATAGCAAGACACTTAATGTCTTCTTTCAGATATTTTCCCCTGTTGTCCATGGTTACTTAGACTTTTCCTGGGGGGGAGGGTTGATTTTCAGACAGCTGACCCTCTTGAAGGTACAGCTAGCAAAACCACTTTTTTTTTATCGATTTCATCTGAAGATTTTTTTTCTCAATTAACCGATTCACCGCTTTGTCTCTTAAATATAAAAAGAAAAGTGAAAATGATCCTTGTAATTTCCCAGAGCCCAAGGGGAAGCATTTAAATGCTCATTTGTCTGAGCAAAAGTCCACATATATTCCGTTTACTCCTGTATGACAAAGAGAAGCAAAAAATCCTCATATTCGAAAAAAAAAAGCTGGCACAATTATGGCGAAAAGAAAAAAGAAAAAGACTCATTATTATTTTCAAAAATAATTACAGGTTCATTTTCTGTCCATTGACTAATCAGTTAAGCCACTAATCATTGCTGCTGTTCATCTTACCTCACCAGAGTCTATAATTGAGACGCATTTAATTAAGTCGCTTTCAGACATGCACCTCTTTAAGTACATGCCACGGCAATTTGATCGGTCTCACGTCTGAATAAAAGTGATGATGGCGATCTCATTAGGCCGGTCCTAGTGACGCCTCCGTGACACTTTGAACAAAGCGCCAGTGTGAACGGAGTGTCCTCGGATTAATGTAGCAGCACAAGGTTAAGGGAGGAAGAGAGACGAGAAGCCACCGTTTACCGGACGGATGAAGTCAGCGAGGCCGCGTGCTGCGTGTCCGGAGAGAGAACTGCAGAACATGATGCAATACAAACAAGAAATGTAAACTGCCCGCTGTACAGGCATGTGATAAATAATGTGGTCTCCATAGGTTTGTCTGTTCAAACCGGGCTTTCTGCGCCTGCTCACATCCCCGGCGTGGCGCGTGGCGCTGGGCTGCTTTGGTCGCATCAAATCTGCCTGAATGGCGTCATTGATTGGGTGGGAAGATGGATGGTGGTCAGAGAGCCATTAAACGTGACCCCTCCCCCCTCCCACCTCCTCCCCTACCCCATCCCCCCTCCCCCCTCTCCCCTCCTCTCCTCCTCTCCCTCCCCCACCGCGGCCCGTGTCAGAGTCAGAGCTCATACTAAATCACAGACTCCACTGAAGGCAGCATAGATCACCGCTAACAACACTGCATCAACAAGTAGACAGGCAGAGAATAAATACCACAGGAGACAGAGGGCAACTTTAATAAACACATTTTTTTTGGGGGGGATCTCACGGCGCAAAAAAATGTCAGTCCCTAAAGGTCGTCTAACGTTTGGATGAGATTGTTTCACTTTTATTTATTTTGTACAACTCAGAGTTTTACTCGGATCAAATTCACATATATTGAAATGAGTGTCTCAGATATAGAAGTTCAACAATATTAAACGTATTTTTCCGGTGCCGTTTCTTATTCTACAATCCATTCTGTGAGTATTGGGATGCTGTAATATATCTGCTTACTATCGGGCTGACAAATCCCAGATTGAATAGTTTGCTTTGTGCTCTTCCGAGCTTGATGTGCCCGTGTAAAACATTTCTGTCGATCACAATAAAATAGTAGTCAGAGGAAAATGTCCCTGGGATTGTGAGAGATGAGGAAATGTGGTCAGAATCAATACTGGTTACGGCCCATCATGTTTTGTCTATCTTAAAATAATCAAATCATATTGTAAAGAGGTGGCTTTTTAAACCGAACTGATTGAATTACATCCCTTTTAGTTGCTTCTCAGCAACATGGGAGCCAGACTGCAGACTTCTTCCTAATACAAGTCAAAGCTACTCACACGAGACAATGGCATCAAATGCTGCCACTCATCCATGATGCCATTGAGAAAGCCTTCGAGAGTGGAAACGGAATATTTAGCAGAGGGTTTCTTTTTTTTGTTTTACCAGAGTAGGTTTCCATTCCGCTCTCTTGGAAGGCAATAAAAACAAACTGTGGATGTTAGTGGGCGGGGGAGGCCCATCAATTTATCTTGTTTATGGAAGCGACAGGAGACCGCTCAGCTATTGTGTCTGCCTCTCTGCCACAATTGGTACAATACTCAGGACAAGGATTTAACCAGCTCCATCTGCCTCCTCCTGCACTCCACTCCGTCTCACTCTCTAACTCCCCATACCAAATCATTTCTCCAATCCTGCGTGGCGCGTATATGCCTCCATGTTTATGCCTTCCTGCACTCCTTCCCTCCTTCGCATCCATCCTCTTCCTCCTCTGTGTTCATCTCCTTTTGGTTCTCTTACTGCTCTGTCTTCACCCTTTCCCCTCCTTTTTTCCCCCCCCGTTGACTCCAGTGCCTCCATCATTGACCCCCCACCCCCCCCACCCCCCCCCCGCCCCCCGACCGTGTGACAGCCTCACTCTTGACATTCAGACATCGCATTCGTCTCGTGTTTATTCCGGTGTATATTCGATCCATGCTCACACCGTCAACAGGCCTTCCCACAGACGCCCCTCTGGAAGACATCTGTACCGTGAAACCGGGCAACAAACTAAATCCATTTTCATATACGGCTGGGAGCTGCTGCAACTTATGTGTCAGAGGATCAGCTTTTGTGCGGCTGCAAACTGAAGCAACAGTTTGCCTGTATTTCATGAGTCAGTGGCTCTTTTGGTGAATTAGCTACTCGGGCTGCTAAAGTGCAGACTTGAATCAAGGCTGTGCTTTGTGTCGGCTTCCGTGACCTACGATGTAGTGGAGGCCAAACTTACCACGGCTCACTTGACTGGATTTTTACCTGCAGAATATGGTTGACCTAGCTTTTAAGGATGATATACACAAGTATGTATAACATAATAATACTATTAAAATGCATCCCAGTAGTTCACTGCTTTGAAAATGTGATCCATGTTGTGTTATATGGCGATATCTGACAATGTCCTCATTGATGTCATGATAATGATTTCCATAGGGCTGAACCCCTGTCTGTGTGTTGGTGAAACGCAGTGGAGGAGATTCATGGACAGACCGTCTCAACCATGGATATTTATTTTATATGTTGGCCTTGGCTGCAGTCTATTTAATCATTCCTTTGTTTATAGGGTTATATATGAGCAAATTTGTTTTTATGGGCTATTGCTGTAATTCATTTGATGCGATTATTCTACATAACTGATTTCCCCCCCCCCCGCCATCTCTCATTACACAGTAATAGCAAAGTATCGTTTAAGTATTCTTCCATCACCACATCACCAATGCCAGCATTGCAATTATGTAAGTTTTATGAGGAAACATCTATAGCATAATAAAGATTACTGAGTAAATTGCACTGTAGTCTGTGATAACATCTTAGAGTTACGGTACGTCTGCACTTGAAATCCAACACACCCGAGTAGACATGCAGCACATTCTTCCTCTGTCTCGCTGGATTCTTTCCCGCTCTCGACTTGGCCGCCTGCTGCCGCAAGAGGAGGAACGAGACGCCATTGACTCACACTCTCCACCTCCGACAGACCCCACATTACACTATTGATTGACATCATCATCATCAGCAAGCAGCAACTAAAGTACCACAGCTGCAGAGTGGAATAGCAACAGGTTGCAACTCGCGTCGCCACGCTCTCCACTTTCACCTTCAGCCAAAATATCCAGAGGGGATCCATTTCCCTGGCAAACGTTGTGTGTGAGCGCTGAGGGAGACAGACAGCTCATCACTGCACTCACACCACCACGTACAGGAGACAGACGTATCGGGACACCTGTTGGAAATACCGACCGTATCGCCGAGCAGAACACACTCATTGTTGCGTCTCTTTCGGGATACACAAACTCCAGGATGCCCGACTACTCCCGCCCCTTCCTGGCCTCCGCGCTGCGTTTCACCTTGCAACATGAAGGACAAAAAAAACAAAAACGTGTGTTTGTACCACCAGGCAGAGCACGCGGACGCCAATTTGTGGGGTGAATTGAACTTCATTTCATCGTTAAGATGAAGAAATTAAGCAAATTGCCAAGTATAAAGCGATTCAAGTACATGTCTCTGGGGACTTGTTGATGTTCTGATTGTTTTTTTTGTTTGTTTTTTCTACATCAAGATGATTATTTATGCCTGTATGTGATAAACATTCGGTTCATTGTTCTATTCTAATCTAAGTTATAGAAAGGGTTGTAACCCTTAAGGTGTTCTTCTGCTTTCTTCTGCCTACTCCTTTAAACAAGTGATATTTCATTATTTATTTCCTTTATCTACAATTTGATGTTTTAATTGAACTCTTTGTCCTCATTTTCTTCTCTAGTTATGTCGTACATGTTTGAATGAATCTATTTAATAAATCTAATTGAACTAAGTAAACTTTAAGCTTCAAATAGTGCAATGCACACTCAACGCTGTAGTGCAGCAAGTCAGATATGTCCCACATTAAAATATTTCCTGTGTCAACAGCTAAAGTCCAACAGGTAGCTGCGACAAAGTCGTTTAGACGACGATGGCAATTATTCATATTAATTAAAAATAAAAAAAAATATGACAAAGACCAGGTGGTGCTAACACCTCCTGAATGCAGATGTGAGCCGTCCTTCTGAGCAGGGAGCTGGTGCTCTATGTGCCGTCTTCCCTAAGCGATGGAGAGGCAGCGTGATGAACACATCGACTTGCTGACTGACGCGGCGGATCAGCGGCGAGACCGAGAGACGCTTCTGCCCAAGAGCCACGAGAGCTCCAGGTAAATACACCCGAGATAACAGCCTCCATCTCTCTCTCTCTCTCTCCTTATTCCCACCTCCTCCACCTCCTCCTTTCTCCCCATCTCTGCCTCGGTGTCGCCACCCCCCCCCCCCCCCCGCGCCCCCTCTCCACCTCACCTCCCTGTGTGTTGTCGTGGCAACGCCGCAGCCGCCCCATTATAATGTCTGCGTGTTTGTAAGTGGAGTTGCTGCTTTGCCGCTGTTGGTTTCTCCTTTTTATTTCCCCCCCACTCTCGTTGTCCCTTTGAAATAGAGAATAAAAAAAAAAAAAAAAAAAAACGGGGGCCGACAGACGGGGGAGAGGAGGAGGAGGAGAGGAGGAAGA
The DNA here is from genome assembly GCA_016806645.1 of Ophiodon elongatus. Lineage (NCBI taxonomy): Eukaryota > Metazoa > Chordata > Actinopteri > Perciformes > Hexagrammidae > Ophiodon > Ophiodon elongatus. Next base: position 187,657 of record JACSYO010000526.1, on the reverse strand, counting down.
GGAGGAGGTGAGGGAGGTAGGTTTGGAAGGGTGACGCGGGAGCTCGAGCAATCATTTAGCACTTCCCTCTCCTGCTTTTATCTGTCCTCAGAGCTGCTTTCTACATTTCCTTTTGTCTCGGAGGTTGGAAGCTGCTCGCCGCTCCCGTAAAAGTGGCTGTGTGAGAGAGCAGCCGTGAAGTTTATTAGGTTGATGGCGCACACACACACACAAACACAAACACACACTTTATTTTTTCCTCTCTCTTGTACATATTTCCCTTTCTCTCTCGAACACACACACATACTTTTGAAACGCGCACGCACACACTCGCCATTACAGAGAGACAGAGTGCATAGAGCTATTAGATGCATCGATGAGGACAGCCGTCATCAAAGAGAACCCACAATGAGAACAAACATACAGAGCACATGAAACACCTTCTTTGTGCTCGGCTCCAGGAGCCCAACACCTTCTAATGAGGAGGCGCACGCGCATGTGTGTGCATATGCGCGATTGGTAGATTTCTTGTCTTATATTTGTTTTCTGTACACAACGAGCTCGTATCTGTTCCAAGTTGTGTCTGGCAGTGTGTCTACACGAGCAGACTGACAGGTGCGTGTGTGTGTGTGTGTGTGTGTGTGTGTGTGTGTGTGTGTGTGTGTGTGTGTGTGTGTGTGTGTGTGTGTGTGAGAGTAATCTCTCAGATAAAGTAGGCAGATAGAGCGAGTAGATAGACAGGGGTATTGGGGATGAGATTGCAGGAGGGGCTTAAAGCTGAAGCTGTAAATCACTTAACCTGGGGCTAATGGGCTTATAGGCTGTACTACAGTACACACACACACGGATACAAACACAAACTCTCTCTCAGTCACTCGCCCTCCCAAACGCACACACACACACACACACACAAAATAACAAAATTTCGGCAATGTTGGGCCCCAAGGCCTCAATGAGTCTTATCTGAAATGTTAACTATTAAATCATGTCCATGCAGAATGTCAAATTAAAAACGGACTAATTTAGATGCGTGTGCTGGTGATGTATTGCTCCACTATGTTTTTAATCAATTTAGTGTGTGTGTGTGTGTGTGTGTGTGTGTGTGTGTGTGTGTGTGTGTGTTGTTTTTGTCCTTGTCCTGCGTGTTTATTCGTCCTGGTTTGCGTTGGTGTTGCGTCACGGCCGTGTCTTTTCGCACACGCGTGGGTGTCTCACATTAATATGCATTCTGCGCTCTCATCTGGCGTACATGTGAATCACCCCAAAGTTCTGTCAGGTAAAAAAAAAAATGAAGTGGGGGCCTTATGTATTAGTCAGTGTTTTTTATGGACAGACATGTGACTCATCAAGTTTTACGTGGCGGCCTTCCAGCAGCACTACTTGAATCATTTGTGAGGGAGCGTCCGAGGGCTGAGGCAGATGCAGCACATTTAACATGAAAAAGGAAAAGTCTGTGGGGGGGAACACACACACACACACACACACCTACACACATACACACACACACACACAAGGTACACAAACCCAGCCCTCCTTCATGCAGGGTCACATATGGTGGGCCATTCTCCTGGTCAGTAGCTCATTACATTTCTCATTATGTCTTTACACACATTTGGCCGATCCTCTGCACTTGTTGTGATGTACCGGCTCTCTGTTTGCACCTGCTCCTCCTCCTCCTCCTCCTCTTCCTCCTCCTCCTCCTCCTCCTCCTCCTGTTCCTCCCTCCACCGCTCCATCTCGCCCTCCTGCCCTTCATCTCGCACTTCTCTCCCCATCACTCCATCTGTCTACCTGTCTCCTTGCCCGCCTCGTCAGCCTCCCCGCGCATCCGACGTAGACCACGCTGTCGCCAAGGCTACCGCAGCCATTGTGTACCCGGTTGCCAGGTGACTGGTCGCCGTGGCGATGATCAAGAATTCTGAAGCACCGCCGCTGCCGCCACCCCTCCCTCCCCTCGATAAATAAATCTTCACTGTTTTTTCTTTTCTCCCCTCCTCTCTCCGCTCCGTTGTTGTCCTTCCCTCACTTCTGTCGACATTGGTCGAAGAAAAGAACGGCGACCTTTAAGTGGAACTGAGCAACAATGGAGGGATGGGATGGATGATGGCTTGTTTGTTTTCGTTTCCTATGCCTCTCTCTCTCTCTCTCTCTCTCTCTCTCTCTCTCTCTCTCTCTCTCTCTCTCTCTCTCTCTCTCTCTCTCTCTCTCCCTCTCCCTCTCTCTCTCCCTCTCCCTCTCTCTCTCTCTGTCCTCAACTCTATTTTTCTCTTCCCTTCATCCATCTCGTCTCTGGCTGTCCAGCCTGTCCAGTGTAATAATGAATCGTCTCTGCTTTCTTTCTCATTTCCCTCTGCGCCCGCTTGTTTGATCACCCCTCCTAATTCTTCATCTCACTCTTTCTCCATCCTTGTGTTTTATTTCACCAAACAGCGGATCATGAATGGCCCTCGCTCGGGCTCTCTCCTCCTCGTCTTTGTTCATCCTGGCACTCAGGGTAATTCAACCTCCGTCTTTTCTCCTTCTAACCCCCCACCCCCCTACCCACATCCCCACACCCCACCCTTCTTCATCATTTTTACAATGTTAACCTTTTTCCATCCTCTCTGCTCCCTTTGTCCTTTTCTCTCCTCATCACTGGACAATTTTGTCAGGCTTGTAGGGATGCTCTTATCCTTTTAATATGCTTTCTCTAATGTGATATTTAATTCCTGTTCCCCATCACAAAGGAAGATGCTGGCAGATAAAATTGGTGTGCAGTAGGGTCTGAGCATTACGGGTTTGTATTTTTCAAAAGACTGATGAGTATTTTTTGGGCATTTCCATTTCCATCAGACTGTATTTGGGCTGAAATTCATTAAACGTTTGACAGTCTTCAGGCCCAAAAGATTAAAGTATCCAGCTCTTGCTCCCAGAACTTTACGTGACACTAACCTCTATTGCAGGCAAATATGATGTCGGTGAAGAAGAAGAAAAAGTAAAAGAGGAAGACATATCCACACATGTGGAAACTAATTAAACTGTGAACCATATCTCATTTCTCATCAAAGGCCTGAATTGGTCCTCTGCAAGCTGATGTGCTTATTCAACCCAAGTGGGTATCAGACGGAGAGAGATGAGGCAGAAGATACAGCCATACTTGAAACATTAAGTGTATTTATTGCATGCGTTACATTCCATGTCAGCTCTTATGAGGCAAAGCAAACAAAAAGAGTTTTTGAAGGCTGAGAGAAGTATATGGAAACCCAAACATGATTTTCAAATGTGATGGTTGGACACGTCAACCGTTTGCTCCCATTCAGCCACAGCAGCCTCGGGTACTGAAGCTTGGCGATGAGGCCTGGCTGACAGTCTGCACACTTTTGTCTGAACCTTTCACTGGATGACGAAGAAATTAAGATTTCTCAGGGATAAATATATTTTGGAAAATGCACTCGCTTCCTTTCTCGCTGAGAGTCGGATGAGGACACTTCTACCACTCTCGTGTTTGTACATTCAATATGAGTGTTTAAATTCAAACCAGATTTCCTTTTAGTTCAGAGGGGATGGCTTCAATTTGTTTTCATATTCATACTCAACGTCAGTGTTTTGGTTCATTTTGTAAAATAAATAACAAAAAAAGTAAAGAGGTAAAATTGAGACACCAAAGTATATTTTACATTTAGTACTACCTTAACAAGTGTCTTCAGCAATTCAAGCATTTCATTCATTTATTTTTTCTCCAGCCAGGTAGCTTAGCTTTGCATGAATACATGGCTGGCTTGGCTCTGCCCAGAGTTCAATAGAAACAGTGCCTAGCACACATAACACTCTGGAAGTGTAATATGCACATTAGTGAACTTTTGAAGCACCGGTGGCAGATTTAGTAACCTTTGGTCTTGGCGTCCAGCTAAGCCACCGGGCCGTTGTTTCACACAGACGGGACATAAATGAGAGTGGCATCTGTCTTCCGACCAAGAACTCTCTCCAAGACAAGCAAATACGGGAAGTGGAGGAATTAGAATGGACTCTTTTACAAAAGCTTTCAAACGGTAATCAGTGCCGCAGAATTTACTGTGAAAGTAACCTTGCCTGCTCACCCATCCTCTGGAAGAGCCATCTCCAGCCAGCTGGCTGTCTGTGTGTGTGTGTGTGTGTGTCCGTGTCGTAGTGTAAAGGGCAGGTGATTGCAGGCAGTTGCCTGTGCCTGCATGTCATGACGTGATGTGTGTGTCCGTGTGTGTCCGTGTGTGTCCGTGTGTGTGTGTGTGTGTGTGTGCAGCTTCATGGCGTGTGTGACCAGGCTTGTCCCCCCGATGTGTCCCCGAGCTTAGCCTGACGCTCCATTGATTTGTATGGAAATACTGCCTGTTCACACAGCAGGTCGAACGCCCTCTCTCTCACTCTGTCATCAGTGCCCAGCTGTGGGACGCTCGCCGTGTTCTCCCATTTGATTGTGTGTGTGTGTGTGTGTGTGTGTGTGTGTGTGTGTGTAAGCGAGTGTAGGGATCCGTGTGAGGGTTACAGTATGTGGCTGAAAAGGCTTTTCAGGAGAGCACAAGCTTGTGTGAATGCCACGCGGGCTCATCAAATGTGCGTGTGCATGTCATACAGATACAGATGTGTTGCCGTGTCAATATGAGTGTGTGAACTCACATGGTGTCTCTTGATGATACTGTTGATCAATCGCTCACACTCACAACGCGCACACACACACACGCACACGGTCGCACGCTCTGGCTTGCCCTGACAGAATCCATGGGTTGAAATATAATAACCAGAAGCCCCATTCAACAGCCTCCATATCAACTCCATCCCGTCCTTTTGTTCATCACCTCATTCTTCCTCTCGTCCTCCACTCGTGAGAGGACTCGGTCCTGCCCTGCTCCTTCTTTTTGTCTCTCCCATCCCTCTATCCTCCCCTCTCTTTCTGTTTTTCCCCCGTTGATCTTTTCTTTTCCATCTTTCTTTCACTCACTCTTTCAGCATCTTCTCCACCTCCATCCTTCCCCTGTCTCCACACCCCCCTCCCCACCCACCCACCCACCCAGCCACCCCCGGTTTCTCCGTCTCCCTCTTTATTCCGTTAATGTCACGACCCTATTCCGTTCACGTGCTCGTCACTAAATGACAAACCGGAGACAGCTTCCGCCTCTTAAAAGGCCAAAGCGAGATGTGTGCAAATCCATCTCTCTCCCTCTCTCAGCCCTTTTAACACTCATACAATACGTGTTTTTTTTTGAGCCACCCTGCGCTTCACTCTGTCTAAAACTACAAGTAATGGCACTATTCACGGAGCGGGGACGCCACACAGAAAGAATAAAGGTCTGGTTGCAGTCTGCCTGTTTGCTTCATTTTCCATGTTGGAGCATTGGCGGCATGTTTCGCTCCTTTGTAGCACTGGCAGCCATTTCGGCTTTTGATACATGTTGTACACATCAAAATGAAACCCACCTAATCTCGGTATACACCTTCTTATTTGCAGAATAGAGTTTACCCACCTTCTAAGGCTGACATCAATATTTATGAGATAGATTCGCTGTCTACATCATAGCCAGTATCATGAAGCAGATGCAAGTTATATGAAGACAGGCTGTAAAGGGGGGCGGGGGGGAGAGGAAATTGAATTTTGTTTACTTTGGTTGTTGTTACTCTCATGATGCCCAGACTTTTCCATTACATCACTGCATGAATCATAAAAAAACGCAACTTCAACGCTGGCTTGTTTTTCAGTCAGCATTATGTGTTTTTTTTTTTTCTTCTTCTTTTTTTTTGTTCCCCGCATAAATGAGAAGAGGCAATATCTTTTTCTTCAATCCAAGTCCGACAAAAATATTTACACGAGCGCTTCATAATAATGATCAGATCATATCCGCGGTAGGCAATCAGAATGACATTGCTTTTTTCTCATTTGCGCTTGTTGATTCCAGCCAGTCACTGCAGGCAAACCTTTGAAGAAGACGGACCTGCACGGAGTGTTTGTAACTGGTACTGGTCTCCCGCCGCGCTTTGTACCGGAATAACAGTTTGATTCTAATATGCAACCCGCGGTTGTTAAACGGGAGAAGGTGAGCTCCCACTGCGACTCCGAACCCTTGGTGGAATCTGGTAAGCCTCACGTGGGTTGTAAAGACACACGGCTTTGCTTACTTCTGCTGTGAGAGACGAGCTGATGCGCCTCGCCGCCGCAGAAGGCGTGCCCTTCAAATCCCCCCCGCCCGCGCGGCCACAGTCGACCATATTTATGACCACGCGCGGTGACGTCATCAGAGGGAGATTCGCTTTATGGCTCAATCTTCTGCGCTACAAAGTGACAGGTATGGCCCTGCGCGGAGCCTGTGTGTGGCGTGAACCGTCATAAATTTGGTTTATTGTGCCACGTCGGTTGCATGTTTGTGCAAAGTGTGAGTGGACGGGGTTTTTACTATCTAGTGACGCCACAAAATGGCCCCCGTGGGAATAGATAACCCTTAAGGAAGTGGTCTCCTGTGAGTCTTTCGCCCGGTGGTTTATGAGAAAAAAAAGTCTCTCTTCTTGGGGTCGAGTGTGCAGGTTAAAGGTGACGATACTCCTCGCTAGTAAATTTAAACGGGCGTTGACTTTGGTTTAAGCAGAAACATGTGGAATTCAAACCATTTCATCCCCAAAAAAATATGAACCCTCTCGCTGGGGCCTTCGCCGTGAGTGAGTGTGTCTCGCGTTAGTGGTGCTAGCTGGAAGCCGTTTAGCTGAATAGTGGAATTAGGGTGATATTGGATATTGGATATTGGATATAGACTGCAGCACATTACAGCACTTCACTGTCATGGACGGCGGAGTGCTTATAGCAAACCTCACTTACTGCACACACTCAACATGCACTCTCTCGCTCACACACACACACATCCTGACACATGATCATATTTAATACACACCTTTTATGATATTTGCAGCTTGAAAGTAAACGACAGAGGAGGAGGCCATTTAAAGAAATGTTGTTTTTTTTCCCGGGGAAATTTAAGGGGAAGGAAAGTGCATAGCGCACATTAAGCGCGTTCTTCCCTTTATGCGAGTGTGCGTAAAGCTCTTTTATATCATTTTAGATAATTTCTCACTCGTACAGGCTCCAGCTAAAGCATATTTCTCTCCTTTTATCAGCTTTTTTTTTATCGCCCCATCCTCTTTAACAAGCATTTTCCCTGACTCCTTTTGCTAAGTACTTGTCTTTTTTTTTTTGCACAGCCTCTCTCCCTCTCGTCAATCTTCCCATTTTGCCAACTCTCGTTCGCAGTCACCACGCACTCTCTTTTTGTCTTGTCTTCCATCGGCAGTCCAGTCCTTTCCCTCCTTTTATGTGCTCATACGTTTTGCATCGCAGACATGATATAGTGTGGGCGTAGCACTGTATCTGGAGCCGACCCTGACCTTTTGGAGTGTATAATATAATCTTTGGGATGTTTTTATGCGTTTTTAATGCATACCTGCAGTTATAGCTGCCTTGGGACGAATAATGTTGATTGAATTGTAATGTTTGAAATTGAATCTCTTCTCTGTTTGTCTTTCTGAGCCGCTCCATCCGTCTCCAGAGACCCTATCCTCTTTTTGTCTGGATCCTCTTTCACTGCCTTGATCTCCTCTTTCCCTCACCAAGACATCTTCGCTCAAGTCCATGCCATCGTACCTCACCTCTCTCCAGGGTAGAGTTCAGATAGATAGCTGCAATATGTAGATTCAAGGACAACAATGGAGTATTTGATCTTTTATTGCTACGTATTTATTGGCAAATCCAAATACACAAAAATGTTGGGGTAATAGGGTTCTCATTTTTAGCTTGCTTTCACATGTTAACATCATTATTCTATCAGTAACTTGAGGAACGGCCAAATGCTGTTTCAACCCTACCGCCAGAGAGGAATGACAATATAGGGCCGTGCATTGTGTTCAATGGAAAAGTTGTTTTTCTTCTTTGCATTCAATGCCAACATCTGTTCAGATTCAGGTTCAACGTTAATCGACTTTAATCGTGAGTCGCAGAGTCATTTCCAGACGTCACGACTCGCCAAAAGGTTACTCGTTAAGGAATGAAACACCGCTGCATGATCAAGAGTGGAGTTCCTGCAGCTCATTGAGAACAACGGAAAGATGCCTCTTCACTTTCATACGTATCGATGACGTGACAGTTCTAGATGTAAAGTGCTTGGGGCAAACTAGTGCAAAATAAAAAGTCTCAAATTCATAGTCAATTTCAGATCTTTTGATGTTTATGTCATTTTTAGGTTGTTGCTACAGGTGGTGGACATTAACAGGGCCGACGCTAAGAATTGCTTCTCAACCAACAACGGCTGACTGCAGCGCTCGTTTGAATGTTTGACTTACAGAAGGCTGAAGGAAGCGGATTCACAAAGAGATTCAAACAGGTTTGGATCTGCCAAGCAGGTTCGTTTTGTATCCTGCACAGATATACATACATGTTTGAATTTGGCCTTCACTTTCTTGATGTTTCTGCCTCGTTATATCATAATCTAATGGGTTTACCCTCTGCTTCTCCCCAAACTCTCCTGTCTTATTACTTTTTCCTTTATTTCTGGTTCTTATGTTTCCCTCTCTCTCTTCTCTCTTTGATAAGTACTACACTGACCTTCTTTCCAGGCCTGGATCTATTGCGGTATACTTTTTCTCATTTAACCCCCCCCCCCCCCATTCCTCTTCCTCCCCTCTATCATATCTGAAGCGAGGGGAAGAAATGGGGCAGACACTGCATACATTTACCGTACTGGCACACAACCATAAATACACACAGGAAGTGACAGACAAGGGAGGCATGGCCACAAGGGATGGGGGAGAGGGACTTGGGGGGGTGGGGGGAGTGGGGAGGGGGGAGAGAGAGCTGAGCTGACACCAATATGGTGTTCTATTTGTCTGTTCATATCGGTAAACACCACCTCATCTGGCTCGAGCGCTGTTTTCACGGTGACACCCTGAGCGTAATTATGACACATTGTCCTGCTTCTTGCCATTTTTCTTCAGCATCTACCACATGCTCATCATGTGTACACACACACACACATACACACACACACACACACATACAGTGCACACAAAACATACACACACGGTCTGATGGTGTGGCAAATCTGTACGCAGACACACTTTGATAGAGATGCAAGTGCAAACACACCCAAACAAACAGACACACACAGTGACTCACACGGACACACACACACACACACACAGACACACGCGTGTCACACTCGTCTTGCATTGTGTTTGCTTACTGGCTTTGTTCCATCCATCACGCCGTGACAGCCAGTCGCTGTTGATTAGAGCCATGTCAGCCTAGACAGAGAAATCAATGGTGAAATATATAAATAAGGACACAATTAAAGCATTTGAGTGGAGGGGAGGCAACAAGTGGCCTGCTGAAGGGGAGCTTCCTGCCAGCAGAGGGCGCTGATGAGCTTCCCACTCAGTGGAGGGAGAGAGGAGGGTGGTCTGAGATTTCCTTTGTTAGTCCTCCATCATTCTCACCATTCCTTCCACAACAACACAGGGAGATATGCTTTGCATGTGCATCAGCTTGCGAGTGACCTCACGCTTGCAAATTATTCTCATCTGAACTTGAAAATAGTTCAAGTGCATCAATTACCAAAAAAACAAACCAAAAAAAGCAGCCAGTTTCTCACCATCGATCACTACATTGGAGTTGCTGAAAAGTGAAGCGTTCGGCCTTGGAACTCGGTGAAGCCGGCGACTTTTTCGAACCGGGCAAAAAAAAAGTCAGGGAAGGAGCACGAGGCACGCAGACAGTGAGGATGTAAACCGAGAATTGCACAAATGAACGCAGGGAACTAAAAATAGAGGAAGAGACTCGTGAAGGATGCAACTAGAGTGGCCTCAAAAGGAGGGAAGAGAAAAGGAAAAAGAGAGAAAATGCCGCCAGCTGCTACTGATTCCTCAGCAGAGGAGTTGAGTGGCATTTTTATGGAGAAAAGACACGCAAGCCAGGACGCCGAACTGCGCCCACTTCACGACAGCCTGACACACACACACCGCGCGCACACACACACACACACACACACACACACACACACACACAAACACACACACTCCAGGGTAAAACGGCCTGCACCGCTGCACACACTACAACTGCTCTGTGCGTGTGTGGAAGTGGATGTGCGCAACTAGGAGTAGGAATGCACTCAAAAATGCTAATTGCAAAGTACATCTCCATAACCTGCATTAGTGTGTGTGTGTGTGTGTGTGTGTGCGTGTGTGTGTGTGTTTTTGTGTCTGGCATTTCAAAGCTTCTTGTTTATGGCTCTTAACAAGTCACTTTCATGTCAAATCTCAAACGGACGGAAACACGCACGCACACACGCACGCACGCACGCACGCTAAGTAACACCCCAGCGTGGTGTTGCTAATAGCGCTAATTAATAGGCTAAATTCTGCTAATTGAACTCGCTTATGATGAAGCTCTCTCTTCCTCCTACTCCTCCACTCTTCTTTCATTCTCTCTGGACTTCAAGACCACGCTGTTAGCGTTAATTTAAATTTGCATGGTGATTACATTGCTGCTGCATAGACTAATGCAATCTCCGCTCTTTTATCATTACTGTAAATAATTCCACGCTAATCCCACATTCACCTATCTTCAACCTTCTCTCATTTTCAGCATTCACTGCCCCTATGTTTATGCCTCTGTATCACCTCGTTACGCACACGCACACACACACACACACACACACGCGCACACACACGCGCGCGCGCACACACACACGCGCACACACCTGGTTTGTCGCCTCAAGGAGGGAAGAGCAGAAGTAGAAAAAGAAGCAGTTTTCAGTTGAATGAGCAGAGTGTGGAGGAGAGAACGGGATCTAGGAGGGACGTGGGGAGGGACAGCCATTAGCCATGCCAGCTGTTTCCATTGCATATTAATACACAAGCAGGCAGGCAAACACACACACAGACACACACACACATGCACGCATGCTGGCAAACATGCAAACTCATACTGTGAGGACAAAACCTAGCGAGACAAGCAGAAGGGTCTGACACACTGTACTCTACATTTAACATCAAAGTCATGCAAGAGATTTACAATAGACAGCAGATTTGTGACATATATGTGGACATGCACACACACACACACACACACACACACACACGCTATAAAAGGTAAGTGGAGAAATCAGATATTCATAACAGAGATAAAGGATATGCATCACATTTATAGCAGATAAGTCCGTATTCATATGAAATCCACTCACATGCAAGATCACACTCAACTCACACGCTACACAGATATCGAAATCATGTGCATAAAGAAAAAATAAAACTGATGCATGACATTTACAACGTCGAGGCACGCTGTCCAGATTCACTCACTTAAAAACACACCTAAGCTATCATGGCAACCATAGAAATCAGATATAAATATAAATACATATATATATATATATATATATATATATATATATTAATCATATCATATATATATATATATATATATATATATATAAATCATATATATATATATATATATATATATATATTATATATATATATATATATATATATATATATATGCATAAAAGCTAAAGGAACAATCAGAAGACGCATGCAAGATGCAGATACATGTGCAACACACACACACACACACACACACACACACACACTCACACACACACAGGAGTGTGTAAGAGAAGGAAGAAAGCAAGCAGTGTGGTGTGATGGGTACATAGAGGAAGACAAAACAAAGAGAGGAGAGAGAGAGAGAGAGAGAGAGAGAGGGCAGAGGGCGGCGATGATTGTGGCTGTGGCTCAAAGAATTCCCAGAGTGAGCATTATATATTGAAAGGGGGATAAAGTGCAGAATTGCATCTTCCCATTTGCTCACCGCCAGAACGAACAAACACTGTCACATCCCTGAAAGCTTTTCACAGTGTTATGTGCTATATAGCACTAGTAATGTATAATATTACATGGTAGTATATAGGCCATAGAGTAACATTTATGAAAAGAAAGTTACACAACACTAATATTCTGTCCACCCAATGAATTATATGATTGGATTTATATTTTGGATACAAAGCTTAGTATAATATAATATGATCAAACAGCAGCATGAATTGCAGCCTCTCCGTAACAAAAACTGATCATAATAATCTTCAAGACGGTAGGACTCATTGTGTCTAATAAATATCTGATATAAGCTGAAGTGTATAATGAACTGAAACCCTTTGTGGTTTGTTCTGTTGGTTGGACCGAACAAGGCGTCACCATGGGCAGATATTTTACAAACCAAACAATGAATTAATTATTTAACAAACAAAACATGAGAAGATTAATAAATAATGAAAGTTGCAGCAGTCTTCACATATTTCCTTGTAAGCAGAATTATGTGGCAATATGTTGAAAATGTGAAGAAAATGGCTCATAAATGGGATTATTTTGAAGTCGGCCTCGAGGAGAGATCACACATATTCATGGTCAACCAGGTATATTTCAATACGTTTTCCATGGTACTTTTGATATATTTTTGTTGGTTTTCTGATACTTTGGGTGCATTTTATTGTGTATATTTAAAGGTCAACTCCATCTGCCCTTTTTTCCGGTCTTATAAATGGCAACGCCCACTCTGCCGTTAGCAAAAAGCAATGACGTAGGTTACCAAAGTCAGCTAAAGCGACGCTAGCACCAGCTGTGTCAACGTTAGCTGTGCTAAGTTTAGAAATAACTGAAAGAGTGGAATGGGGAAGTATGTAAAATAACGTTACCTGTCATAAGGGCAATCATTAAAGTTCACCAAAAAATTCTAATTTAAGAGATCATTTTGAAAAAAGTTTGTTTATGCTGTGTTTCTGTAAAGAAAAATGATTATCAACAAATATATCTTCATCAGATATTTAAAATTCCGATATCGGATGTAGCCTGAAAAAAAAACTCTCTCAACATATGTGTAACACACAACATATAGCTAAAGGGGCCTTAAATATAAAAAGTAGTATACATAGTGGTAGCAACTGAAATCCTCCCTCATGCCTTTCTCCTGCATCTATAATGAACTAGTACTTCAGACAACTCTTTCTTCAATGCCGTATCGTAGAGGCAGCAGAGGCAGAAAAGTATATTGAAATATAAAACTGAAGCTTCTCTTAGCCTCCTATGAGGCCATTCCCTGTGACTTCTGACAGCTGAAAAGAGAGGAAAGCCTGTTTTTACAAGAGAATTGCTCATGGGGATGGTACAAAAGTACAGCATTAGTGCAGAAATCATGCGGCAGATAGCATCAAGGCCTTGGAGACTGTGCACCCTAATGGCACGGATACCTGGGCAAAGACAAGAAAAACACCCGGATGAAAGACAAAAGTGGGGGGAAGATAGACAGATAAATATGGAGAAATAGTGTGTCATCCTACCCCAGACAACAAACAGACAGGCTTATGAAACAAAGGGCTAACAGAGTGACAGGGAGAGGGATTCAAAGGAGCACACATTCAGAGGCTCAGAGTATGTTCCGAGACAGATGCATGCAAACATACACACAAACGTGTACACACATGCTGCAGAAAGTAATAAGTGTGGTGACATAGACACTGAAACACGGAGACAGGGAGAGAGAGATGATCGTGATGTCGGTAGACACACACACACACACACACACACACACACACACACACACACACACACACACACACAAACACACACACACACACACACACACGTCTCTGGTGTTAGCTTGACTTATGAAATCCTAACTGTGGCTCAACACCGCAATATTGTCTGAAAATGTCAAGGCTTCGATGGAAACCCCACTGGGACAAAATGTACTGTCAACACACACAGGGCTCAATCTGTTCTCGCAAAGACATATGGCTCTCATTTATCACATTCTATGCTGAGACAAATTGTTTTCCCAAAACCTCGACGTGCGACACAGCGAGAATGGTAAAGCCGGGGTAAAGGAGAAATGTCACAACAAGGGCAAGGAGAACTGAGAGCCGAGTCGGACTCCAAAAGGCCGATACGTGGAGCTTTGTGCTGAGCGGAGGCTGCTGCTCTGTTTTCGAGAGTTAAGGGGAAGAAGAAAAATATTTTAAATAAAAGACGTAATTGGTTGAAATAAACCATTACCAAATCTGAGTGTTATTCATAAAATATATATTTCTCTCTTCTTCGGGAAAAATATTTATTCATATTCTGATGAAAATGCTTCAACAGCTGCAGGGTAGGTAAGAAAGTGGTGGTGTGAGGGGTGGGGAGGGGGGGGCAGAGGAGGGGGGGCTCTTGGTGTCCTCCTTAGTGCAGAACCTCTTATCAATTTAATGTACTTCATTTTTTTCATGCTAATGTGTTTTTGGCCGGAAGGATGTCCTCCCTAACCAATCAACAAAATGTTATTTTGTAGATGCCGCTGGCATCTATGAATTTCGTATGTATGGCATATGAGTGCCATACAGTGCCGTGTGCGTTCACATAATAATGCTTGCGGCTCAAACATTAGTCAAAGTTGGTGGACAACGTTTCCCCGATGCAGAGTTTTGTAATTTAAGATGTCGGACATTTATCTCTCTGGAGAAATGTTTTGTTTCTGCTGCTTACGTTCCTGCTGATGCAGATTTTAAAATGTTACACTACAATATGCACCACAGTGTTTTTCTTTTCCTGGTCCAGCATCAATGGACTAGGATACAACTGCATTTCATGTGTGAAGAACTGGCAGTGTTTTACTACTTAATGTCTCGCTGAACATAAGAAAGTAGAGATAAGTAGACAACTAGTGGAAAAAAACATGATGCAGTGGGTGGGTTTTCTTAATAGCACATATGAGCATATTATCTCTTTCCTTTGGTTGAACCCATCTTGGAGGTTTTTATGTGCTTTATTTTCCCACTAACGGCCTAATTACAGGTGAACCAAAGTTCAAAGACAATCAACAACAACATGGACTAAACTCCTGTTTATTAAATCCCATGTAACTTCTTATTAAGTTGTACATTTAGTCCTATGGGGACAAAAAACAAATCAGATTCTACTCCTTTAAACTTCGTCTGAGCATAATTGGTTTGTGCTCTTATAATTAACCTTCTCGGCTGCAAACCAGTTAAAAATACATACAAAAATAGAATTTGAGCATCAGCCCAGACTGCAATCTGCCCTTGGTTATTTTTTTTTCGGTTATGCTTTCCAAGCATCAGTGACTTGGCTTTAAGACGTTATAATCTGTCTCCATATACCCATAAACCCTTGCGTTCCGGAGCAATTTCCTGTTCAGATTATGTTTTAACTCCTACCACAACGGGCTGCAGTTGTCTGGGACGAGGACAGACGGGGCTGCGTTTGGAGGTATCCTCTGTGAATGTGAACGCTTCCTTCTCACCTGGACGGGCGTAGGAAGCGTGCAACGGGTCCAAATGAACTGCTAGCCGGGGAACGCGTCCTAAATCACCCCTGTGATTCGGCCGGTTTGAAAATGAGGGTTTAGGCTTTTGCACAACAACAGGACACCTTTAATCTTTCAGTTAATTGCATACAGAGGAGATGTGGGGTGTGAATGAAACTGTTGGAACATATGCAGCACATTAACTCTGACAGCAGGGATAGCTTTACCTGAAAACACCTCGGGGATTCAGACCCAGTGCACATTGCAAGCGCAACGCGCTCACATGCGCCGTATATAAATGCGACGCACACATCTTGATTCCATGCTTTAATTACAGTTGCCTGTATTTCTCTACTGTGCTTCACACTAATTAGACAGAAGTGGTCTGTCGCGAGATAAACGATCCCATGTGGCACCCTTATTTTGACTTTTATCACAGCATCACACCCACAGCCACACAGGCGCACACACGCACAACCAAAATACAGCAGCTGCGCAATGGCGAACACATGCGCGCTGGACAGACAGACAGACGCACATGCACATGCACATGCACACACCCTCGAATATGCATACGCACGCTGGACGCTAACGACGACGTGCCGGTTTTGATGTTTATAAAAAGAAATGAAATCATTTTTTCTTTTTTTTGGTCAGCAAACCTCAGTTTCCTGTTGAGAAGGGCTGTTGGATTTAGAAAAAGGTCTTTACGGGCTCTCGTGTCTGGGAGGTGTGACAAACTGGGTGCATGACGCCGAGCTCGTAAGGCTCACCGCGGCGCTGCCACTGTCGCCACCAGCCTCTAACCTGTGCCTTCTGCCCCTCCACACACCGCCCCGACGCTGGCCGCAGGACCGCACCCTAGCCGGTGCCTGTTTATAGATGGGAGGTGGTGTGTGTGTGTGTGTGTGTGTGTGTGTGTGTGTGTGTGTGCGCACACAGAGCTTTCACTTGCCTTCCCTTTCGGGCACAGTCTCACATTGTGACTCCCACCTTGTGAAAGCCTGCGGTGTGCCGAGCGGGGACACTGGAGACCCAAAAATGGCCATGGCACTTTTTTTATTTGCCCTCAAATTGATCCAAGATGGCAGCGCAGATTCCTGACTAACAATGCAGATGTGGGACACTGTTGTTCATTAGGAGAGGCCATATTAGTTTAGCCCCAGGTTAAGGCGCAGGGGATGACGAGGGATATTAACTTTGGGATCCTTTTCAGTGGGGTCGTAACCTCCCTCCACCTCCGCCTCCCTTCCCCGTGCTTGATTCTTTCCTTTCCCCCTGACCTCTCCCTTTTCGCCACTTTCACTTCACTTGACCCCTTCCGCCCGGCCAACAGCAGGGGTCCTCCCTGTCCAAACGCCGTCTGTGAAAACACCGCCCTGATAAGCCGAGGAGGAGAAGAGCGGCCCTCCTCTAATGTGGACGACACGACGAGATAAGCCAAGTGAAGTATCAACACTGTGGCAAAACTGATTCAATGTTGGGAAAACATTGCGCTGAGATAGGACGAACAAAGTACCACACATTATGATTGTGTTTATTTCCAAGCCGCAGATAACAAGATGCTGCTAGCTGGAAGATAAGCTGGTGCAAGTAGTCGGGCAAACATATAGCTCTGAGCCTGTATGCATAAACACAGAGTACAGTAGGGTGCTGCAGGAGGAGCTCTGGGCCAGTCACATGACATTACAGAGACTAATCAACATTTTCTGTATCAGCTTACTGTTTTACCTCAAGCCAAATTTTGCCAAACTGGGATATGGAAATTTTTCTATTTGTATATATCTATTGGGGCTTTCGTTTCACACTCATATTCCAAAGCAAAACCATGACAGTACACTGTGTACTGCGATGACGAATCAATCCCACCACAAGGAGTCTTTGGTATCTGTTCAGGAGCCGTTTTATGTGTCACTTCCGGGAGTTTACCCAGTTGTGATTCTTGCAAGCACCTCAAGGACTTCCCGTCCCCGTTTCAAAATTATTTTCATCAGTGATTAATAGTTTGTGTTGGTGCTACAGATCACAAAAGGCACGGTTCGGATCGTGCCACGCTTTTTAGAGAACTTTTAGAGATGCCCCAATTGCGGGGTTTTTTTGCCACCAAAACAATATTGCTGTTGTTTTGTTAAAGCAAGTCCTCCACCAAAAACTACATTTTACACTATTACATTTGAACACATCATGATGACGTTAGAATTTACTTTCACTCAATACAAAATTTGTACTGACCAGAGTGTAAACGCATCACGATGTAACTGAAGGAAACCTCTGTACGTTAGCCTGTCAGCACCAGTGCTGCCACGGTTACTAGCCGGTTCCCATATGGCATATTTTGACTGACTATAAGCCGATAAAGATCAGCAGTAAAACTGTATTTCGTTATATATGATGGTTAAACTGTAAATAATCAGCGGTTCACATGCGTGCCGAACCGTGGGATCAACTACGGTCCATTACACCAGTAAAACGTTAATTATGCTTCCAAATCAACAATGACTTGTTAATAAATTCTGAAAAATGCGCATCACAAAGTCCGAGAGACCAAGGCAACGTCTTCAAATGGTGTTTCCCAATACGTTTTCTGTTGACTAATCTTCTACCATTGCGTTATTGTATCACTCCTCTCCTGAGTTCTCTTACAATTGACATCAAATATTCCTCCAAGGTTGAACCATGAAATAAAATATCATCACTTTTGAAATGAGCAAACAGAATGAGTCATGTGTCACATTTTTCAGAATTCACAAGCCCAACACTGCTCCCTGCTATCCAATTTTTTTTAAAAAAGGAAAGAAAAAAAAAATAGTCCAACTCTTTCATTGTGAATAAGGAGAGACTCCAACAGGTTTCTGTCACCGGGATGAAAACCAAAGCCCAGACACTCACCGCTCTCGAATAGAGAGCCTTTTAAATCCGCTGACAAAGAGCGAGACAGATAAGGAGAGAGAGGGGAGCGAGAGAGACCCGCACAAACAGAGGGGGAGAGCGATAGAAAGGTGTAAAATGGAGAGGATAACGAATGAGTGCGCCGCTGAGAGGGGAGCCTTAATGATGTCAATGTGATAAGTCTAAAACGAGGTGAAAATTGAAATGAGTGCTGCCACGGCGGTGGTCGGCGGGGAGAGTGAATGGTGCCACCGCTGCATTCATTCGCTTAGATTAGCTGGGGATGGGGGGAGAAAATAGAGAAGAGGTGAGAAAGAAGCGAGCGGGAGGAAGGAGCAGGAAAGATCTGTGAAGGGAAGGGGAAATGAAAATAAAAAAACAGGTGACGAGGAAGGGGGACAAAGGGAGAACCAGCCGGAGGAGGGACAGGAGTGTAAAAATACAGAAAAAGCAACAGGGGGGGGAGGAAAGAAATAACGAACATGGGGGAGACAAAAGGAGACTGAGAGCTAAGTTCAAGCCAAAGTCAATTGAACAACTAATGTGAATCGATTTGTTGCCTCTGCTTTTTCTCTTCGGGGAGAGAGTGACATTTTAAAGGCATATTTTATGATGGGGAGGAGGCGGGGCTGTTTGCCTGGCAACTGAACACGCTGACAGCCTGCTGACAGCTGGACGGAACACACTGAATAGAAGAAATACTGCAAATGGCCCCGCGTGTGCTCGGGGATCCATTGTGTGTCCGGGCGAAGTGTGTGTGTGTGTGTGTGCATGTGTGTGTGTGTGTGTGTGTGCGTGTGTGTGTGTGTGTGTGTGACGTGTCAGTTAACACACAGGGGGAACATGGGAGTGAACGCTTGTGTTTCTGCATGTAAGTTTTCATGTACATTCTTGCATAAGTACTGTATCTTGCTGTGTTTACCTACATGATAAATACTTCAAATGGCCTGTGTTTGACGTCGTGTTTGTGAACAGGCATGTGTTCTTATGTGTGTGTGTGTGTGTGTGTGTGTGTGTGTGTGTGTGTGTTTGTGAGTGTGTTTGTGAGTGTGAGTGTGTTCTGTGAGTGTGTTCTGTGAGAATAATTCATGGCAGTGAGTGCGTGAAATGTGGTGGCCGTCCACGGGCAGCCTGGAGTTCTGCCAGTATGGAGGGCCAGCATTAATAATTAAAAACACTTTTACAGGAAGGATCTCTGCAGCGTCTGTTGTCGGCTGCTCTCTTCAAGGGCACATTCAGGACAATCACACTGAGGAAAAGTTTGGAAACACTGCACGGAAAAAACTGTGCTAGCACTGTGTTATTCAGAGAGGTAGGCCAGGCATGGCTGCAAAACATCCATAAAAAAAAAGAAATATGTATTTTCATGGACTCTGTCCGCCACAGCTAACTGGCTCATGCAGCTTCTCTCTTGTGTCTTTGTAATTGATTCAAGGTGTTTCGTCTTTTCTTTTTCCACCAAGCATACCATCATTTTTGGTTCAGGACAATGAAAAGTCAAAGAGGCGTCGCCGGGATTCGCTCAGGCGCGAGGACCTACATCCAAAAGCGGGGCGCCAAAATAAATAATTGAATCAGAGAGCAGTCTTGAGCAGACCTCAGCAGGCCTCGTCTCTCAGCAGTCTTTGGTCGGACTCCAGCGAGAGTCGTAAACTACTTTTCGTGTAATCCTGGGAGAAGTCTTCCAAACAGCATGCTGTGCTGAGGGGTGGATCAAAACAAACAAAACAACATAGCTGTTCACCAGCGTGGCCACGTTCCAGCCCAACGGAGTCATCCTTAAGCCCAAATGGCTGGCCAAGTATCTGCACTGGGCCAATCCTCGCTTTATTGGAAACACTAATGACTAGCGGGGGAAATCAGCTTTTGCACATTACAGATTTTCAACCACAAACATTATCGCACATTGCGGACACTTGCACATTATTTCATGATTATGCAGCTGATCAAATGTTCTGTTTCTGGGAGCCAAACATGCCTCCATCTGACATTAGATGCTGATGCAGGCACATAATGTGGCGGTTGGCTTTTAGAAGTGGCTTTTTAGTCGGGCAGAAGGCCTCAGCCAGACATTGCTAAGGTCTCGGTCATAGCGCTGCAAAACGTCTCCTTCGGTTTAGTTAAAAGGTTCATTTTTAAGGATTCTGTTATTCTACAGTATTATTTGTATTGTTAGGCTATTTGTTATTCGTTGAACACATTTTACAAAAGGTTTGGTGTGGTTTATGCATCATTAATGCAAAATAAGTATTTAATAATACATAAGGTGATTTAATCAACAAAGTCAATGTTTAACACATTTCTTTTTTTATCCCAGAGAGTCCAACAAGCCGTAATAACCTTGTGCATCTGTGAGCAGATCTATTGCAGCTACAGCTGCTATACAAATGGATACAAACTATACTGTAACTCTATGATATATGATTTCATGACAACAGTTAACATGTTACAGTTAAAGATCAGCTCATCAGATTCAATGATTTAACACAACAAGAAAACCAACAAGAGATTGAAGGGGGGTTTTAAGTTAAGTTTAAGTCTTTGTATTATAATTAGCGTCAGACAGGAACATGAGGTCATCGTCGGCTGATGTGGGTGATCAAGGGAGCTCATCGGGGAAATCAGCTGTTCATAAGCTCATCTCTTTGATCAGGGCCGATGAACACCTTCAGTACAGGCATTCCCCAACGTTATATTTAACACATCAATCTCCATACATCCATTTGCCACCCTGCAGTCGGTGTGCGCTATGTGCCGCCGCTAACTGACTCTACTCTCAAGCGGCTGCTGCGGCGTTAAACCTGTCAGCTGCACTGGAGGCTCATTCTCCTCACGTTATGTGTATAACTATTTCCACGACGTGCAAGACATTCAAAGACGCATTCCATCAACGAGCATGCCGCGGAAAAAAATAACAGGGAACAACAACTTAATTTCCAACAGTGTCTTTTCCCCCCCCGGAGGTGTGCGTTATCGCACTGCCCGGGAAAAGTGTTGCTTTCTGATTTGACAGTCAAAACGGTTTTGAACAGAACGCCGAGGTGAGTTGTGTTTCCCGTTAACGATTACCTCTGATATTTCAGACAGAAATAACACTTCTCCAGTGTGTGTGTGTGTGTGTGTGTGTGTTGTCTGTTTTTAATTACAAAATTAGCACATTGGATGCTTCTGCGAGGACATTATAGACAGGTGAGCGCCGTGCCCCACCTTTCACCTCCGCCCTCCTCCTCCCACAAACCACTCTTGCTTGACATTCTCCTGATGTCTCCGAGATTGAGACGGAGGAGTTATCTAGTTACTGTGGCCGACGCTTCAGCAAACTGAGTTAAAACTGTACCAGTCCCATGGTGCATCATGGCTCCTCGTGATGAAAAAAAAAGATACCAACTCTGTCAGTCCTTTAGTCATGTGTGTGTGTGTGTGTGTGTTCAGTAATAGGCACAGATGTTTGTCGAATGTGGATATCGGGGAAAAAAAAGGTAAAAAAAAAAACATGCCAGCATGTCAGTGCTCAGAGGGGTGTGATAGAAAGGCTGAAAACGAATCCCTTTTGCACACACACACACACACACACACACAAACACACACACACACACACACAAACACACACACGCACACACAAACACACACACACGCACACACACACACTCACATCCATTACCCGCCACTCGAGCCTCCCTCCCTCCCCCCGTTCTCGTGGGTGTCGAAGTGAGAAATTAAATTTTTCTGATGAGAAACTTTTTCCTGCCCCCATTCCTCTCCTCTCCTCCCTCCCTCCCCCTCTCTCTCTCTCTCCTCCCATCCATTCTTTAATTTATTCGCTTATTTATGAACTATTAATTTATGCACTGAGAGAGAAATTAACAGTTGTGCAGTCAAGTGTTCGGGCTGCTGCCACGCTCACAATAGATGATCATCACCCAGGGACTGGCACCAGTCACACACATACAGAGGCACATGACACCGTGCACTCGCTCAAAAGGGCGAGCGAGACAGGTGCCGCGCATGTCAATCGGCGCTAAAATAACTGTCCATCAGCTCGGCGTAGGAAAACAACAAACTTCCATTTGGTTTTAATTGTTACAGCTAAGCCTGAGCACTCCCAGCCATTATACTGACAGTGGGGGAACAGGAGGTGTGCAAGATGTTTCATGTGAGGCAAAATTAATTGAATAAACTGTTTCTCCTGCACAGATCTATTATCGCTCTGCTGACAACGTGTCCACCATCAAACGTAAAAGAAGAGTGCAAAAACACTTCCTAGGTGGATATAGACCGGAGTAAAACACACAGCTTTGGTTCTAACAACATCTATTTAATAATGTGCTACATCAGCTTTATTGCCATGAAAAATGAATATTTTCAGGGGGGAGCTTTATATTCTGAAGCAAACAACAACAACAAAAATGCTTTTTAAATGGAGCGGAATAAATTTTAGAAACGGTGTAATGAGTCTAATCATTTACGACTCCTTAGTCCTGCAGTAAAACTGTACCTTATAGGATGTCGAGGAGCCATAAAAGAGAGATGGGAAACCATCAGAAGGACTGCGATTCGTATTTGGGGAGCAAAAGCAATACTACTCAGCAATAATTACAACATACCATGAGTCCACATGGGAATATTAAAAGTACATTTCTGTGATTCTTTGCTCCGGCCAGGCTATAGCCATCCCTTCGCGCTCCAATCTACGCCCACAGGCTTCCCTTAAAGTTCCCACGCCCACGCTAGCCCAGCATGCTACATGTTTATCCAGTCAGTCATCCAGACGGTCAGTCGGTAATTCAGTCAGTCAATTAGGCGAGGCAGTCCATCAGGCAGTCAGCGTGGGCGGGAATAAAAGTGACGCGCAGACAGGTCGGTCGGCCCCGCGGGGGCAGCGGAACACGACGCGACCCATGCCGCCTCATTAGGAGGTTAACTGGCACGTGTGGGCGGCCAACGACTGTGTTTAGCCTTTGTGTTTGTGTGTGTGTGTGTGGGAAGGCAGAGCGGAGGGGCGGAGCTACATGTGAGTGACAGCGGCGTGGGCGAAGGGCTGCTCTTCGGTGACCGAAAGAGCACCCCAGGGAAGGCCACAGCGCGTGTGTGTGTGTGTGTGTGTGTGTGTGTGAAATTAAGTGGGTAGCAATGCGGTCCGCTTTGGTGGCGTCTACAAGGTTCTGAGTGAAAGGACGCCCGTGGGTGGACAGGCTGTTTGTCGAACACCGTTTCCGTTTAGCTTGGACAAGTGGATCACAATGGAAACCGAAATGACCCCTAGGACTGAGTGCTGACCCCCACCTGTGACGGGCATGGACCTGTGGTCGGCTTTAGTTGGTATGAATTTGCAGAAAATTTGAATGTGGGATCTATTAAGCGAGACTGAAATTGGGCTAATTGTTCAAATTTGAGACCTCAGTGGAGTGAAGTGCGAAATATTAGCTAAATGTTTCATCTCATTGACACGTATGTGATTTTGGCCTGCCAGACACTATATTGCACCCAGCATTTGAATCCGTGCCACTTGTACAAAACCCTTCCCGTCATAAAACAGGATATATGCTGTAACATATTGAGAGACGAGTCCAAGTCAATACTTTGGTCTTGGAGGGGCAAGTTTCACATCTCTCATGGCTGTAATGAACATTCTATCACCTGCTGCATGCCATCTGGTCTGCTCAGAACACAACACAGTTATAGCTAAGGCATTCAAAGCATGTACTGTATTATCATCAATCCTTTATATATATATATATATATATATATATACAATACTCAGGGTAACAGGAAAATATTGCTCACATAATTATGCATGCAATAATAACCGTAACTAATGACAGTTTATAATCTAGTGTAATTTAATACACCCTTCTAAATACTCAAACCCAAAGATGCTCACAACTGTGTGCCACTTAAGTGCGACTTGAGTCCAAGTCCCCGATCTCTGCCTGGTGGCACACAACTGAACTTGGTTCCGTGATTTATTGATGTTAAAACATTTTACTTTGTGCTTTCAAAATTGCTTCAAAAGTGGACAAATCACACATGGGATAATTAAACATGAGCCTTTGTTGTGTTTATTTCAGTAATCAACACGTACAAAGGTGCTGTTTTCATCATTTACTGTCTCTTATCCACTTTATAAAGCTGCAGGTGGTCACCTAATGGTTCTTTTGTTCAAACCGTCCAATTACTGGACCACATGGGACAAGTTGGATGATAAAATGCTCTAACCTCCCTTCACAATTAATGTCAAAGTGCCCTTGAGCACAGCAGTTAACCAAATATTCAGTGGTGGGGGATTGTGGTCATACTGGGCGGTGACATCATCCAGCTTGTGTGTGTGCGTATATGTGTGTACAATGATCTCCCAGTAGGGGACCCTCAAGTTAAATGAGTGTGTTTCTTAAGTCATCGTATCTGGTTGAATGAGAATCTGATTTGAGGATTATTGACATCGACCCACCTGTTCATAATGGCGTGCCATTATCGGCGGGGATAACAAGGAACATGAACAAATTGGTACCCGCGCACGCGCACATATGCCCAAGACAGATGGAGTAAGTAGACACATAATATCTCATCCGCATAAACACACACACACATACATGAACATAAGCCCCCTCCAGCGTCCTAGATAGGCTGGGACAGAGTGGGCATGTCCACATCTTGATGATTGACGGCTTGGCCTAAATGAACTGCTGCAGAGCTCTGTGCATGTATGTGTGTGTGTCTGTGTGTGTGTGTGTGTGTGTGTGTGTGTAAAGCTGTGAGGGGCAACCCGAGTCAGTTATTGATCCAGCGGCCCCTTCAGGCCACTAATCAAATGAGGCGGACACTGAGGGGACACAAGAGGCACTTGAAAGTTTCTCAAGTTTCTTAGATTTGTACACCACGCGCACGAACACGCGCGCACGGCCAGTCTGTCAATCTGTTGTTCAGTTTGTTTCTGTGTGTAGTATGTGTGACATGTACCCCAACAGCCCCCCTGTCTGTCTGGGTTATCCATCAGTGCCAGTGATTGATGGGTTAACTCCAGCAGGTCCAGCTCTGCAGATGGACTTTTCCCTGCTGCTGAAGCCCACAGGGAGAGGCCCTCACTGGGCTGGGTGTCTGGACAAAAGCCCTGGAGGTTTTTGGTTTTTTTTGGGGGGGGGGCGGGGGGGGGGTTACAGAGAGAAGGATCAATGGTAGACTTTAAAGGATCTCAGGTGTGTGTGTGTGTGTGTATGTTTGTGTGAGTGTGTATGTTTGTTTGTGTGTGTGTGTGCGTGTGTATGTGTGTGTTTTTGTGGTTGGTGATGGATAGGAATAGGTACGGTTGGAAGACCAGGATGGATAAGACAACTATGATGGTGACAGCAAATCCATGAGACGAGACGATAATTGCTACTTTAAAAAGCTGCGAAATACAGTACATGCGCGATAGCGAAGTATAATGAACTGCGCGGTTCACAGACGACTACAGCACATTCTAAATATGTCACAGGATCAAATTTAGTTCATGACTCCGTGTCATATCCTTTCTCCAACCTCTCGGCTGCAGAATACAGAAGAAAAAGATTTACGATAATCTTCCGAAAGAATAGCAAATTGCAGCCATTTGGAGGCGACTTCCCAGTGTGTCGCAATATGCCGGGTGCCGACCAACAATGCAACACAATCACTGTTCCTACATCTGTTGCCGGGGTTAATCAATGACTATACAGTAACAGCGAATAGACTGCTGATTCCATATGCCCGCCAAAGAATAGACAATCATCGACTAATCAGAACTTGATAGAGGCCACATAGGATGGAGAACAGCTGCTGTGCCCAGCGAGCACAACTGTAATCACATTACGTATCATTGATCTACTAGACTGATATTTCTGCTGGGAATGAGAACAGTCACACTGCTCAAGGTCAGAGTTGCAGTGCTGGGACTGAACCGGGGATCTCTGGGATTCTCATCCATCCATAGTTGATAACAAATATATTTTTTTTAAACACAGATTCTGCCTGGCATCAGGAAGGCGGCCAATTTTAATAACTTTATAACTTTCATTTTCTTTTGCAAGCACCACCCTTTGCAACACGCACACGCACATAAACAAACACACACACACACACACACACACACACACACACACACACACACACACACACACACACACACACACACAGAGAGATATACACTCTGCCGTTCGGATATTAGAGGTGGTGCATTAGCAGTGTAGCTGCAAACGGTCCTCACTGCACTGCAGAGATATTGATGTCTTAATACAATAAAAAGCAAAATAAACATTATTATCCTGATCGTTATAATTATCTTCTGCCCAGAGGCTGAAACTGAATTATTCATAGAGTGCTTAATTAAATGGGTAGACTAGGCTGTGAGTGTGAGTGTTGTGATTTTGTGTATAATGCGGGTCTCTGTTGCCCGATGTCTTTTGGACAGCGACGTTAAATGAGAGTAAATATTCAATCATTCTGAAGGGACTTAGAAAGAAAGACACGATGCTGTGACAGAGACAGAGAGGGGAGGAAGGGAGAGAGAGAGAGAGAGAGAGAGAGAGAGAGAGAGAGAGAGAGAGAGAGAGAGGGGGGGGGGGATGGATTACACACGCATCCTCGTTCGTCCTTCACTGTGGTCCCTGTCGAGGAAAAAGGAAGATAGGCGTTTCAGAGCTGTTTTATACACTTTTTTTTATTTTTTACATTTAACTGCCGGCACAATAAGCAAACCAGTCACTGCACTCCTCAGCACCGCTCATAAGGCCATAACGCACACACACACACACACACACACATACTGGAACCGTGGACACACGCACGTGTGTGACGAAGCTGAATGTGGACGCCTCGAAACGCAGTCAATGGTGAAGTCGAGGCCCCGGTCGTTAAATAGCAGCATAGTAGACGGTTATTACTTCTCCCTCACGGTGATTACTGTATCAACCACTGAATGAAGCACTTCTTATGGCCCCCGCCACTGATATTACACTTGGAAAATGTAGATGTAGTCACAGAGCCAATACACACACACACCCACGCGAACAAATGGAGGCGAGCAAATATGGTCATGAGAGAGCGTTCAGATGCATACATGCACAATTTCACACACATACTGTGTGATATTCGCATACACTCGGGGACATGACCACACACACACGCGCACACACACATACACACACATACAGTATCCACCCATAAACATTGGCCCGTATGCACAAGCGTACGTGCATAGAGAATATTATGTATGTGACACAATTGCACACACGAGATCTCTGACACAAACGAAAGGTCCGACTCAATCTTTCCTTTCTCTCGTTTCACACACACACACACACACACACACACACACACACACACACACACACACACACACACACACACCCTCATGTTGGCGGTCTGTCAGCACTCACTCTGTTTCCGTCATAATTTTCCTCAGATATTTGATGTTGGGCTGCTACACACACACACACACACACACACATACACACACACACACACACACACACACACACACACACACACACACACACACACACACACACACACACACACACACACACACGTACAAACCAATGTGCCAAAGTGCCGATGTGCCAACAGGCGTAGTCGGGACACTGCTGTAATGTAACAGTCCATTCACTTTATAATGCATTAGAAAGAGGGTTGCTTTTTTCATTACACCTTAATGACAGTTGGTAGGGTCCACTAATCAGCCTCGCGGGACCCCTGCTAACTCCCAAAACCTATTGCACACCCACACACACACACACACACACACACACACACACACACACACAGACGTACACACTGTATGTTCACACATAATGTTTCTGCACAGAGAAATAAACACTTTAGGATGTGCGGCCTACAAGTGAGCCCTTTGATGCATTGCACCGTTCACACACACACAAAGACAGAGGATAGATGCATCGACGATGAATAAGCATTGTATCTATTTCACACAAAAAATCATTTTGAATTCTCCTCCCAGGGCATGAATGCACATACTGTGTACACAATGAACAGACCCACACAGGGGAGTGGGAGGGGGGGGGGGCTGAGGATGGCTGGGGCCCCTGGGCTTAAGTCATTATCCAGGCCCTACCTACACCATGCTATGATGCATTACAACTGCGACACAGAACGGCTGCGTTACTCTATGTTAAAGATTCTGAGTGGGATGCACTTCAGTACGACCCGTACAAGAACAGCAGTTGGACCCTGAGAGACAAGTGCAAAACATTCCTCAAAGACACCAGCGCTCAGCAGACGCGCTCGCCATAACGCGGCACACGGCATCATAGCACAGGTCAGTAATAAGGCCCAGAAACACAGCAGCAGTCAAAAGAGTGTTCTTCTCGGTTCACTTTTATATTCATATCGTTAAGCAGTTTGTTTATTCTGCTCCGCTGTAATGTTTTCTGTATCCGCCACAATGACGGCAGCTGGCTTCCTCACACGATCGCCCACCTGCATGACCTTTACCCTCTGGTTGGCAACCCGACCAAATAAACTAAAACTAAAACATCAGTGTAATGGGAATATTTCACATATATTCCGAGTAATGGACCAACTCCAAACAAGACAGCGAGGCTATTTTCATATTCCTGGTATATTCCACTTTGTTTGTATATAGGCTGATTATTATACGATTTTTTTATTTACACTATAATATATTCACATATATACCTTATTGCTTCATCCCAGGTTAGTCTGTGCCGACATACACACAGACACATGCTGCACAGTACAAGTTTCAGCCGTAGGAAAGCAGCACTTCACTTTGATGCCTCGCTACAGCACGGCTCTGATGTCTTCACACGATAATGTGAGGTAGAAAAGAAAAGAGAAAATACTCAAGAACACAGATGCACATGCTCCTGTGTTGTTTGTGCAAAGGTACAGGGCATCTGTTTATATGCAAACAAGCACACACCACACACACACACACACACACACACACACACACACACACACACACACACACACACAAGTAAGAAATGTGTGGAGGGATTAGGTCGGGAGAGTGCGGGAGAACTGAGTGATTAGGTTTAGAGTTTCAACCTTGGGGCAACAGTGAGCAGGGAACACAGGAGTGTAAGTTTGTATTTGTGTGTGTGTGTGTGTGTGTGTGTGTGTGTGTGTGTGTGTGTGTGTGTGTGTGTTGCCCGAAGCCAGAAGTGTTATTGTACCGGGGCTGGGTGTATTGTTTCAACCCTGAAATGTTTCTGTACACAGCGATCTGTTGACCCTCACCTGAACGCTCCTAAAATTGTTTTCACTGCCGAAGCGTTGGAACACTTTCCCGTAATCATCTCGAGAGAATGTATCATTTTGAGGGCAATTTCACCAACAGAGAGGAACAAGGACGTTCTCTTATTACGCTTTTATCTATCTTCATCTCTCTTCATTGTCGTTGTTGTCATTAAATTAGTCTCTTTCACTTCTGCCCATGCCCGCGACACTCTGCAATGTATTACCTCTATTGTCTCCGAACTTTGTCACCGTATCACGTATTTTAAGTTTTAAATTTAATACCAATTAATTCTCTCAGCTTCTGACTGCATCCCCATTAACTAGTGGTTAATACATATACATAAAGCAGCTCAGCCCAATTAGTTGGTCGTCATAAGGGGAAAAACACAGTTTACTAATGACTGCTTTTTTTATATCACCTTAATGCTTTTTAATATTATGAATTACAGTAAAGGCACAATATATTCTGTATGTCAACCACAGAATGTGCCATTCCTTTTTGTGTGGACTATAATGGCAGCTGAACTAAGTTTTGCTGGGTTTAGCCCTCCTCAGTCATCTTTGTTACATCTTCGGACAAATGTCCCCTTAAAAACAAATCACAGCTGTAAATTCAATTGTGTTTCAACAGAGCAGAGACAATGGCCAGCCCAGAGTCAATATAATCTCTTCTTTTCCAATCTGCCCGGCCTGCACTCTCATTTTTTTTCCTCACATAGTGCTATAGAGCTAATCTAATATTAGCTCTGCTCAATGGAGGTAGATGACCTTTGAGTCAGGGTACTTTTAAGTCTGCCATGGCCCGAACAACTAATGGTGTATGTGTAGTCTAAGCAAGCGGGTGCAGAGAGCTTCATTGGCTACTTAATGGTGGCTGGTTAATCGAATTCCTCCCCCCCCCCCTCTTAATTCCTCTTTTCTTTTTTTTTTTTATTGGAAATGTTTTTCAAAAGGGAAGAATCCGCTCAGTGTGCAGAGGAGAAGGCGGAGGTGCGGAACCAGATGTACACTTTGTGTTGCGTTGAGTGCGTGTGTGTGTGTGTGTGTGTGTGTGTGTGTGTGTGTGTGTGTGTGTGTGTGTGTGTGTGTGTGTGCGTGTGTGTGTGTGTGTGTGTGTACGCGGCCCCCGTGACTCAAAGGATAAGACATGGCTGAGACAATGGTGTTTGCTGCTGGCACTAAAGGCTCATCATGGGCGGCCCCTCCTCCTCAGCGGACGCACACAAACACAAACACAAAACACAAAACACGTACACACCGAGGAACACACACTCCAGCTGGGACGGTACCCACTGACAGCCACTAGGACTCACAGATGCCCAGGTGGCGCAGGAAACCCTGGAGCTATGCCCGGACTGGCAGAGGAGAGACGGCCTACACACTTAGAAGAAACGAGCTCGCACATATAGAAACGCACACAGTTGCAGCGGATTACGCACAGCCATAAAGCTCAGGTTCCTACCGACACACACACACACACACACACACAAAAGCACACCCTTGCTCACTCCCCACCTTCCCGCAATTAACACTGCTCCTATAGCTCGAGGCGCAGAGGAAATGAGGTTTGGGTTTTGTAACTGTCTGTGTGTGTGTGTCTGTGTGTGTGTGTGAGAGGGGGAGAGAGTTGTAAGAGGTAGAGGGATTAAGGAGGAGGTGGGTGGAGGGTTATGGTTGGCGAAGGAAATATAATGTGTGGCATGGAACTATGTACTCAGGGTACGGTAATGACTGTGCATGAGAGGTGGTGTGTGTCGGTGTATATATGTGCGCGCCCCGAAAATGCGTGCACGCCCGTGTGTGTGCATACGTGCGCCCACATTAAGTCGTTCCCACCCATTCCCTCTCTAAGTATCATGTTCAGAGGCTGCAGTTCATTCCTGTCTGTCTGATTGTGTTGTTGTGCAGTCATGGCTAATTACCTTGATAGTCTGTTGACAGCGCTGAGACAATTAAACAGCCAAATGGAAAACAGGAGGGGGAACTTGTCTGAAATGTCCTCTCTGAGAGTTGAACCAAAGAGTGATTCATCTCCAACATGTGTTTACAATAGGAAATCGTTTACAGGCTAAAGGGATGGAGTTTGTTTAGCAAATTGTAGGATGCCTGCTCCGATGTTCGCTCCAGAGTCAAAGCGATACGCACAACTCCAGCTTGTAGGAGAGCAATGTGTTCAGCATTAGCATGGACTCCTGTACTAGCCTCAGCCAACAGGCTATAGCCTGTAGCTGACCCCAGTGAGTAGATACAGGCTGCTGTCAGACAGACAGGTTTTCTGCATTCAGTCTGTCCAAAGGCAACTTTTAAGGGGTGAATAGGGTAAAAAAATAAATGAACTAATAGATATCGCCAGGAAACTTCTCCAGCTGATCGCATGAATTAAGACAATTACTTTTTCTATGGAAAGTTTTCTGAATCTGCAAATGAGGCATTCTTTTGCAGGACAGAAATCTAAACATTGGAGAAAGCTGGGTTCAAATTTCTTTTTTTCATTTTGTTGAAAAATAAGAGTCAAAGGTTTTTACAGAGGGAACTTTAGATATCTTTTTTAATCACTTCATAAATCAGAAAAAAAACAACTGTCACTATGTTTTTAGGAATAAAATGTTCTATAGATCAGGCTATGAACTATCGTTTAAGAAACCCCATCTCTAAAAACCTTCAGAATATAGATAAAGTTTGGTGTAAGTGCTACTGAAGTGGAGATTTCTGGTTCAGAGGAGGAGGAGTGCTGGGAGTCCGGGAGAGTGGAGGGAGGGGTTCCCTGGCTCTGATGCTATGTTCAGTTGGGCGGCGGTTTGGCCATCCAGGTGGAGGAGCTGGAGGAGCTGGAGGAGTGGAGGAGGTGGGTCCTCCGAACCGCAGGTTTTGTTCGAATGCCCTGCCTCGTGCTCGCGCTGGAAGACAGTTTGCAGGGTTTTATTTCTTTATGTCTTCCACTGAAGAACAAAGAATCACAGAAACTGTCAGCCTCGACACGTCGCGATAATGCTGCGAGGAATCACTTTCGTAAGAACACAATTTTATTCAGTTCGTCAAAAACCTGAAACACTCTTGTTTTTCATTTGCTCTGGTAGCGTTTCATCACACAAAGTTATGGCAACACTATCGCACACAGAACCCTCCCTGTTACCTGTGAGTGGGGGTCGACTCATTGTCAGACAGGAAGGCCGCTCAGCGTCTCCAACAGAATGTTTCTTTTACCACTTTGTCCATCTGTGTCTGTAGACATCTCCTAAATTAACCAAAGGTTACCATTAGATAATGCCTAATTTGCATATCTAAACATAAAATGTTACCATGCCAACATGCTAAAACTAAACATCAGCGTGTAGCATTGTCATTGTGAGCATGGGGTTAGGGTCAGAGTGAGCATTGTGTAGCGCGCTGATGTTAGCATTTAGCTCAAAGCACCACTGTGCCTAAGTGCAGCCTCACAGAGCTGCTAGCATGACTCTAGAGTCTTAGTCTCATTAATTGTTGCCGAGTCTTCATTTATGCAAAGACACAACACATCCCAGCTATATTTCAGGCAACCATTTCAAGGGAAAAAAGCTAGTAAAGCAAGCAAATGTGAGGGCTCATAGTGGCAATATTTAAACCAAATTTTATTGGAGTATTATTATTTTGACTAGCTATCTTTGAATGCGAATCTACTCAGCACCCGGGGTTACAGTACAGTCTTTACATAATCAGATTTATAACCCGAGGTTGACCAAAAAAAACTATTTCTCTCATCTGCAGACTCCACATATAATCTTTATCAGCCTCCCTTGAGAGAGAAATCTGCACATATATATATATATATATGTATGTGGCAGGTCTGTCCCATAGGTGATAGCGGCATCCATTATGTACACACATTACATACAAATGGAATTTGCATAAACATGATTGGGGAATTAAGAGGGTTAGTGTCGCTTGGCGTCGGGGGGCTGGGCTGAGAAAAGGTTTAAAGATGCATTATGGGATTTCTCACAAAGATTTTTGAAGCATTTCTCATACGATAGCATGCGTTTGATAGAGAAGGGGGAACTCAGACAGAGGATGTCATGCGACAAAGGTTGTGAGCAGAATTTAAATCAGCGACAAAAGCCTTAAATGGTACTACATGAGTCGGCTTCACTCTTGGGAGTAAATAAATTGCGGGTATGTACACAAGGGTTCACAGGAGGCTAATGGTTGCCTATGGAAAACAATCTCCCAGCATTATACAACATCCAGGTTGATTTTTGCTCCTGTGCTTCAGAAGAATTCAAATATTCTCAAACGATTCGCAGCACCAAGATGCATTTCCACCTCTAAGCGCCGTGACGTGTAATCAGTCTTTGTGTCGAGAGCTCAGTCAACCTGCGTTTCTAACTCAGCGGAATGTACACGAGCAGGGCCGGCAGCAGGGCAGGCTTGGCAACCAGAGTTGTCGCTGCAGACCGATCCCAGATTGGGTCTCCAGGGGTTGTGGGGGGTGAGGGTGGATGGGTGGTGGTGGATGGGTGTAGGCTACAGTTGGCAGGGTTGTTCACACACTTAGGGCCAGGCCTGAGGGTGCGTGTGTGTGTGTGTGTGTGTGTGTGTGTGTGTGTGTGTGTGTGTGTGTGTGTGTGTGTGTGTGTGTGTGTGTGTTGGCAGGCTGCGCGCTGGCAGCAGCTCCGTCTGACACCAGTACAGTTGGTCCCCTCTGGATATCCATCGCACCCCCTGCTCTCCTGCTCCACAACCTGCCTTCCCACCCTCCTCCTCCTCCTCCTCCTCTTCCTCCTCCTCCTCCTCTCTTCCAAGGGAGTGTAGGGGTGTGGGGGGGGGCAGGGTGCCTTCTTCGCACTTCTTCCTATTCTGCATGTGTGTGTTTCGAAGGCCAGCCCTGAAATGTAGAGACCGGAGATGTCGGTGTCCAATACTTTGTGCCGTTACAGCTGGCATTTATATGAAAAATAATTCGCAAAAAAAGAATAATTGAACAGTAAAATAATGAAACACAGTCGGCACACAAAATAAAACTT
Source organism: Ophiodon elongatus (assembly GCA_016806645.1). Classification (NCBI taxonomy): domain Eukaryota; kingdom Metazoa; phylum Chordata; class Actinopteri; order Perciformes; family Hexagrammidae; genus Ophiodon; species Ophiodon elongatus. The sequence continues at coordinate 153,211 of JACSYO010000526.1, read as the reverse complement.
TATGGCTGTTTTCAGGCATTGGTCAGAGAGGAACTGCCATCATATTGCAAGTGGATGCCAATATATGATACAATAAAAAAGCAATAACTGCCCGATGTAACTGCAGATCATAAATCACCATATAACTATAACCAGATTTTCACAACAGACCCATCCCTTCCTGTCTTTGTTACTGTTTGGGAGCCATAGTCGTGCACCAAAGGGTTTCCATGAAGCATCCTTAAAGCCAAATTTCCTTTTCGTCTGGAACAAATTTTGTATCAATATTATACGTTTCCACGTCGAGTAAAACCTCATATCTCCAGAATTAAGAAATCGAGCACAGTTTTCAGATTGAAACCATGTTGCGGTTGCTTTTCTAATTCTTTGTTTAATAAACAGCTTCTTTTCTTTTCTTTTTTAAACCTGCTGAATTAAGCAGGTATAATACCATCAGTGGAAGTGTTTAAAAGTGGAGATGCACAGTTTTCACATGGCAACAGCAAGTTTCCTTCCATCCCCCATCATCCCTCCCTTGCCTCTGACGTCTTTGTTCCCTCTCTGGTCCTCATCTGTTCTACATTCAGGACAGTAGTCAGCCTGCTTCTCTGAGTATTTTCTTTATTTACCATAGGAAGCTTGAGACGGCAGCGGACAGGAGGTTCTGGATAGATCAGCCCCGGGCTAACAGCAATACACTTTGTTCTGTATGTGTGTGAGTGTGTTAGGTGG
>JACSYO010000526.1:107500-150000 GCA_016806645.1 Ophiodon elongatus | reverse complement strand
TGTCGGCAAACAAGGACAGAAGCAGCAGAGGATTTCACAGGTCTTAAGGACGTTATTCCTCTCTGTGCTTATAGACTGCATTTAACTACTGCTGGCAGCAGGCCCGCTCAATGAGGCCTTCCATCCACGCTCAGCTGTCGGTTTCCAGCCCCGTAAAAACGTGCTTTTCCAAGACGCTCTCCACAGCGGATATATATCCACATTGTAGTGAGGATGGGGGGGAAACCCATGAAAACACTCATGTATCGCTGTAAACATTTACAGACACGAACAGGCACTTCTGCGTAGCAGCCACAGACTGTATATAAGAAGTCGATGGAGTCACCGTGACAGCACCCATTGGTTTGTGGACTACAGTCCTGAAGGCTCGAGTTCAGCATTTTGGCGGTCGCCATTTTGGTTTTTGGCCGTCGCCATCTTGGCTACTTGGGATCAGAAGTGATTCTTAGGATGGAGCTAAGAACAACCGAGGGCCACCAAACTGTTACCATTAACTTTCATGAACTGAAAACACACTGTGAAATGGTTTAAAGCTCTAAGACGAGAACATACATACCATACAACGCTGTGGTAGCAACCTGTCAATCAAAAGGTAGCCGTGTGATAAAGCATATCCTGCTTTATGATCTATTTGACTCTAAATGGACCATAATTTACGAAACAAACATCATGCTGTATTGAAGAAGACTTTAAACTAGTTATTCAGACGACAAACTCATGTTTACAATGTTTATTGATGTAACAAATCAAGGGAGAAGTGGGGTCATTTTCTTATAGACTTCTATACAATCAGACTTCTTTTTGCAACCCCCTGCTGGCCAGTAGAAAGAATGGAAGATTAACCCAGGTTTCTATCCTCCAACTGTCTCCATTTTCACTCATTTAGGAAGTCAATAAAGCCAATCACAAGGTCTCAATGCAGCAGCCCAGCAACACGCCCTGAACAACACAATTTAAAACATGTATTAATTCAGTCTGATGACCCACTTTGCCTCAATTAACATGTTGTACTTCTTTATATTTTGTACTTGTCTAACGCCAAAATCAAAAAGGGTTTTTCGATGAGAAAACATCTGCGGTGTGTTTCAGCCCGGTCTCATTCACAGTGCGTCAAATACCGACCCACCAGGCACCCTTTAGCACCTGTGTGAGACACACTTAACTCCATTTAACTCCAGTGTAAACCCATCCAGGGCAATATTAGACGCTTGGAGAAAAATGCTTCCGATGTCAGGTGACATGGTATCGAGAGCAGAGTCTGTGTAGCAAGGAGGGTCAGGGTAGATGGACGGGTCAAATAACCCCCGTGTGAAATCAGGAGTTACTGAGTATGTGACATAGAGTAACTAACGTAGAGTAACTAACGTTACGTAACGTGGGTCTACGTAGCTGAAGTTATGCCACAGACATTGGTTTTAACCCAAACGATGATATTTTATGAAGTAGTTTTGAACCAAGTGATCAGCTTTTAGGGCTCCATCGTTTGAATAAAATCTTTTATAAAAGATGAGATAATGCTTGTGTGGATGGAACTCTATTTCACATATTATATGTTTATATATATATAGATATATCTATATATCTATATATCTATATATAGATATATAGATATATATATAAACTGTATATATAAATACATATATATATATACTATGTATATATATATATATATATATATATATATATATATATATACTGTATATATATATATATGTATATATTTATATATATATATATATATATATATAGTAAATATATTTTGATTTTTCCGACCTGGTCCTATGTTTGTGAAATGTATTCTTGCCGTCAATGTAATTTTCTCAAGGAACTGAGTATGCATAATGTGTCCGGTAACATGGTAGCATGTTCGAGCATGTGCCCACTTCACCGACACGGGTTTAGTACGTGAAGACACGTGTGTGTGTGTGCACGTGTGCGTGTGTATGGAAAGAATCTGCAGGTGTGTCTGTGTAATTATGTAAGCACTTTGTACTTAAGTGTCTGTGTAATGTGCTCATGTTTTTGCATAATGCATTTGAAAGCACAGCAGCTCTACACCCTTGCTGCATCTGTGTAGCATGTGTGTGTACATTCTGGCACGTTTATGTGCATTCGCACCGCGTGTTCACCGACGTCCGGGTGCATTTGTGTTTGGTGTTTAAGTATGCATGCTGTGTATATGTTGGTGCAATATGTCCATCCCTGTTCACAGAACACGTGTGTAATTTCCAGCAACAAAGCCGCACATGTAAGCGTGCTGTGTGTGTGTGTGTGTGTGTGTGTGTGTGTGTATAATACACTGGGCCTTTGGAGACGCTTTACTTCAGTGGTTTTAGTGGTTTTACACATCTCTCGTCCCCATTTAGAGGTACTGGAGTGTGTTTTGACCCCTGTCCATCTCATCCCATCATCGCTGCCCCCATCCCAGGGATGAAATCTCTACCCAGCAGCCAAACTTCTTAACCTGCACCACTTCACAAAACTCTTCTCCCGCTATTACCGACCACTTACCACAGCTCACACACCAGCTCGAAAATCAATACTTTTACTGAGTGTGTGCGTGTGTGTGTGTGTGTGTGTGTGTGTGTTTGTGGAGATGGTGGGGGTTTTGACGTCCCCCCCAGTTTGCTTTCAAAGCAAAACACCCTATCATTGGACCCCCTTTCCATACACACACACACACACACACACACACACACACACACAGCATTCAAAGTCTCCACTCAACTACCAACACCCCCGCTCTCTTCCGCCCCTGCAACTGTTCAAACACTCACACACACACACTCACGCACCCACACACCCGCATCCAAAAACAAAGTGCGACGAACACCTTTGTCTGCAGCCAGCTGCACGGTGTGTAGTCTGAAATGTGCGTAGTTTGAACACAGGGGCACGGACACACACACACGCGCACACACACACAGACACAGACACACTCGCGCAGATAAATTTAATGAGGACTTGGTGAATGTAAAGCATTAACCATACTGATGTCATTGGTACAGTGAGGAGCAGGGCCCCTTTGGTATGCTGGCCACACACACTCACTCACACACACACACACACACACACACACACACACACACACACACACACACACACACACACACACACACATCCCGATACTAGGCCTTGTGTTCTGTTTCCTTTGGCAACGGAAGTTCAGTATTTAAGAGTGCTGCTAGACAAAACAAATACCCTCCTGCACTCCTCTGTCTCTCACTCCCTCTCTCCCTTTCGTTCCCCCCCTCCGCCCTCTCACTCCGTCTTCCTTATGTCTCTGTGTGTCTTTCTCTATCCCATCATCTTCCTCTCTCCTCCATCGTCCTCTCATCTAGTTTCAATCTCCATCATTTGTCTTTCTCTGTTTTTCCCCCCGTACTGTCCTTCTCCCTCTTTCTTATGGCCTCTCGCGGCCCAGTTCGCACACTAACACGGCTCAGTGCCTCCCTGGACACACACCATTCTCCGCGCTTATTGTTCCCACTGACAGCTTTTGTAGTAGGGAGAAAAAGCGACCTCTCCCCTCCTCCTTTCTCCCTCCGTCTCCCAAATTCACCAACCCCATTCCCCTCTCCTCTCCTCCCTGCCTGCCTTCACCCCTACACTCCCCTTTACCATAGGCCCGCACCACCACTGGTCCACACACACACACACACACACACACACACACACACACACACACACACACACACACATTCCACAGGCGTAAAGGTCAAAGGGTGCAGCTGCCTCAATAAAGAGATGGGGGAGGGGGAAATGGGGAGAGATGGAGAGGGAGGAGGGTGACTCATTCACTTTCCTCCCTTTCTATAATGGGCAGAAAGAGAGTTAGAGCATGTGGTGGTGGTGGGTAGGGGGGGAGGGTCGTTTTTTTGGCTGGTTTTGCAGCGTTTTTAATAGCGGTTGTTGTACCTCTTTCTCACACTCTGTTTACTCTCTTTGGCTGCAGCAGATGTAAACACAAACGGTCGGTTGCAGCTATTTACCAAAGAGGATCCTTGGCCGTGTCTGCTTTGTATTTATGGCGACTAACATGTTGGATCTGATGTCGGCCAATGGACAAAAGCCTCCACTGCTGGTGGGGGGTAATGGGGGGGTTGAACTTGGACTGATTTGCGGGGCTGATATTGGCCTTTTTGTGTAATATCACATGGCAGCGAGTCATGTTATCCACCTCCGATTTGATAAACAGAACTATCTGACTGCGACTGCTTGGCAACCATCGATGAGACCTCAATTTCTATGTTGTCTGTGACATGTTCCTACAGGAGCAACATTTACCGATAATTGAAGAGATGGTTTGGGACTCTTCTCTTGAACGAGCAGCTAACACTAACGGAATTTCTTTTGTTTCCGTTTCAGTGTTCAAAACAATGGTTGGAGGACGAGCGACAACGTCCGGTGCTGAAAAATGAAGCCAATGGAAAAGGCCCACTGCACTACTGACTCATTTAGTATGCTCCCCTTTCCCAACCCCTCTTTGATGTGTACACACACACACACACACACACACACATGGTGTCATGTTTTTGAATTAAACTCTTTATGGTCAAAAAAATATAGAGATTTTACACTCTGTCATATTTTCAAAAGTGAGACTGTGGCCAGATCTTATGCTATTGGATACTGAGAATATTCATATTAGCACTGATATTCTCACTGGCCTCCAGCAACCACAACCACAATCTAGTGTGTTAACAACCTTAAAAGGCTGGCTGTGCAGTTGCTCGACTGACACGGCAATGCCACGAGGTTAACGTTGTGAAACGATTGGTTAGGTTTAGGCAACAAAACACACAGAACACGAACTGTGGCCTCCTGTGTGAAAGTCCTGTTTGTTCCACTAACTTTCAATAACAGTTGCTCGATGTACATATACCGTCACTTCCTCAGACCAAATGCACAAATGTCGACATTCAACATTGATGGAAGCGGTTCATATTGTGTTGATGGCAGAGTCCTCCAATTGCGACAGCGTCCAGAACACCAAATCAAACTAATTGCCCTCGTGGGATCCTCTCGATGCGGTACGACTCCACATCTTCATCACTGCTCTTCTGGCATGTCCCAGGTGTGTCGCGTTAGTGGCTAATTACATGTCAGACCATTCCCCCAATTGCGTGACATCAGTTCTGACCAGCCAATCTCTTCCTACACCTGCGCTGCTCCACCAAGTGCAAGACTTATGATCCCGTTAAGGTACAATCCAAAAGGAAAAGGGGAGCGATCTCTCAGTGAGGCCAAGGTGCAGGTCGTATGGGATCTATTCTACAGTATTTGTCTTAAAATCTTGCAGAAGCCTTTTTAAAAGTCACTTTAATATTCCGACAGCGATCAGTTAGTGTGTCTGTGGCCGTTTGAAAACGACACATTAACCTTTTTCGTAACTGCCACTCTCACACAATGATTGACATCTTTAATACCGAAAACACAGTGGGGTACTACTGAAGGTAAAATATATCTGATTTAATATCTTTTAAAACACCTGGCTGTGGATCACAGTAGTTGTCCAGGGAGTTCAAAAATCAGGGAATGAGCCCGAGCACTGTGAAGAGAGAGAGACTGACATTATGAATAAAATTTTACTCTCACGGACTGCTACTACTTGGAAGAAGCTAATGGGAGGCTGCCACAGCACAAGTGGTGTGAAATCCTTCTTGATGGATTGAAAAGTGTCTTTAGGGATCCAAAAGCTCGCCTTCTTGAGCATCTCAAAGGGTGTGGTGCTAACCAGGATGACTTTGGCATGATCACATTTAGACTTGACTGAGTGAAAATTAAATCAGATTTCCTTTGAACAGGATTTGCTTTGAACTCGGCCCAGGCATCATTTAGAGAAAGGTCTCATGACACAATTTGATCGTGGAAATGTGTGCAGGTAGAAATCCGCCTCCCCGCGGTTAGTCCTAAACTTTGAACTTAACATGAAAAACTTCCCGGGCTCTCCATGCAACCTCTCATCTTGTTATGCACACACTTCCTCGCGGCGATGATGATGCATTAAAGACTTGAAATAGGTGTGACATGCACCAATTGGTATGATGAAAACGGCTCCGTATCTTGCATGTTGCACACGTCTTTCGCAAAACACAGAGCCTTTCATTCCTAATTAGTTTGGCTTTACAGTACATGAAGTTCCAGCCCATTCCTATCAAATTCCTGAGATAACCTGAAATGAAATACGGTTCGGACACAGAGGCTGATTCTGATAAGGAAGTTCTGTCTTTGCTCCGTCCTCTGCAGGCAGGTCAAGAGTCAGGTTCTGCAGCTGTACCCAGCTGGCAGAGATTCCCGTCCAGAACGCTTTGCGAAGGCTATCTGCATATTTTTTGCGCTTCAGTTGCTCAAACTATAAGTGAAGATTTTTCATCTCGGTCTAAGAAATGCATGCAAATCAAGTTGTGGCACAAACAAGCCCTCGAAGACGAGCACTGCTCATCCAAAAAGCCTCCCTTCATCACCAACCGCAAGAGCAAATTGCGTGCTTCAGCTGTTCAGACTAATCCAGCAAGTCTGGCACCCGTACACCCTAAAGCCTCCACGCAACTGGAGCTTTTTCTGTTCTGATTTGAGATTCTAAGATGGAAAAACTCCCTCCGATGCTTCTACAGCTATTTCTGATGTAGGTTTACAACGACAATGCCATTTTAGTGGAAATCCGGGGATGAAATATTGTAATATGGGTAAGTATTGCAGTGTTGATTCTTCATAATTTCACCTGCAAATTCGTAGAGGTGTAAAATGACTAAGCATTTACTTTTAATTTTGTAGGGTTCTTTGAGGTATTTTCCTCCAATATTCCAATAATGGGAGACTTAATGTTTTAATCCACTACATCGCAGAGGGAAATATTCCGTTTTTTCTTTCATCAGTGCGTTTACCTGACAGAATAAGTATTTTAATTTGTGTTTTTACAACATTAAACATTGTTGGAGTGTAGGAAGTATGACAGACAGACTTGTGTTGGCTTCAAAGGATTTTTCATTTTAATAAAATATTTTCCAATTGCTCCCTTATGGTAATGCCCAGTTAGTAATACAAATGTTTATTTTTGTACATCAGATCTTAAACTGTGCTCAATATGCGGTGATTGTTTCATCATCATTACTTGACTGACAGTGCCTTGGGCTTTGCGTCCCTTCATATAAATTCCCTGCTTTGAAAGAGTACAGCAACGGTGTGCGGAGTGATTAGACCAAATACAAGCGTGAATACTTCTCACAGGTTTGTGCAATAGTCATGTAACACTGGGAAAGAAAAGTCCTCACAATGGATGCAAATAACTCCGTACTTTACCATTTGGTTGTTTTGTGCATAGTGTGTTTGTTTCAACACTGGACCTGTAATGCACACGCACGTTTAAGTTGTGGTCATTTGGAAGGTGATGTAACAACTGTTGCTATGGTGGCATGTTTACATACATTAACATTAGTATGCCCCCTTACTGCCCTGTGGCATGGCTACTTCTTCCCCACTGACTGGCTGCTCCTTGTGGAAGGCCCTGGTTACTGCACACTGTTAAGGCCAACAGTTCAAAAGAGCACTCATATTAACAGTAACAGTCATTGGTGACCTCACTGCTCCCCTCCCCCCCACCCCCATTCAAAGTAGTCTCGAACCGGGCCCGTTCAGCAGGGTATATATTTGTGAACAAAGAACCCACAATCCTTCAGCTGTGGGATTCTTCGACCACCAGACCACCCTGATGCCAGTTACAGAGATTCTTTTGTCAGAAAGCCTATTCCTTCAGTTTCACAATGAGCTTGAAATCTAAGAGGAGTTTTTAAATAAATGAGGTTCCTGGTAAACTGGCAAGTGAAACAATAGAGGGGTGTTTTGGAAATAAACTTTGGTCGCGACACACCCCGCACATCAGTATGTAGGGTTTGTTTTGCTGGGTTAGATTGGAATGTCTCTGAGAATGCGGTTTATGTAAAGTCTGCTTTGGGTTTGTTTATCTGCTCTGGGTGAGTGTGGAATGTATACTTGTGTACAAGATCTTGTTGCTGGAGTCGTGTATTGTTCTTGTGAGCGAGTTTACGTGCGTGTTAGAGAAAGTGGTGGCTGGAAAAGTGTTTTCACAGTGTAATCAGTTAGATGGACTGGATAACAATGAGATAAGTGAGATACCCGTTAGTTATAACCAGATTACGATCAATATTTTACCATTAATTAATCACACTGCAAAAAAAAAACAGTTAGTAAGCTAATTAGCCAGACATGCTAAAGTTTGCAGCTCAGATTGGAGCAGACTAACTCACAGTTTAAAATGTTGCTTTTGCTTTTGCGATTGTAGTTTTGGAAAGGCAATTCAAAAGGACAGCACACTTTGTATACAGAGTACGGCTCTTGCGAGAGCCTCATGCACACTGCTTCCATATGGGAGGAAATCCAAAGCATGAGCAGCCTGGTTGATAAGCTAAAATTAGACAATCACTGTCCGTGGGAGGGGTTACGCCAAAGGTACATTTGATGTCATCACTCTTGAGGCTATATTATGTCTTGTTCTTTAAAACTATTTGCAAATAGAGGAAAACCACAAAAAGGCAGTCAGGAAAAATGTTGAGATCTTTCTAACGCGGTTGAGGATCAAATTTAGAGGTATTCAATTTTAATTGAATACAACCTACTTTTTTTATTTCCTGCAGCCAGTTGTGTGTACGCATAATGATGTGTGTGTGTGTGTGCGTGTGTGTGTGTGTGTGTGTGTGTGTGTTTGTGTGTGCGTGTGTGTGTGTGGCAAAAGAGGTGGGGGAGACTGGGCGGGGGGGAGTTGTTTGCGTGACATTACAGAACGAGCGCTGCAGTGGTGCTATTCACTCCGGAATATTAACAAGTTAATCATCTGAAATTAATGTTGTTATATCTTCAAGCAAAACACATAATGTGCAACATGACAACCCTCCCCCCCACCACCACCACCACCACCACCACCCCCCCTCCCCACCCACCCCAATCCAACCCCACACCCAATGTGCGACCAAGCTATTTGCTAACCGTTTTCCCGTCCCTCCCTCTTTCTCTCACTCTCTCCATCAGCTCTGCATTCGCAGATCGCAGCTGCACTTGTCATCAGGCCCCGTTATTAACTGCAACATTTTCTCACTCTTAGATGGAGGGGAAGGTACAGAAAGGGAAAGATTCAGTGAGTTTGGGGGTGGGGGGATGAGAGAGAGAGAGAGAGAGAGAGAGAGAGAGAGAGAGAGCAGGAGAAGAAAAAAAAGGACAAAAGTCTAGTGAGAGACAGGTGGTGAAAGAGGAGAGAGATTGAGTTAGACAGAGCAGAGAACGGTGGTGGGGGGGGGGGGTGAAATAGGGGGTGGGGGATAATCTTGAGGCACAGAGAAATAGCTGCCAGCATCAGTGCTGTAAAATCATGGATTTCCTACTGATAATTCCTCCTCTGCTGCTGAGGTTTAATTACCCTCTGCCAGAGCTATCTGTCCGCCCCCAGGTCTGGCCACACACAGAAGGGCCTCTGCATCCAATCAAACCGCTTGACCTTTTTAACCCTTCATCTCTTCTCGAATCACGACATGACATTTGAGGTCTGTCAGGTGCGAGCCATCTCTGCTCTCCGCGCGCCTCTCCTCCTCGGGGTGCAAAAGGCGCCACACTACATTAATCACAGTGACATTGTAATCACAGCAGCTTTTCCCCACGATTCAGTATGCAGATTCCTGGGTACATTTCCTTTGATTTAGAGCGCCACACTTCTCCCTCACTCTCCTCTTATCCTTGACCTTCGCTCATTCCCATGGTAACTGCGTCTTACTCGAGGATTGTTATTTGGTAAGTCAAGTGGGCCAATCCTTAGGTTTTAAGTTGCGCATCAGCAGCGGAGCTTTTCAAAATCTAATTTAGGGGATTATCTCTCTATTGATTTCACTTAAAACTGATTCTTTTCTCTCTCCATCCCTCTGCTGCTGTGATAAAAGTATCAGAGAAGGGAAGTGGCGTGTGTGTGTGTCTCATCGAGCCTCCCTTCCTCCGCGGAGTTGAAGAGGAGGCTCAGCCGTCTCACTCGGCAAAGCGCGGCGAGCGCGCGAGAGATTGCGCGCGTGTTCGTCTTTGTGGGCCTCCGCGCGTGTCGCTTCAACTTTCTGCCGCCCATATCCTGCATCTGTCTGCGTGTGTTCAAGCGGCGCGCACACACGCCGGCTATCATCCTCCGTGGCATTAATATTCATCTGTGTGTGCATTGAGCAGAACAGATTAGCAGGAGTAATGATGAGCATGTAATGATAAGGGGACCACAGCAGTCCCGATAGTCTAAACAGGCCTCCTTTAAACCCGACTGCAAAGAAGCAAGCAAACTCATTACGGCTTAACAGCCATTAGATTAGCATTAGTTCCTCTTTGAAGGGAATATTGCTGCTGGTTTCCATGGATTAGCAACAGTGGTGAGCCATTCAAGGAACATTATCACTATTCCGGTTTGGTATTAGAGTTGGTGATTGGCAGCCAGTTGCTGTTACTGTTACCTATTTGCTATCGCTATCCAGGGATGGTGTTTTGTTTTTTTGCAGATTAGTAATATATACCAATCATCCAGGTACTTTACAGGTAAAACTAATCAACTACTAACCCATTTGCATTTTTTTTCTTCCGTTTGTAGGCAGGCTAAGACAATATCATGGGATAAAAACTGTAAAGTATATGTCTTAAAAGGGACAGTTCACCCAAAAGCTTGTAGCATCACCAGCCGTATGCCATCTAGTTTCATTATGTCGAAGAGAAGGCAGACATCTCTACTGCTGATATCTCCAACATGAGGCAACTCACACTAAAACAATTTAGATTGATGAATAGCACTACGGGTAAGATAATATATATATTTTTTTTTATTTTGGGGTGAACTGTCCCTTTAAATGGTAAGTTATACACTTGCTATGAAGGAGCAGAAACGTAGGCTGCTTTGTTTTGCTGGCCTGGTGGGTTGGGGGTCATCCCTATGTTCCCAGGGCCCTATGTAGTTGATATGAACATTGTAAGAGAGTGGTATGGGCTGTATTCGCATTTCAAATTGAAAACAAACTAAGAGAGATGGTGGTTTCGATTGCAGCTTGAATGGTCATAATGGAGATATCAATGTCTTAAGTAAAAGAAAACCATCTTGCCCGCAAATTGTTTCAAGGTTTCAAGTAGTATAACATCAGTATGCTATAAGCCGGGTGATTTCAGGATTTGACCTAGAGAAAAAATACGTTGCTCGGAACGTAAAACCCTTTGAAAGGTCTCGTTAAGAGGAGATTAGTCTGGGGAACATAGGACCCAGGGGACGTAGACACACTCCCGGTGGGTTTCACTCGTGTAGTACCCTTTTGCATCACTTTGGAGAACGAGACCAGTAACTGCTCATCTAAAAGATATAAACAGGAACGAAGAATGAAACAAAGTGTCAGCAGTTCCGGTTACGATGTCAGTTATTCCAATTTGGTCATGTCCAAAAAATGGTGGGAAACAGCATCCTAATGCGTTAGGCCCAGCACCGCCGCACAGTGGTTTTCAGTTGCTGTTGTGGATTAGGTTGCAGATGGGTGGAGCTACGCAGGCTTTTAATGCGAGGTCAACAAACCGCATGTATGAATATGGTACAATAAAGGGTGCACGTTCTCTTTATTAACAATAAGACTAACAGGAGACTTAAGTTTGTTCATGACCACAGAGCTCTCTAATCAGGCAAAGTGAAGGCACCTGTGTGAGCATGCCTGAGGTGTGTGGGAGCTTTAATGTTTTCAGTGTGCAGTGACGTCATAGTGTTGGATAAATAGCCCTTTGAGGTGCAACGGTAGGAAAAGCACAGGTATAAAGTAACACAATTCGGAGCTGCATTTCCCTGCTTTGGTTCCAGGGTCCTGTTGTTGTTCGTTCTGGCCCACCGTCTCACTGCCATGGCTCGCTGGGACACTTTACTGGAACAGAGCCATCGTTAATGTCATTAGTAACACCTGTGCTTTTCCTGCTCTGACAAGTCAAAATGTCTGCTGTGGGAAAAGAAAAAAGCCAACAGACACTGCGGGCAATGACAGGAAATGGTTTAAATTTGTTCCAGCTCTAATTAGAAACTACTTTCTCAATTCCAAACCCTAGTCATTGTAAATAACAGGTTTGGTTCACAAGCAGGTTATGATTATGGTTTATGAGATAGTGGTAAAAAAAAAAACAACCCTGCTTTTAAAAGGGAAGAGGAAAATGGCTGCAGAAGTCAGGGGTGACACTGGCTGAAGGTGTTTGGAGGATTAGCTGCAGGCTGCTGGTAAACGGATGTTTATTGTGCTTGGCCTCAGTTACGTTGACAGGTTGTCATGGCAGAGGCAGTGGCGAGTGTCTACCAGGATCAATAGTGTGGCACTGCAAAAGATTACATACGGACATGTGCTGGTGTTTGTGTAGTTTGGGGTCAGCGAATGTGCGTGTGTGGCATGTGATCTACTCTCACACATCACAGATCAAAGGGTAAAGGCAGCTGCCTGGTCACCTCACCCTATAGGCCACCCTGATGGCACACCATGCTCTGGAAGGGCCTTAAAAACACACACACACACACACACACACACACACACACACACACACACACACACACACACACACACACACACACACACGCACAACCGGATGAAACGAATGTTGGAAGGGGGGAAAAAGACGCCAACAGTTACCATAGAAACGTGCCACAAAGCTAGAGGGGGAAATGGAGGAGGAAGGGGGGAGTTGGAGAGGGAGACACAGAATGAAATCAGCTCTGTCAATACGTTGCCAAGCAACACTCAGCACTAACGAAGCTGGGTTTGATAACTTGTTGATAACACCAGTGGGAGAGCCAGTGTGTGTGTGTGTGTGTGTGTGTGTGTGTGTGAAATGGCAGGGTTATTAGCAGAGGCAATGAATGAGCCCCTGCTGAGACGAGCCCAAAGCAGAGATAAGAGGAGAGACCTTCTATTAAAGGCAGGGTTACTAGTGGGCCTCAGGAACACACACACACACACACACACGCACACACACAGTAGCAGAAGAAAAGACCTCAGCAGTCTCTCACACGATCATGAATGAGACAACGGGACCAAAAGAGTGGTGCTTAAACATTTTTTTTTTTTTTTTTTTTTTATTCAACCTTTTTTTCCAAACCAGGAATGTACTAGTTTTTTTTCCTCTCTTTTTCGAGGTGTGTTGAGGGGAGGGGCAAGTGGACGGGGGAGGGAGAGAGGGAGGGGGGGAAGAAGGGGTCGCCGTGATGAGTCGACAAGGGGGTAAGGAGGAGAGAAGAGGAGGAAGAGGAGGAGGAGGAGGAGACAAAAAAAAAACCTTTCTCAGACAGAGGTGTCCCAAATACAAAGTCTCAACACGTTACATACGAGAACCACCTCGCTCCGCTGCCTCCGCTTGCTGTCTATTGGCACAAAGAAACACGCACTCACACACATGAACATGAACACACACACACACACACACACTTTCGCCAACGGAGAGGTGAGGGAGCTATGCGGTAGCTGCTTCGTTATTTTTTTTGCTCTCTCCTCCATAGAAACAGCACTTTCTTCTTTCTCTTTTCAACATGACAACCAGTGGCCGTGTCCGTGTTTTTTAGAAAAAGCCAACACGTTGAGTCGACCAGTCAAACACAAACAGTGAGAGCCAGAGACACAGCTTTGAAATAACATCGACGTGGAAATCAAACAATAGCAGAGGAGAAAAACATAAAACTTTGAGTCCAAGAGATGCTTGACATTCTGCTGAGAGGGAGAGGGGGGGGGGGGCGGAGTGGGCTGAAAACGGGGCAGTGGCTTCTTCGTCGGAGTTGACGCCGTAAAAGTCCGAGACGTTTTTTTTGTTTTCCCCCTCGCGGGCAGCAGCCATCTTTGCACAAAATACTGTCATTTTGGATCGCAGTGCTCCCAAAGAGCTGCAGAAATTGTTGAAGAGAGAGGGGAACAGACACTTCATTTGGCTTGGAGGATATTTTCGGTACTCTGAGCATGTTTAAATAGACATAGACTTAACAGCATACATAAAAAAAAAAAGAAAAAAGAAAACACAAGTCGGCAGTTGTACAAAAAGAAGAATTAGAGGAGTCCCCCCCTCCATCATTTCGTCTTTGAAATCAATTTTGATACAGTCAAATACAATCCAAACTCATTCATGGTATAAAAACATATCTGAACATCATCATCGTGTGTTGAACAAATCCATTTCAGACAAATGTGACACTTAAAGTATGAAAGATATCTCCATATACAATGTTAGATACTGATACAAAACACGGTTGAGAAATGTCGTCAGGTCCAGATTTAACACTGGCTTCACACAGAAAAACATGGCTACGTCACTGGAGGCCTTATGTGTGTGTCTGAAGAAATAAAAAGCTTGAGCCTTTCCACTGCCACCCATTTTACACAAAAGCCATAAACATGTTTGAGCAACACAAAACTGCTTTTTTTCTTTTTTATTAATCTTTTTTTCTTTTCTTTTTTTAGTATGCACATGTGAACATATTGCACCTCTGAACACAGCTTTGTGTTATTGCCCTCAAGGTTGAGGTGCTGGGCACTGGCGTGTTTGTGTGTATGTGTGTGTGAGTGTGTGTGTGTGTGTGTGTGTGTGTGTGTGTGTGTGTGAGGGCGTGTGAAAGAGTGGAGAAAAACACACAAACGCTCTTTTCATCCCTCCCGTGTCCATCGGGTCAGTCTTGATCACAGAAATAGAGTCATATGAAAGCAATCAGCGTTTCTGTCGAGTGTGGGTGAGCATGTGTGTGTGTGTGCGTGTGTGTGTGTGTGAGCGTGTGTGTGCGAGAGAGAAAGCAAGCGGTGGCGAGTGAGAATGTATGTCGTTCAATGCAATCAGTAGGCATTCGTGACAGTCATTAAAAGGTGTGAAATCTGTGTTGGGCTGTGTGGGATGGTGTGTGTGTCAAAAAGAGTGTGGTGACTGCTGGAGGGGGGGTTTGGGTGGTGGGGGGGATTTATCTTGTGTGTGTGTGTGTGTGTGTGTGTGTGTCCGCGGCTTGCAGTGCACTGTGTGTGCCTTTGTAATAAACAGAGGGTGTGTGATGCATCTCAACACAAATGTTGGCGGAAGTGAGGCGCAAATCCAAAATGTGCCACAGTAGATGTGTGTGTATGCGTGTGTGTGTTTGTGTGTGTGTATGTGTGTGTGTGTGTGTGTGTGTGTGTGTGTGTGTGTGTGTGAGAGCGAGAGAGTGTGTGTGATGAGATCTGTCCTTTCCATGGTTAAAGTTTAAACTCCTCCAAAATCTGTTTCAGTTGTTGGTCCGTGGGCTCGGACCCCTCCGCTCAAAGAAAATGTTTCTCTCCTTTGCCAGGCCACTCTTGTCATTTGCTCCCTCCATCCTTCTTTTCCTCGGGATCCTTCATCTCTCACTCCTGCCGCTCCCATCCTCCCTTCAGCTTCTTTCTCTTCAGTGTGCAATTCCTTCACAGTCTTTTCTTCCCTTGTCTCCCTCCCTTTCTTTTTCTTCTTTTTTCTTTTTTTTTTAAGTTCTGCATTCAGACGCCGCTTTATTCCTCCTCCCCAGACAGCACTCTCTCTCTCTCTCTCTCTCGCCCTGTTCTTTTTCCTTTATTCTTCTTTTTCATTTCATCCCCTCTCAACTCCCCCTTTCCCCACCATCAACCCCCCTCCCCCTCGCCCCTCACTTCTTTTCACTTCTGCGTTTCAAAAAAAGCGTTTGAAAAAAAAAAAAAAAAACTTTCATAGATGGTTCTACCTCAACACTTCCACAAACGAGGTCTAAACTTCAAAACTACAGCATAGTACAAGGAGCTATAAAAATATACACAGAGTTCAGAGACCCTAGAGGGGGTGGGAGGGGGAGGAGAAAAAGGGGGTGGGGGGGGGGGAGTGAATGGGAGAGGGAAGAGAGGAAGAGAGACACAACCTCTGTTCGCCGGGAGAATAAAAAAAAAAGGGATTAAATTAATATACAATGCAAAGGGAAAAGGAAGGAAACAAGGTCGTTCTAAATTGTGAAAAACAAAAACAGCAGATAAAAAATGTCTAGCAACGGAAGTGTAGTTTAACAGAGTGGGTAAAAATAATAAAACAATAGAAAAACAGGAACAAAAAAAAACATCTAGAAATTATTTACTGGATATTCATATATATAATCTATAAGTGTTGATAGCGATAAAAAATCTCACTTTTTTGATATTCGCTCACTATTTTGTGTTTTGGTATTTAAGACAAGTCTAAAGAACGCACGCGTACGCACAGTCACTCACACGCAAAGCGCACACACAAACTGAACCCCACGCGCGCATATGCAAACTCATATGCAAAATTCGCTGTACTGAAGCACACTAACTGCACACACACGTCTAATGTGGAGCAGCAGCGCCATAATTATTATCCAATGTGTATGCACACTCGCACAGTCGCGCACGCACACGCACACATTATTAAAATATACAAGATTCTGAGTGTCACCGACTGGTCAGACCTCCTCAGGCTCAGGCCTGGGCCTGGGTCATGTGACCGCCGCCCGGGCTTGCTGATTGGGTGAGTCCGAGGCCCCTATTTTTCTCAGGAGAAACTATCACAAACAAACTAGAATCCTATTGGTGAGTTAGTGGCAGGGGCCGGTCTCTGGTTGGCTGATGGAGCTCTGAGGGGCGGGGCCGGTGGGCTAGGCAGGTATGGCCTCTGGGAATCAGAGTTCTCCGGCGCTAAGTGGGATCAAGGGTGTAGTTTTTCTTTTGTTGAAGTCCTTTTATTTCTCTTTTCTTTTTTTTTTCTTTTGTAAAACATCGCAAGTCCCAAAGGCCAGGTCCATCCTCCTAGAAACCAAGTGTGTTGCCACACGCACGAACACACGCTGGCGTTACGGGGACGACTCTTCAATTCAGCACGGGGTGGGTCTCGTTTAGCTCTGAGTTAACAAGAAAGGGGGCTCTCAGAGGCTCTTGCCCATTCGTGAGGGCCTTGTTAAAAAGGGCTATGTAGCAATACGACTCTGCCCTTAACACACACTTTGTGGCCCAGTGTGTGAGAATGGGGTGGGATGGGGTGGGGGTCGGGTGTGGAGGAGGGGGAGGGGGGTATTCAGCTAAGAACATAACTGTGGCCGGGCTCACAGGGCAGTAAGTAGAGGGGGGGGGGGGGTTATGGGACAATACTGGTAGTATTGAGGGGTTCAGGGTCGAAACTGTGATGGCGAGCTTTGCTGTGGCTGCGTTTGGCGTGGGGTGGTCGGGGGGAAAGGGGGGGGGGGTGGTTGGTAATGGTTAGGGGAGGTGGGTGTGTCCAGTCGGCCGGAGCAGCGGCCGTCTCATACTTTGTAGTAGATGTTGGCCGGGCTCTGCGGAGGCATCTCCTGGACGATGTAGACGGGGTGTCCGTAGTCTCCGCTCACCTTCTCGTAGTGCGGGCAGTAGGCCGAGTCTGACGTCCGCAGGGGGATGATGATGTCGCTGGGCTCGGAGCCGTTGTTGTTGGAGCTGCCGAGGCCCCCGCCCCCTCCCCGCTTGGGGCTGGTGAGCGAGGACAGCGACAGCGGCGGGTGGTGGGTGTCCGAGTGCTTGGCGTGCCGCCGCCTGTAGCACACCACGCAGATCACGGCCGTCACCAGCAGGAGGAAGGCCGAGCCTCCCGCGGCGCCGGCGATGAGGGCGATGTTGGAGGGCTGAAGGGGCCCGTTCTCGCCGCCGCCCTCACCCCCGAAGGTGTTGGGTCCTCGGGACTGGGTGGAGTTCCCCGCTCCGCCTGAAAACAAATCACAGAACAATCTTACTCCAGCATCACAGGCCGCTCCCAGTGTTTCCCCTTTTGACTCGTACGAGCATTTTAATCACCGCGAATAGACCGGAGCAATAACGCAGCTCGCTTTTTCGCAATTTCAGTTTTCATGAGCTTTTAAACAAACATACCGATCCCGATGGTTCTCTCCCACAAAGACATGAGTAATGGCGGTGGTTTACCTCCGCGAGTGATGGCTGTGAAGACTTAACCCAGAGGAATGCAGCGAATCTCACAGGCGCTCACATGTGGTCTCTTTATTGATGTAATGAAGTGGACAGCGGTGCTTATAAAATGGAGAGGGATGTCCGTGTAGGCCCCGTGTGCGAGAGTGAGTGCTGCGCCGTGTAAACTCTTGTGGACAGCCGGGCTAAGCCGCAGTGTGTATCAAGGTAACACACTCTATTTCCCTCGCCTTAACAACTGTATTTACTTTGCATTTCAGCCGGCCACATGAAGAGAGCCTCCCCATCCTGCTTCTACCACCAGACCACACACTCCGTCTGCCTGCCTGCCTGCCTTCCTGCCTGCCTGTCTGTCTGATTATCAGACTGTCTGTCACACTGTCTGTTTGTCAGCCTCTGTCTGTTGCATGTCTGCCTGAAACCTAAGATCTTCACAGCCTCGGAACTCACAGTTTTCTCAGCGGGAGGTTGGGTCAGAACTCAGCAGGTGAACGGTAGTCTGGTTGTGTGTGTGAGTGTGTGCATCAGTGTGTAGGTGTGTGTATGTGTATGTGTGTGTGTGTGTGTGTGTGTGTGTGTGTGTGTGTATGGGGGGGGTGCGGCTAAGGCTCTGGCACCTGGACCGTGTGCATGTGTGTGGCGAACTGGTTAAGGCCGGTAATGCGAGTCCCTGCTATATAGAGCCTTTGGATTGGTCTATCATTATTCTTGGCACACATCTCTTTCTTTTCTCCCTGTCTGTCGCTCTCCTCCGCCTCCTCGCCCTCCTTCGCTCCGTGGTTCTCTCCATCTTCGGGTTATTGTAGCCGTAATGACCCACCTTGCTCTGAGCTCAGTGCCTAGCAACACAACACACACGGACAGACACAAGCATGCGAGGAAATACGTGCAAACACACCTCAGCCCCCCCACCCCCACCCACCCCACCCGCTTGCTCAGCGCCCCCCGTCGCGCCGGACTGACTGGGAGCAAAGCGCTAATGCCGGACGTCGATTACGCTCCCCTCTCCTCCTCCCGCTTTCTTCCTCCCTCCATTAACCCACCATCCCTCATTCTCCATCTCCATTATGATCGCCGCCTTTCACCGGCTCTCTTTATTATATCCTCTCCCTTCACCTCTCCTCCTCCGCCTTCTCTTCTCGCTCCCCCTATTTTCCACTTCTCACTCCCTCCTGGGTTCCTTTTTTTTTTTTTTTTAAATCACACAAGTTCAGACTTTAAACACCTTTCCTCCCCCCAACCGCCCTTGGTCCCTCTTTTTTATTTCATTAGTAAATCTCACCTTGGGGAGACACATTCAACAGGTCAAAAATGAAAATACAGTATATACAGAAACATAGTCTTTAAGCCGGCTGTACTTGAGTATAATTCACATAGTTGGTCATATATATGTTTTTTTTAACACATTTTTTGGAACTGTTTTATAATGCAGGAGAGTCGAGGCACTATGATTTCCCACCAAACTGTTTCACAGGTTTTATGCAAATTTGTGAAAATGTCAGAATAAAGTGTGAATCGGTGCGTGTTTCCATCAATAACCTAAATGAATACATTAAAGGAGATCCGAGAAGATTAGATAATTAATGGCGCACCAGTAACTCTGACACATCGTGGCATTTCATTGCTGCTTCCCACATAAGACTACTTTATAAATAATTTTTTTCTCTATCGATATGTATTGCATACACTCCTGACACCTGTTCTCTTTTCACTTGTAGCTTTGTTTTTTTAGTTTTTGGATTCTGATGGTGTGACAGAATGACATGAACACCTGGCTTTACAATGGAAGATGCAGAAGCGGTGTTTTTTTGTTTTTTTTAAACATGCTACCCTCCTTTTCGCGATTGTTTGAATTCCACAAACAGCCATTGCCGTGAGCAGTGAGTGGATTAAGGATGTAATGCAAAGCGACTATTAAATCTCTATCTATGTCTGTTTATTTCACACAAATATGTGTATTCAGATGTACACTGAGTGGGAGTGAGATGTGAAGCTGTTTAAAATCATTAAATTGCTTACTGCTTGCTATTACTAAGTCACGCACAGCGCCAGGCTTCAATGTCAGATCATGAGGTATAAATAACACCAGCTTTATCCGGCAGTGCTCAACTAATCTGGCAAAAACTGATGACAAGTTGTTGAGAATAAATGCCAGGATATTGAACCTGAAACTATCCACACCTCCATTTGTTTGCATCTTGATGAATCTGTATTGAAACGTCATGCTGTTTAATTACTGGCACTTCCTCTTTGCATGGATTGTCTGAATCTAATGATTATGAGACCAGATCTAACGTTTTAAAGGGAAATTTCACACCAAAAATCAAAATACATATATTTTTTTCTCTCACCCATAGTGCTATTTATCAATCTAGACTGAAGAAGGAAGCGTGCGTCTACTCGTGGACGAGAGGCTCGCGTTCGTGACAGCACAAGATGTAAACAATAATGGCGTCTGGCTGAACTGTAACGTTAGCTAGCTCAGTGGCGCGAGGAGAACTAGCTGTATGGAGTATGGATGTGCGCTTCCTTTGCGCGGAAATATGGTGTAGTTTGGTAGAAAAAAAATAGTCCCTTCATGAAACGACTCCACTTGAGTTACCGGGTCGTGATTTCTGGAAAGGGACATTGCTGTTGAGTTTTTCAAATGGATTGTATTTCAGGGCTATCGAGTGCTGATAACTCCAACACGCTGCATGTATGTGTGTGTGTGTGTGTGTGTGTGTGTGTGTGTGTGTGTGTGTGTGTGTGTGATATATGTGTGGTTTGATTTGACTGACTGCAGACTCTGAGAGGGAGGTTCATATGACCTATTAAGATATTAGTTTACATCCCTCGAGAGGATCAGATGAGACAAACAAAACGATTGTGAACAACCAGCAATATTCCAGTTATTAACTGAGCTGATTCACACGTGAATTAAAATGCTGGCATTGGTGTCGAGGCAGGAGTCAAAACAATCGTTTCACATGCCTGTGTGCTAATATGTCCTTGTGCGAGCGTCAAAAATGTGTAAAATCCCTCATTATGATGTAAATCAGGCTTGTAGTGCGTCCAGAGTCATCCGTCTCGTTCTAGTACAAACAATGCATAGTATTGTTGCTCACTTCACACATGCAGTTCTCACCTACGTGAGGTATGGACAAGCGATTGGACGAGGTGCGAATTCCCCCGATTGACACGTTGGGTATAGTACACGCATTCGCCACCCGAAGCAGAAATAAAAATAAAGAGAGGGAGACGTGAGCACAGCTGAGAGCAGATCATTTCTCCTCCGCTGAATGACTTTGGTAGAGTATGAATCTAGCCTCTCTCCATTTCCATCGCCGTGTTCTATTCCCTGCTCCTCTTTGCTTTTCAATTATTCCTGTCTTTTTCCTCCTTGTGTGCCTCCCACTTCCACCCACCCTGCTCCATCACTCCCCTGTCTCTTCTTCTCTCTTCCCTCATCTTTCCGTAATTCTCATTTCTTTCCTTCTCCCTCTTGACGGAGCTAGAGAATCCAGGCCACCCAAACTAATGACAATATAACTCTCTGAAATGTCGCCGCCGGTCTAGCCCTCTCTCCTGCTGCCCTCTCCCCCTCTCCCCTTCTCCTCCCTCTCTCTTTTTCTCTTCCTTCTCCCAAGGTAGCTATTAGCCATCCATTCCCCGCCTGCAGCACTTAGCTCGGAGGGCCGGGCGCAGAGACCGGGAGGAGAGCGATATAGAGCAGTGGAGAGAGAGAGAAAGATGTGGAATTAAATAGAGAGATCCACACATGTCACCGCTGCACATTCTCCATCTGTCGCCTCCCTCCCTCCCTCTCCCCGCTGCCTCTCCTTTTATCCACCAGTCTTTTCCCTCCTTCCATTTTGCGGATAGATCCGCTGTGGATTATCGTCGTTTGGTCTCCTGCTTACCTGGGTTTCTGCTGGTGGTACGTCCTGCTGGCGGCTCCTTCTTCGGTGGCAGCCCATATGGGCCTGTGGAGGAAAAAATAAGGGTGGCACATGAGCAGGGTGGCAGAAATACCAAGAACTACAACCAGCTAAGGCTCTCGGAACTGGAACCAATAACATCAGCAAAGAGAGAGCAAGCCAGGGAGAGATATAGAGGCTGTAATAACGGCTTCCCTCCCTTCCTTACCCATTATGAGAGAGCACATATTGATTGGGCTTCTATGTGCCGTGTACGAGCACTTTTCCATTTGTTTGAATGGGAAACTAAGGAGAGGCTGCTTGTTGTTTTGGCCAGAATTAATTTACACAAGCCCATAACGGCTTGTAATCTGTAGTCACTAAATCAGGCCATCTGTCCAGCAAGCCCTCAGTAATGGTGATGGCATTAAAGTGCGTTTATGTGACATGTGCGAACACGCACGCACACACACACACAGACACACACACACACACACACACACACACACACACACAGATGCAGATGCAGCTATTGTACAAGTGCCACTCCTCACGGCTGAAAGAGATGGTTCAGAAAATACTCATTTTGTTCGCTTCTGAGCCATCTGGACAACAGTAGGCCGCAAGAATAGAGCTTTTATATTAGGATACATGATTACTCAGCTTAGCCGTTTATGCAACATTTTAAAAAGAAAGTCCGTTATTGGTCGCCGCGGCAGCAGGGGGAGAGCAAAAATGGATATGACCATGGGGTGCTTATGGATGAAACTGCAGTCAACCCACACACTGCCTTATGCTCCATGCGCACGACTGTTGAATGTGTGTGTGCGTGTGTGTGTGTGTGTGTGTGTGCGCACGCAGCCGTCAACCTATATATGCTGACATTTAGAGAAGTGTAAAGCTAATGGCTGGCGGCTCCCTCATGACAGTCAACCAAACAGAATTTAGGGGCGGTGCTGTCTGGATCAATAGAAACGACTGTGTGGTCGGCAGCGGAGGGAGGTGTGTGTGTGTGTGTGTGTGTGTGTGTGTGTGTGTGTGTGTGTGTGTGTGTGTGTGTGTGTGTGTGTGTGTGTGACAAAGAGCAAGCAAGATAGATAAAGAATAAAATAAGAGAAGGCAGGTCAATGTGTGTGTGTGGGCCAAGGGTACAAGTGTGTGTGTGTGCGCGCGTGTGTGTCCGTGCGTGTGCATGTGCGTTCCTCGGAGTGAAGCAGAGCAGCATATCTCATCAGGGATCACCATGAGGCAGCACGCCGCTTATTTAGATGACAAACAACACAGACGTGACCTTTCAGCCACATAGCAGATAAGACAGGAAGACAGAGGAAGAGCGAAAATAACAGAGAGGGGGGACTGAGAGGGGAGAGTCGGCAGGAGAGGTGGCAAGCATGCAAAGTCAAAGGGAAGTGATGAGAAATGGGAAAAAGGGAATTTGAAAAGGAAGCGAGCAATGTTCAATGAAGAAGGGTTTAAAAAAAAAAAAGGGCAAATGCAGAGGGAACAGAAACAAGGGAGAGAAAGATGACAAACCAAAAGATGTGTGTCTTAGATCTTCATAGAGTTGTGTAAGAGTGGCAGAGGGGCTTGAATACGTGCGTGCCAGGAAGGCAGCGTTTTCATCGCCCATGTGGAGAAAACCACTGGGAAAGAAAAGTGTGTGGTGTTTCTATTGAGCTGAGCTGACTGTGCTGATCTTATTGGCTGATAGAGCCACATCAGCGCCACTTTGCGCATTGCAATGTGCACCTACAACACACACGGCCTGATAACGCGGGACAGTGTGTGAGAGGGTGCGTGTGTGTGTGGGGGGGTGGGCGGGGGTCATGTGAAGGACAGGTGCCTATTATGTGTAGGAATGAGCATGTCAGTGAAAATGCTTTTTTGCAGCTTTTCTGAAAAGCCTGCATGCGAGGGTCATTACCTGTGTGAATTTTTTTTCCCCAAACAAATTAGAAGCGTGTGCAGCTACGAGTCATTAAAAATCACTGACCGCGTGCTTCAGCGCTGAATGGAGTCATTTTTGCTCTCGCTGGCAGGTCAGCCGTGTGGGGATATGTGTGTGTCCTGCTGCTGTGTACGTGTGTGTGTGCGTGTGTGTGTGTGTGTGTGTCCACGCGCCTGCTTGACACGTATGTGCTCATGTCCTCGCGTGTGTGAACTTAGGTTTACACCTGGAATGTGTATCCCGCACGGGGATGGGCGAGTTGCAATGTGTGTGTTTGAGTGTGAGTGTGTGTGTGTGTGTGTGTGTGTGTGTGTGTGTGTGTGTGTGTGTGTGTGTGTGTCCAGCATGAGTCAGCGGTAGTTAAAAGGGAGAGTGAGAAGGGAGTCAACAGGGCTCATTAGAGCTGACTGATCCCACACTTCTCCGCTGTTCTCACCACTTAACGAGCCCTAATATGCTCAGAGAGAACACGCGCGAACAAAGAGGCGAGTGTGTACGCGTTTCGGTTGGTGTGTGTGTGTGTGTGTGTGTGTGTGTGTGTGTGTGTGTGTGTGTGTGTGTGTGTGTGTGTGAGAAAGAGGGAAGATAAGAGGGACGGTTTGAAAGCGGAAGAGGCTGCATGTCAGCTCTGTACTGTGCAGATGGGAGATGGTGTGCGATGCAGTGGACCGGAGCCGATGGTTGGAGTCGTACTGGGTGTTAAAGGTATAGTTCGGGTGTTTTGAAGTAGGGTTGTATGAGGTACTTATGTGGAGAAAGACACAGGAGTACTGGCACGGGAGCAAAGTGACGTAGTGCTGTGAGCGGGGGGGGGCAGCAGGAAAACGTATTTTCTGCACCCCAAAAAAATAATCGGATCAAGTGTCTTGTCTACCGCTGCCTCGATCAGTTAGTTAGTTAGTGTTATTGTGTGCCTTGTGACTAGTGAATCTGAACTAACCGTTTAAAACATCAAAGTCACACAATAACACAAACAAACCAACCTATGGAGGCAGTGTGAGACCAGCAGCTCCCGTCTTCTGCCAGGTAAAATGTGTGTTTTTCTTAAATGAAGTCTGGTTGCTTTGAAGAGAGCATCGCTAACGGCTTCAGTTCCTCGTCTGGAACACAGACTGTTTAGCTGTCCGATGTCAAGGAAAAGCATACAAATATATTTTGAATGTAGCGTACATTTGAACCGATATTGATTTCTTTAGATGTCTAAAACACGTTTTGCTGCCCCGCCCCCCGTCCCCCCCCGCCCCCCGTCCCCCGCCCCCGTCCACAGCAGCACATGGCTTTGCTCCCGTGCTGGTGCTCCTGTCTCTTTCTCCAAACTCCATCCACTGTAGGTATAATACACAGACTATGGGTAAGTACCTCATACAACCCCACTTCAAAAACACCCAAACAATCCCTTTTAAGTGAGCGATGGTGTGCGATGCATGAATAACAACGTGTGTGTTACGAGTGAGTGTGTGAAGACGAGTGGTGGACTCCAGGAGTTGTGTGTGTGTGTGAGAGAGAGAGAGAGAGAGAGAGAGAGAGAGAGAGAGAGAGAGAGAGAGAGAGAGAGAGAGAGAGAGAGAGAGAACAAGAGAGTTGACAGGACTTACTCTGCCCCACTTTCAGGACCACCTTCATGCCTTGCGTGGCACACACTCCGCCTCTCATGCTATCCAGGCCTTGACGCGTCCCATCTGACGTAGCTGGAGGGATGGAAACACAAAATGACACAATTAGCCAAGTATCAGGGTGGTGCACACGCATACACACATGGGGAAAAACCATCCGTTAAAGCCACACAAATTCACTTTCTCCCGATCTATAGCCGACGCCAACAATGGCCTCTATTCATTCGGTCAGC
The DNA here is from genome assembly GCA_016806645.1 of Ophiodon elongatus. Classification (NCBI taxonomy): domain Eukaryota; kingdom Metazoa; phylum Chordata; class Actinopteri; order Perciformes; family Hexagrammidae; genus Ophiodon; species Ophiodon elongatus. The sequence goes on along the minus strand of JACSYO010000526.1, from coordinate 124,362 downwards.
CATTCCGGAGTCAGCGAGTGACATTTGCAGAGGCAGCGATTTAAAACTCCACCAGAAGCTCTGAAATGTCAAACTACGTGGCGGCGGCACTTTAATAAGTCCTCATTTAGCAGTCAACTGGAATTCATTAACACCCCCGCCGCGCTGCATGGTCTCAACCGCTTTCAGTCCAGTGCAATTGCTGCTGGGGCTGGGGAAATAGCAGGAGGGAGGGGGGGCAGTCTAGAGAGCCATAGACCGACTGATGAAAAAAAAAAAAAAAAAAGGGATGGTAATCCAATCAAGGCCGCATATAAAATAAAACGGGGCCCCTGAGACACAAAACAGTGTGTGTAGAGAGAAACTGGAAGAATACAGAGTATGTTGAATGAGTTAAAGCTCCAATGTTTAATACCCCATTACTGTCACTGGTGCTCATGTTTTAATTAAGCGAATTAGAAGAATTGTTTCGATTTGAAATTGTGGGACTGATGCGTTAATACAGGCAATGAGGGATTTACTATGCATTTTTAAGCTATAAATGCTTTTTCCTCACACTGAAGAAAAAAAAGAGAAATGCAACAATTCAATCAGAATAGTGAGAGATAGGGCGTCACATAGCCAATCAGCCTCCTAACCTGCTCCGGAGTCCAACGCTCTCTGGCGAAGCTATAGGAGGGAGGCCAAAGGAGGTCAAGCGGTGCTGACTAAGTGCACAGGCAAGAGGGTGTGTGGGCATGAATCCCTCTAACACTCAAACACTTCTTCTTACATAAAGCATGTCTGCGAATGCATTAAAGATCACTGGTCTGCAGGTCACAGAGGCTGGAGGAGGAGGAGGAGGAGGAGGAGGAGGGAACACACAGTGAGAATCCGAATGGGGTGGGGGGGATCAAACAGGAAAATTGGAGGGATGGAGACATGAAGACGGAGAGTGCAAGAGGAGGAGAGAAAAAAAGAGGATTGGGGTGAGGGCTGGAGAGATGAGAATCTGAGTCATTTGTAGACAAACTTTTCACTCATCGCTCCGGCCTTTCGATCACACAAAGAGTTCTTTTGCCTCAGTGGCTCTTAAAAAAAAGACAGTAAACATATTCTTCTTCCCTCCACCAACACCCCAGCACACACCACCTGTCTCTCCTTATTTTCCCCTCCATAGCCCCCGGGGCTAACCCTCAACTTGTCTCCTGAAAGAAATATAAAAAAATAATTTCAGCCCCTCCACTCAGCTTCAGGCTATAGATTAGCCTGTCTGAAGCGAGGCAGAGAGGGAGGGATGGCGAATGGCTCGGGAGAGAGAGAGAGAGAGAGAGAGAGAGAGAGAGAGAGAGAGAGAGAGAGAGAGAGAGAGCGAGGGAGGGAGGTGTGAAAAAGAGGCAGCTTTACTTCTAACACCTCCGTCACTCTCTCTCTCCCTCCATCTCTGCAGGATGCAGAGTGTGAAAGCAGGAGGAGGAGAGAAGCAGGCGGGGGTCAGGGCGAACAGCAGTATGGTGGTGAAGCCAGGAGACAGGGATGGATGAGGGGATATATATATATAAAGGAGTGCTGCAAAAAAAGTTTCTACTCTCCTTCAAGTTCTTCTACTATTTGTTGTGTTGCCAACGCATTTTAAATTATAGTAGTTTTTTTTTGTATGTGTGAGACCTGTTACACTTATGTAGGAGGAAGATTTAATCTGTTTCAATGAAGTTTAAGTGATTAGAAATCAAGTCTGTGCTTTAACGAAGTAAGCTTTTTTTAAATTTAATTTGGCTGCTCAGATGTCACATTGTTTTTGAAAATGTTATTCAGAGATACTATTCAGAAAAGATTGGGCCTCAAGCAAGAACCACTTTTATGAACAAATATGTCCTCATTATATCCTTAGAATGTTCTCTTAGTTATGGATGGATTTCTAGCACAACGTAATGGACTAAAGGGCTTTTTGAATTTGGTCTGATTCAGTCATTGGCGAATTATACGTGGTTTAAATTCTTAATATACAATAAGAAGCAGAAAACTATGGCAAATAAATGTGTTTTCTGTATGTTTTCATAATAAAATATTCATATTTTGATGTGGGGCTGTCTCCTTTATAAGTGGATAAACAATGTCTATTTTAATTTAACAAACTAGTTGAATGCAACTGCACTTAAATCACTTATTTTTTAAACCTAATTGATGACATATTCTTGTCCAGAGGAACAAATGAATCAATGATTAAATAAATGATTTGAAAAATATCATCTATCTTAATTATCCTAACGAAGATGTCGCAGCTCCGATCGAAGGAATGGATGGAGGATGGAGTCGACTGGTCTGGGAGAGAAGGGCGGAGGACTATGATATCTGAGAGTAATAACTCCTGACACACAAAGGAGGACGAGAAGGTGACAGGAGACGAGGGAGGTGAGGAAGACGAGGGCGAAGAGAGGAGGATGAGGGCACGCAGGGAAGCGAGGCGAGGAGACTGATTGCCTGTGACAAGCTGTTGGTGATATGATGGGGACAGGAGACTTTGTGAGACGGTGGAGATGACCCATGCAGAGCCCAGTGGACACAGGGAGGAGGAGGAGAAGGAGGAGGAGAAGGAGGAGGAGAAGGAGGAGAAGGAGGAGGAGGAGGAGGAGGAGGAGGAAGAGGAGGAGGAGGAGGAGGGGGGAGGAAGACAAGATTCATAGAAAGAGGGGAAAGTGGTCGAACAGAGAAAAAGTAGAGCAGTTAAAAACAGAAACTGAGGAAGGAGTTTAGATGACATGATAGATAGCAGAGAGGTAAAATACTCTAATGTCTCCATTATGGAAAAGTGCAGCAGTAATGGATACAAAGAAGAGGGAGAGAGAGCGACTGAGAGCCAAATTGAACCAGGAGAGCCTCCACGTATGTGATTTTGCAAATTCAAGTTATTTATATTTTTTTACATCACAATCAACAGGTCACAAATAGCACAAGGGCAAATTTTTGCTAAAGCAGTGGACTGTATCATAAAACAATCCTCTTAAATCCATTAAACATGTCACAGGTGCGCCCTATTTCTGTGGATCTCTGTCGGGCGGGAACAAAGCGGATCAAAGAGATCGAAAACATTCCCCACCACCGAGGTGCTTAACGCGGGAAATGCTGAACGTGGATATATCGCCAAAATCACGGGTTTGAGTTATCACAGGACACCTGTGAAATCCTGATGAGAGGCGAGAGATGAGAGAAGGGAAAGATGAGGAGATGTGGCAATGGTGTGCCTCAATTCTTTCCCACCTCACTTTGGGAGGACAGGGGGAGAAAGAGAGAGAGAGAGAGAGAGAGAGAGAGAGAGAAAATAAAGAGAGTGGGGAGGAGTGTATCGAGCAATTTGGGATGAGATAAGAGGAGAAAGGAGGAAGAGCAACGAGAGGGAGAAAGAGGGAGACAGGGGAGGGATGAGTAATTGAGACAATGATCAGCAGTGATAGAGGGAGGAGGGGAGAGGAGGGGGGGGGGGTGTGAAGCGCCAGAGGACAGAGGAGAGGAAGGGCGTCGCTCCGCCACCCTCGTTTCGACAGGAAGACAGGAGGGAGAGGCGGAGGAAGTAGAAAAACTTAATTAATGAAATAATACCGCAGTCAACCTCGATCAGACTGCACAGCGCCGGGCCTCGGCACACAACGAGGGAGGCAGCCAGGCAGGCCGGGGGAGGAGTGTGTGTGAGTGTGAGTGTGTGTGTGCGCGTGTGTGTGTGTATCTAGTCCACAGAAAAGATCACAGAGTGGATGAGAGTCTCTCTTTCTTGTTATTACCAAGGTCAGTGCTGGGCCGGGCCTCCTCTCGGCCTCTAAAATGGACTCATATCTCGCATCACTCATTCACTCGGGGGGCTTAAACCCCCCCAGCGCCTGACATGCTCCATGTTGACTGTCACCCGCTGCAGCGGACTATGCAAAGCGACTTCATTTGCATGAAGACGCAGCCCGGACCTCAGTGTTTGCCATCCCACTCTATTCCTTCCCCCTCCTGCGGTGTGTTTCGCAGCCCTGGTTATATATTCCACACATGCTGAGTGACAGCCGGCCTCCCGCAGCAAAACACTTGCTCCTGTGTGAGTGATGTGAGTTTGTGTGCACGCCGATGTTGTTATTTCCATCACGTCCTTCTGTCTACTTTGGGACACGGCTCACATTTCGCTTTGCTCAAAAAGTCACAAGAAGTGCTGTCTTACTGCCTGATTTCGAGAATCTCTGGTTGAAATGGGATTTTGACATCACGCATGCATCCTGGGTTTGGGTGCAATGTGCTGTTTAAGGGAATGGAAATGGGGTTTTTTTTTCAGATGGGGGGGGGGGAGGGGCGATTTAACCATAAAATGCACTGCGCCAGGGATGCATTATCAAGCGGGAAAAGTGGGCTGCTTCCCCAGGCCCCCGAAACTACAGGGCGCCCAGAAATGGAAACATTGTTTCAGAATATCAGTAATAAATGACAGTGGCTATAGCTGGGTCATTGTCCCTTAATCCTGAGGTCCTGTCTTATTGAGGGTCTCTGTCCCAAAGGCAAGGGCAAGACATCAGCCTCAAGCTGGTTTGAGGTTTTGAAATCTTTGGTAGAAAAAATCAAATGCCATGCACATTGCTGTACTGTATTATTACACTAACACCAATAAAATAATAAAATCACATTTTGTTTTTATTGTTCGAGACCTAATACTTTATAATGAATACATCTAAAAAATATTTGCATATCTACTTCAAACAGATGCGTCCTTGTGTTCAGTTAATGTTTAATTCTCGCATCTATTTAGAATACTGACTGGAAATAAAATTTAATGAAATATATATATTCTTTTCTACATTAAAAGAAGTTCAGCAGTGACATGTATTTATCCTGAAAGGCACAACTTGGGGCAATTTTATTTTTTTAAATGACATTTTTTGTTTAATCAAGACACATACCGACGCCTGGTCACTTTTTGATGCGCTGACTATGATGCATGGTGAACGTTGTGAATTCAAACTACAATCCCACGTACGGAAAATGTAAAATAACACAACATGTTATAAGATAAGTAAATACAACACAAGTACGGAAACGCACGTCACAAACAACGTGACTTCAAAATAACTCAACTACAACGAAAACACCAGCCTCCTGGCTGAAAGCCCTGTGTTTGTTCGACCCATCCTCCCTCACCCCCAGTCTTTGTATTACGTCATCACACTCCCCGAGCATGTTCCCGGAGAGCGTCTCATAACGACGCGGATGGCTTTACGCTGCGGTTACTTGAAAGCGTGGAGCGTCTCACACAGAGGACGCCTTGTGCGTCGGAATCCGACGCCCGAGGAGCGGGACAGTGTCAGTATTTGACAACACGGGAACGAGACAGGCGGATTTAATATGTTTTACTTGAAGACGACAGGATATATAATACACCGAGAGGAAGGGGAGGGGGGGGTCCACCAGGGCTCCCAGGCAGATTAATGTCACTTGAAAAGTTATGAGGCTGCCGGTTTATAGGAGAGAGTGAGGTGGAGCTGTCCAGGAACTGGATGTGTGGCCCAGCTATTGCATCAGTCCAAGCCCGCTACTGTACACACACACACACACACCTAAATTACACACACATGCCTCGAGCTTGATGTGGGTACATCTTTCCCCCGATGACAGCGAGATTAAAGGGAGCAAAACTGGGAATGTGGCGCGCAGCAAAAAGAGCAGATTACACAACAAACGGAATGAATAAACAAGCAAACGAGGGCCAGGGAGGAACAAAGCTCGGTCTGCGCTCTCGCTCTGCGCCGCTCTCTCTGACGTTACGCGAGCACCCCCGCTCGCCTCTGGCGTGTGATGGCGTGGCAGCCGCGTCACGAGTGTGTCGGGTTCGCGAACGCGATGATCACGAATGCAAATGCGACGTGAAAGACACAAACGCAAGTGGGTGGTTTTCCCTCTGTCCCCGGGCACACTGGCGCTGCATGCTGAGGCTGGAGTGGTTGGAGTGCGTGTGCGTGTGCGTGTGCGTGTGCGTGTATCTGTGTGTGTGTGTGTGTGTGTGTGTCTGTGTGCGTTTGTGCCAGTGTGTGTGCAAAGTGTGCCCATCTGTGCAAATCAACCTAAAACCAATGTGTTGCTTCACAGCAGCTTTGCCTTTAAAATCCTCTTTTTAGTTCCACTTGTTTGGCTTTTGGACCACATTCTGCAAAAACTAAGTCTGTCACTGGGGCGGACTGGGAAGTGTGTGTGTGTGTGTGTGTGTGGTGGGTGGGGTGCAGAGGCTACTTGGGGGTGGGATTTACAGTTGCCTTCCTATTTAAATTTGTAGTCCTCACTCTCCAGAGGCTGTATGAGCTCCATATGTGCCATCTAGATGATGAAGAACATACAACCTGATCCCCTCTCCCTGGAGATTGACGCTGAAGGATTCATTCCCTCCTTTTCTCGTTCCTCCCACATCCTAGCACCCCCACACCCCCAAAAAACAACAACCCCCAAAAAAAAAAAAAACCTGGATGTTGCCATCGAAATTTCCTGCAACTAAAAGCGTCTTCATAAATCTCCTATGGTGCTTTTATAACCTGGCTATGACGCATTAACGAAGCTATCACAAGCCATTACCTCGCTACTGCGGCAAGCCGGGGAAAAGGCATTAAGTTGTGTACTGAAACAGAACGGGCATTATTTGAGAAAAAAAAAAAAAGAAAAGAAAAGAAAAACCACAGCAGGCGAGTATTATTTTCACATTCCATCTCCAAATACACAACACACTACATTACTTCCAACATAGCATGAGCTTTTTTTTCCAAACTTTTTTGTTTCTGCAAGGAGTGCAGCTTTCTTGTTTTACTGCTGCAGACAAAGGCCCACTGTCGACTGTTGTTGTGGCAGCACTTGATCCACAAAGCGAGGACGACGCGAAGGCGTCTGCGCGTTGGGCGCCTCTGTTGCACGCGGCGGCGTGGCGGTATGCATGTGGTCTGGAGAAAGTTGATGATGTGCTCGTCGCACGAGGTACTGCGAGATTTGAGATTTGTGCCGATGAAGATTTGTTGGCCTGTTAAATATAGAAATATATAGATAGCATCATTGTGACCAAAGTGGGTCTTATATACCAATATGTGTGTTGTGCTTTGAATGTGGAAAGAGCACAAATATATGGCATCACTTTGGTTACTATGGTTTCTGTTTAAAAATCTACTTTTTTTTATTTTTTTTATTTTTACCGAATTGAACATTTAATCTGACCCATGCAATGCTGAAAGGGTAAGATAAATCTAATTACTTTACTACCTAAAGTGCATGAACAAATTAAAGCCAAATTCCTGGCTGGCAACCAATTTGGCTGATTCCTGATGGGAACTCTTCATTTCCATTTCCATTTGTATTCTGCAATAATGTGATTTAAAACGCACACAGGTATGACATTCGCTGGAGGGGGAACTCGGAGTAAAAGTAAACGTGCTCGTGCGATCTGTGCCTTTTTTTTTAAACTGCTTCATACAGGTTCGTGTGGGACCTGGACAGGCCAACAGCCAAGTCATGGTCACAGGCTGAACTCACATGATGTGTCACATGCTGACCAAAAACACACACACACACACATTCACAGAGAATCTCACACAAGCCCCCAATTTCACACATGCCTCCACAGAGGACACCATTACCTCAAAACCTCGACATGTCATACACGCAACCAGCACACACACACACACACACACACACACACACTCTCTCTATCCACCAGGGGAAAATGATCTCAGTGTCTTTGCTTGCGTGCCGTTGATCTCTCCTCTGTGCCCGATGACATTTTAATTCTCAGCAGTTATTCTCTTTCCATCCATCCTGTTCTATTACGATCAAACCACCCCGCCTCTTTATTCTCTCTCTCTCTCTCCTCCACCCCTCCCTCCCGCTGTCTGTCTCTCCGTCTTTCGATGTCCCGTGCGCTTGGAGGGTGGGCGACTCGGAATCACATCGTATTAACCTCCAGCACCAAAACACACACAACAAACTGGGCCATGGCACAGCAGCCTCAGCCTCCTCCTCCTCCTCCTCCTCCTCCTCCTCCTCCTCCCCTTCCCCTTCCCCTTCCTCCTCCTCACACCGCCCAACAGAGTTCCGCAAAAGGAGGACTAGAGTGTGGAGTGCACCTGATCTCTACATCTGACAAACACACGCATGCACGCACACCGCTGAGAGGGAGTCTGATTGCTTGTGACAGATCCGCTGCCATTTCGTGCTTTAGTACGGAGGCAGTGAGTAAAAAAATAATATTGTTGGAGGTCTGAAAAATGCTGCGGTGTTCTGTCACATGGTTGTTTTGGCTTTGACTAAATCCACCTCATAATTAATTGAGACGACACCATACTGATAATCCAGTTCGGTATTGCGATGTCTTGTGTGTGTGTGTGTGTGTGTGTGTGTGTGTGTGTGTGTGTGTGTGTGTGTGTGTGTGTGTGTGTGTGTGCGTGCGTGCGTGCGTGCGTGCGTGCGTATATGTGTGTGTGTTTTCGTACATCTAAATGTTTCATGTATGTGGAGGTCATTGAGTGTGTGTGTATATAGGAGACATCCCCCAGTTCATAATCTGGTTGATGTACAGCGGGTTAATGACTGCAACATCAACACAGTGTGGTCACTGTGTCCCTGTGCGTCAATAAACAATCTGCGCACAACCCCCTAAAGCTGCTTATAGTCCCTATAAGAGATATATATGGGGCTGAGAGGGGTCAGAGAGAGAGAGAGCGAGAAGGGGGAGGGGAGGAGGGGGCAAGAGGCATCACTAGGCATAAACACAGACGTAGATTACTTCCCAGTCATTCTCACGTTAATTAAACGACCAGAACAGAAACAAATCCAGAGGACGAGGAAATAATCCGCGCCGAGTGAATGTCAGCGCCGGAGCATAGACGCACATAATGGACCGGCAGAAAGGCAGAAAGAAAGAAAAAAAGAAAGAAAGAAAAGAAGGAGCCATTAAAAAGAGGCCCAGTGACTGGCTGGATGAGCCTTGTGTAACGTCAGTAAAGTGCTAGCCATGTAGGACAGTCACGACCAATGTTCCTTACAACTGGGTCAACGTTCCCGTCCCGGGGCAGCGAGGGCATTCTGTGTGTGTGTGTGTGTGTGTGTGTGTGTGTGTGTGTGTGTGTGTGTGTGTGTGTGTGTGTAGTGAGTATCTATCCGTTAACTTCCACAAATCTGTGAGAAACTGCTATCCCGGCAACCCCTGTCAAGTGCAGCTCTGAGTGGACCGCCCTGCATATTGAATGAATACTTCAATGACTACTTATCAATACTTAATGAATGCTTATCAGTGAATCCCTGAGTGACTTCTGCGGCACTGATTTATTTTGTATTTTTTATTAAAGGCTTTTTTTATACGTGTCTCGGTAGGTAACGCAGCCCGACACCGGCTGAGCGGCGCGATGAGTTCACAGGCGCGTCAGAATGTCTGAATGTGATATTATATCCCAGTGCCGGCTGAGATGATTTGCAAGCAGTCGCTCAGAATAAGAAGCAACACGTCGCGTGGCGGAGTCTGGTCTAGTGGCCCTTCAGACCCCGCTGTGTGTCCTCCTCCGCTGTGTGTCCTCCTCCGCTGTGTGTCCTCCTCTGTTGTGTGTCCTCCTCCGCTGTGTGTCCTCCTCCGCTGTGTGTCCTCCTCCGCTGTGTGTCCTCCTCCGCTGTGTGTCCTCCTCCGCTGTGTGTCCTCCTCCGTTGTGTGTCCTCCTCCGCTGTGTGTCCTCCTCGTGTGTGTCCTCCTCCGTGTGTGTCCTCCTCCGTGTGTGTCCTCCTCCGCTGTGTGTCCTCCTCTGTTGTGTGTCCTCCTCCGCTGTGTGTCCTCCTCCGTTGTGTGTCCTCCTCCGCTGTGTGTCCTCCTCTGTTGTGTGTCCTCCTCCGCTGTGTGTCCTCCTCTGCTGCCGTCTGGTGGCATGTGTCCGTCTCAAGGTTTGCGTGAGGCCGTTCTGCATTTTCTCGGCTCGATTGGAGGCCTGGAGAAATGGGTCAGCGCCAGCCTCGCCACTTCCCTCTCGCTGTCTTTCCCGCTCTTTGCTAATGTTTTTTTTCTTCTTCTTCTTTTTTCTTTACTTTTTTTCAGCCTTTATTTTTATTCCCAAGTCGCTCCCAGAATAAAATCGAAACACCTCCGGTTGTCCACACCTCCTTGCGGCTGCCTGGATCTGGGTTAAACCAGCGAAGTCCATCACTCACTTCCCTCTTTCCCCTCCTTCCTTCCTTCCTTACTTCCTTCCTGACGGCGAAACACTTCTCGTCTCCTGCCATTACGACTGAGTCATGAGCGCTTCTTGAACAGTCCTATGGTGATTTTGATGAATGGAGATTTGTCATGTCGCTGAGCCGACTTCTCTGTCTTAACTGAAAACATGTCACAGTCAATTCCCACCATTGCTTTGTGTCTTCCTTCTCTCTATAGCTTTCAGGGTGGACACACACACACACACACACACACACACACACACACACCTGTTGTATAAGAGGGGGTGAGATGCGACACAGGTTACAGGATACCATATCATGACTAATAGTACAGGAGAGATTTCTCCCTCGCTTACATTAATGCTCCCATAATTCATCCCGTTGTCTTTTTTTTTAGGCCAGTAGGATGCCCTCAACCCCCACCGCCCCCTCCACCCAATGTACGCACACACTCCCACACACACACACACTACACACACCTGTGTGAAGCACACAATCGCTAAATAAAAGCCCTCAGTCTCGCATTAGCCTGATTTACTGTCTCAATTTGAGCATGCATTCGGTGCAGCGAAGAGGAAAACGGGAGACAACTAACACCTAACTCGCAGTTCCACGTCTCCTGTCACTTTGTCATACTTTCATCACAGGGGAGGAGGGTAGGGGGTGAGGAGGGGGGAGGAAAAAAGCCGTCTGTTGCTGCGATCACTCTCTCCTCCAGTAGCTGTTGCTTCCCCTCCTCTCCAACATTTCCCTCTGCCTCTCCTTTCAATTATTGCCTTTATGTTTCCAGCCTCGCTGCCATCCCACTCTTTGTCGGGGCTTCCTCTCAGGCAGAACCTAGCTGTGACATTGTCTGTCATTGCCGGATTACAGCACTGGCAACTCGCCACAACACATGCCGAAGACGGCGTGCGGAGGCGACCCTTCGCCGTGTGTGTGTGCGTTCGGCTCTGCCACGGGGTTCAAACCCGTCGACGAGGAAAAAACAGCTGCACGAAAAACACTGCATGTATCTGAAGCCAAAACTTCTCTCTGGGACGCTGAGCTGTCAGATACAATAGTATAAGTGATTCTGACTGCACTTTGTAGCTGATGGTGACTTTTAGACAATAGCTCGTTGCTGAGGAATTTGGCTATGATACTGTTTAGGGCGCGGTGAGAATACAGCTTGGATACGTCGTAGTTGTTTTTGGATTCATTTACTGGCTGATATTTTGTATCTTTCCATTCCTTTTACAATCAAAACAAATCTCAGGATCCAGTGTTGAAACGTCATGCCTGACAAAGAAGGGAAAAACAATACTTTGAACTGCATCATGTCCCTCCAACACTGGTTCTCTTTTTATAAAAAAAAAAGAAAAGAAAAGAAAAGAAAAGAAAAAGGCACCATCATGTTGAAACATCACAGGCTCAAGTCATTTTGAGATGATACAAAACCTCTCTGAAGGACAAGCGGTCAAAATGACACCGGGGCCTATTTCTTGCTTTTCAGGTTTGATATCTGGGTTATGCCTCGTTTTGGAGAGATAGAAAAATTGGCGGAACAGCAAGGGGAGGGAAGTTGCTCGGCTGAAGGACAAACGTCTGGTTAAACAGGAAGCTCGGAACGACGCAGGAAAGAGGGAAGTGGGTCAACGGTCTGAAGGGAGGAACGTGACAGCGATCTGTGACACGTAGCAGGAGAGAAAGAAAGCCAAAGCAAGTGGGAAGATGGCGGCGGGGAGAAGGGAGGTGTTTCTAAATTAAGAAGAAGGGAAGCAGAAGGGTGTGAAGGAGGCGGAGGACAACGAGAGAGGGTGGAAATGTGAGAGAAAGATGGGAGAAGGCCGAGTCCATGGGCGGCTGGAGCCGTTAAGAGAAAATGGCCTCGTAAATGTCAGTCCTTTCTGGGTGATATTAATGGCAAATGTCAAAGACCCAGAAGTTACAGGAGGTCGGGCCTCCTCAATACACACAAACACATGTATGAGCGCTCTCACGCGGAGTTCCTCCCCTCAGACAAAGACGTTTGAAAAGAGGCAGTGAGGGAGTGGGCCTGCCGAGGAGCCGTACATCTTAAAGACTGTAATTACACATAACTGTCAGTCTAATTAAGGCTTTTAATGAACTCCACGAGAGCTCAGAAAGGACAAAAAGTCGCTGGAACACGGTGCACGTTTGTTTGCGTGTGTGTGTGTGTGTGTGTGTGTGTGTGTGTGTGTGTGTGTGTGTGTGTGTGTGTGTGTGTGAGTGTGTGTGTGTGTGTGAGAGAGATAAATGACGCGCTCAAGGAAGAACGTGCGCATAAACAGCAACACAATCAAACATTTTAATGAGCCCGAGTGCAGCTTTCAGGTCCAGCGTCTAATAAACATGCATACCTGGGTCTCTCATCTTTTATTGCAACGTGCGCACACAGAACTAATTATTGCTGTCACACTCTCTCTGGTGATAGAGTATTGAAGCCCTGCCCACTGCAGGAGCGAGGCTGGACCTATAGGAGAGACCTTTGAAACAATTGGATTTGCCATTAAGGAAAACTTTACTTAGGATTGTAGCTAAAGTACTTCCCTACAAAGTGCTAATCTGCATTATACATCATTAGGCTCTTGGCTGCACTCTGTTGTTGGCTGGCCAGCTATAGGAAAATGGATTGCACTGGAAGCCTGGAAAAATGTTAGGTGTTGATCTAGTGGCAGATAGAGAGCAATAACCAGAATCAAATCTTGTTTGATTTTGGGTGGGCGAGCTAAATCGGGTGAAACCATGGCACGGGGTACACTCTCTGTTGTGTTAAGGGGTCTGCTCACCCAAATTATAGGAAAATCAACATACGTTTGTATTTTTTCTAACACTAGTGCAGTGCCTGTTCGTTTTTTTTGTAACATAAACCCTGGCCACGGGATTCGGAGGGCCAGCTATAGCCAAACTGTATGGAACATTAAATATCCAAAAAGGGACTTTTTCTAGCCTGGTACAGGGATCTTCTAAAAATCTGATTTGGACACAATTCAAAATGTTGGAAAATTGCTAGAACTGGGCATTTTTTTTTCTGTAGGGCCCGACAAAATCCACAAAACAACTTTTGTGACTTAAAGTTAAAAAGTTACTGGCCAAAAAGTAAAGTTGTTGTTGCATGTCCTTGGGTCTCCAGCAATCAAGTGCTGCAGGGATGATGTATTTACGAAGGCCGACTCGCAAGGGAAAAGCCAATGGGATTTTTCCCTTGGATTTTGAATTATTGCAGAAAACAAGCTGTGTGGCAAACAAATGTTTCTGATGCTCACACAATTTGTTCAGCAAGATCCTCTTCCCAAATGAACGCCACTTTTATGATCCATTAAGTGTGGATGCAATCGTCAAGTAAAAAGCTAACACCACGGTCACATGGCTTCATGTCACCACCACTAAGCTGAAGGTGGACTAGTTACTAGTTTTATTTCATATAACAAAACATTAAAATCTTATTTCAGGCATCTAACCAAAAGCCCAATCAAAAAGCCCTTTGACTTCGAGGCAAAGGAACCAAAAAATACAAAATGCTGACTCATTTCTAGGTTTTCAGACTCATTCCTGCATTACAGTATCCAACAAGTGTGCCTAGTGTGAAGGCGAACGCATGAACGCTTCTCGGGATCTGCGAAGCACTTTCCCACAAACCCACAGACGGGCAGAGATTTCTTGCTTTATAGTTGGTATAAAGAAGATCAGCTAAAAGGAGTGACACATTTGAACTATCACAGCTATTGTTAATCTATTACTCTTACTATTATCATTTCTTTCCATGTCAGGGGCCTCCCGGGGCCACCATCCGTTGCAAGGCCCTAACTCATAGATCAAGAAGCACTGGAGACATAGAAAACAGTCTCTCTTTTCTTTCTCCCTTAAGTTTCCCTTCTTTTATTGCATACCATTCTTTCAACCAGCAGCTATGTCATAGGCTGTAGACACTGTATATAAAGAAACACACACACACACACACACACACACACACAGAAGCACTTTAAACCTGGCTCACTTCGAGTGTTTAAATGCACCAGCCAAGACTGAGCTATAACACAATCCTGACGAGCATGGAGGTCCTTCTAATGGATCAACACAGATCCAATTCAATGCTCCAGTGTGTGTATACTTGTCTTAAATGTCCTTGAACCATGACTGCAATACTTGAATACAGAGTGTATGCTTTTCTCCTTGTAATGTATGCTTTAGTCTACACAGGCATGTACATTGTAACACAGAAATGTTTGACTAATCTTTACCAGTACGGCCCCCTTTCCTCTTCCTCGCCACCAATCCCCCCTACACCATTATTCTTGTTTCCAAAAGAGGAAACACACACACACACACACACACACACACACACACACACACACACACACACACACACACACACACACACACACACACACACACAAAACATGGGACCAAGCCAGCCGAAATAATACATCTTGACATCTGCGCCTGCACACTGCTCGGGGGAGAGATTGGAGAGAGAGAAAGTGGAAAGAAGAAGGGTTGGATATGAAGGGGAAGATGATGGACAGCAGAAAGCATAGGGCAATTATATACTGTGTGTGTGCGTGTGTGCCTGTGTGCCTGTGTGTGTGTGCGTGTATACTGAATGTGTGTTCCAGTGTATATTTCTATATGTGTGCAACAGTGAGGGAAAGAGAGTGATGACAGTTGTGTTTGTTTAGCTCCTCTGTGATTAAAGCAGCCTGCTAGAAGCTGTGTGCTTAGCTGTATGGCAGTCTGTCTGTTTTTTATCATGCGTGTGTGTGTGTGTGTGTGCGTGCGTGTGCGTGCTTGTCTGCTTTTCAGAAATGTGGGTGTATTTGCTCTCCGCATGTGTCAGTCTGTCTTCAGTTTTGGAGTGTGTTTACGTGAACGTCTTAAATCGTCACGAGTCTCGGGGCTCGTCGCGACGCGAGCGACGCAGTCCGTCTGCGTCTCCTCCCCCGAACGTGTGTTTTTAAGCGTCTAATCTCCTGGTCTCGTTTGCTTAAGTGAAATCATCCGCGGCTATGCGGTGCACGCGGGACTGGAAAAACCAGTGTGTGCTCATTAGTGCGAGGTTTCTCTCGGTGCTGTCGCGCCGTTTGTTTTTTTCCCGTTCCCGTATGCCTGACGGGGAGTTTATTTCCTCTGACAGCTGAAAGATATCTGTCCGTCTCTCTCCGTCGCCTCCGTTTTCAAGTTCCACGAGCTTTATGAGCCCGATAGGATCACCCTCACCACACGACGCCAAGTCTGTCGAGGTTGATAAAAACAGGTGTGGGAAGCAAACCTCTGTTGCAACTATGACTGTGAATTAAACTGAAGTGTATGTCACAACTATTTCTGCGGCTACGTGCTTGTTTAACCTCCTCCACTCCTTCTTGTGGACACCAGAGTCCTTGGCCGACTTTACGGCCCTTCGGAGGCTGTGGATGTCGGGGAGAAATCTAAATAACGCTTCAAGGTTAGGCAACATTTTGGCGAAGGGGGGAGAAAAGAAAATATTCCCTTAACCTCACACCTCAAGATATCTGAATAGAAAGGGTTTCTATGGGGAGCCACGAGTCTCCCCTTTACAGACATGCCCACTTTTTATTAATCCAATGCAGTTTTAGGCAATAAAAGTTTATTTAAGTTATTTTCACCTATTCTAGAAATTATGTATTCTCATATTTCTGCATACTGGGGTCCCTGAACAGTCTTGGAATTGCACAAATTGGGTTTGACTGGAAGGCTGACACTCCTGTGGATCCACTGAGCCCAATTGTATTCATGCGTGATGACGTTAGTTCCCACAGTTACTGTATAAAATGGCGCCTTGTGACCTCTAGGATATGCACAGCCTCGTGAAGCTTGACAACCACAAACTACAGACCTATTCAGAGGATGTGTATGATGTAGGAAACGTAGAGCTTTCCACGGTTTATAGACAATATGTGGGTTTTCTAAGCCGCTATGGGTACCCGGGGTGTTCTGGAATATGTATCGCAACATTTTTATTTCCTGATTTCTTCTTCGTGCGTGTGATATTTGAGCGGGTGAGTCGTTATTCTGCTCGACCTGATAGCGAAAGGGGACGCATGCACTGTATCGCTTCACCGCTGACTTTTTTTGTGCCGTCTTCGAGTGGCGGGGAACTGGAATATAGGCTAGAGAGCAACTAAAAGAGTAATGAGTGTGCCGTGCAGAGAGAGAGAGAGAGAGAGTGAGAGAGAGAGTGAGAGAGAGCGAGAGTGACAGACATGCAGAATGACAAAAGCGGAGAACAAAAAAAGAGAAAGACCACCTGGGTGAAACTTTTAACAGGGTCAAGTGTGAGGTTCAATCATAAAAACAGCTCAGGCTTATTCATATTTTAAACGTGCCACTGACAGCACACACACAAACACACCTACACACACACACCTACACACACGCAGCTCTTGTAAGATCACAAGCCCACAACTCTTACCTCTAAGGACTGCTAGCAGCTCTTTAAAGGCCTGCTAAAAAAAATTTCAAAAAAAGGTGCCACCGCATGCCAAAACATGGCAGATGGGAGACATTTTCCTCTCGCAAACTGACAAAATCTCACATAACAAGAACTGATTCGGTGGCGTAAGGATTGATATAAGTGTGATGTACTCTCGAAACTCGGGGAGCAAAAAGAGTGCACTTCAACGTCAATGTCTTCAATGAGGGGTACTTAGCTAAAAATATCAGTTCCACAGGAGCATCAAAAAATGAAAAGGTAGCAC
>JACSYO010000526.1:2500-105000 GCA_016806645.1 Ophiodon elongatus | reverse complement strand
CCCTCACACATGGCAAAGATCACGCTTATAGACAAACCCATAAAAAGTACCAGCAGTGTGCCTCTCGGAGGAATAGTTCAACATAATTTTGTTTCTTTCTAAAGGTTAGAGGAGAAGACTTATATAAATTTCCTGGCTGTCGCGATGCTAGCTGTTTGCCCCTGCGATTATGCTAAGCTAGGCTGAACACTAGCCTAACTCCAGCTGAGAAGATCTCATCTAACTCTCAGGAAAAAGCCAGTACAGATGCATTATGTAAATAAGAGACCAAATGTTGCTTTATTTTTGTATTTTGGATGAAGCTAGGCTAGCAGTTTCGCACTGTTTCCAGTATTTATACTAAACTAAGCTAACTATGCCCTTAATCTTTTTAATTCCACTCTCAGAAACGTTCAAACACAAAGTTTGTCTCTGTGTTCGTCTACGCATCTGTCTGTGTGAAGGTTTTCATTGTGTTGATCGGAGGTCATGTTTGCGTGAACCAGGACACTAAATCAAAGCTATATTACCGGGCTAATGTGTTCTCCTGATGGCATAGGTCAGCAGAGAGGTGCGCTTGTTTTGAACTCCCCCATGTCTAATTGCCGGGTAACACATCCTTCTGCAAAAGGTTCCTGAACAGAAGGCAGCAGCACAATGATGCCTTTGTCTGTCAAGCTGCGATGGGGAACGAGAAAAGTTTGTGTATCCGCCCGAGTGTGTGTGTGCGTGCGTGTGTGTGTGTGTGCGTGTGTGGGACAGACAGACAGAGTAGGGAGGTTAAATGGATCATACAATGTAAACCATGCCCAATCCAATTAGGGAGGGATTCTTCTTGTCTGACCTTTAACAGGAGAGACGTATTCACACTCACTCACGCAATCAACCCTCACCAAACCAAACTACACACACACACACACACACACACACACAAAAACTCTCACAAACTCCACAGTCAGCTTTCCACACAAACAGACGGACACACAAACATGGCGCCCGCGCAAGCGCACGCCAGCACACACAAATGCACCCGCCCGCCCGCACGGACGCACAGAAAGCCCCCGACCGACATCACACGCACAGCCAATCTCACAGACAGTAGCGCCGCTCTGATTGCTGACCTAAATCGGCCGGGCGATCTGTCACTTTCTCTTACTCACACTCAACACACATCTTTTTTCTTTTTTTTTCTTTTTTCATCTTTTCCCTCCCCTTTCTCTTATTTTTTTTTCTTCCCCTTTGCCCAAATATCCCTCGCTCTCTCCCAATGTCACTTCCCATCAGCTCAGTCCCGTCCCTCTCCTCTCCCCCATATTATCTTTGCCACAAAAACCTTGTTTTGCATAGGTGTCAACACACAGTATGTTGCATGTTCACAGTGCTCTCGTACTGTATGTAAGCACGTGTACATATTCTCACGCGTATAATAAAAGGTACATATGAAACGGTACAGGGCAGCTCAGGGCATTCTAATCCTCTAAACCACTTGAGTTGACTATCGTGCTTTTAAACAGAGTCATCTTCTCTACTATCCACTTCCTCTCATCCATTGAGGGATGCAGATAAACTTCATCTCTAGAGGGGGAATTAGTTGGGTCCGTTGCACCATACCCCGTACTGGCCCATTCTACTCCATTTTCCACTTTTGCACTTTATTTGAGGCAATTTTCACACATGAGAGTTTAACTGAGGCGGCCCGCCCCAAGAATTCGAATGTGTTTAGTGGAGTGTGAAAAATGTGTTGCCGGCAAGAGAAGCAGTCTCATGTCCACCTCGAAAATAGTTGTCAGCGGCCGGCTTGGAGCGAACTCAAGGCATGTCCCCCGAGGGCCACAACACATGTGAGAGCCTTGACGCGCTTGAAGTAAGAAAAAAAAAAGTGGAACACAGTTTTACTTGTGTGCCACCGCACGTGCAGTCAGACTCATGGTGGTCGGAAGAGAATGGAGAGAAAAAAAAAAGGTAAAGAGTTTGCAGTTCAGTTCAGGCCTTGTTCACACCTGAGGTGATAGAAACACCTTCGTCAGGTGATCCGATTACAAGGGGACGGCTCTGAGTACAGGTGTGAATGCACCGGGACACATTGAGATCTGATCTCTCAGACCACATTCATGGGTGGTCTGTGCCGCATGTAATAATAAAACTTAATTTCTATTGTGCCTTTCAAAAGCGCAGTTACAAGGTGCTTCACTAAAGATATAAAAGAACATCATTCACAGGAAATGCAACAAAAACAAGGGTTTTTAGAAGTGGTCAACCACAGAGGGATAAAAGAAACAAACAATATAAAAACAATTTTGGAAAGATATTATACATAGGTGGGTTTTTAAACTGAGGCGCTGACTCAGCTGATCCGACACCGAGGGGGCGTTTGTTCTCCAGCATTGGAGCTTAAATGTAAAACAAAATGGTTCCCCTTAAGCCTCCAATTGAATTTAACTAATGGCCTCAATGTTGCAATGAAAACATGTGGGATTGCTGTTTTTTTCCCAACGATGAGATTATCGAAGAACAAAACCTTTAACAAGCAGTCGGCTTTATATGGGCCGGGAGGCTTTGTCACCTTACTTGACAGAGTCTCAATATTGTGTGTGAGTAAACCATTTTAATAACCCAACATTACTCCTTTCGTTTTTTGGGCTGCTTTCGACGCGGCTTCTCGAGAAAAAAGGTGACGCTTCTTAAGGGGTTTCAAACCATTTAACACCATTAAATTAATGAGAGAGAAGTTAGTATTACTTTATGTTTAATGGGATGTACAGTACGACCACTTTTCACAACACGCCTTAAAGACTTTCTCTTTCTCTTTGACAGACGTGCAGACGGGATATATAGTGCTGCACAAGCCTTTAGTATTCAGAGGGATTATTCGGTATAAAACAACCCCTGCCGTCGCTCTAAGCCCCTCACCGTGGTCATTTCGTTTCTACCTCCTTCACCCTCCTCCCTGCAGCTTCCTCTTCTCTCCCCTGTGTCTGCGGTTGCTTTAGAGCCTGGCAGGAGGCTCAAATCTGAGGGCTTAAACTTGATCAAATATTCAGCAGATATAGATTTCTCACAGTCCCTGGATCCTCCACCTCTCTCTCCCCCCCCACCCCCCACCCCTCCCTCCCCCAGCTGCTTTCCACCGCTCCTTAGAATCTCTCACTTTGGCTCTCCTCACTCACTGCAGACGCAAAGTTGTGTGCCGCTCGGTCACAAACACACACACACGCACACACACACGCACGCACGCACGCACGCAGACAGCCACGCACGCATGCACGCAGACAGCCACGCACGTATGCACATGGGGAATCATAAACTAACGCGGAGCGGCGGCGAGGTGCAGCTCGTTTAGGCTGCAGTGCAGTGTTTCTCTCCGCTTCCTCTCCTCCATTGTCTCTTCTCTCTCCTCTATTTCACTCTCTGTTTCACTAATGTTCCCCATCTTTCTCTCCCTTCATCTGTCTGCCTGTCTCTCACTCTCTCTCTCTCCCTCTCTCTCTGCCCTCCCTCCCCCCCATCTGGATTCTGTGTCATTTATTTCAGCTTAACCCTGATAAATAAACCAGTGAGTACCTCTGCATTATTGAACACTTCGACATCGCTTTCTGCACGCGCTGCACCGGCCCCGCCGCTGTCCAACAATTAGACCACACGCACACACACACACACACATACACACACACACTCCGTCCCCTAATCGTCCCAGAACGTAGCCCCACCCAAAAGTTCCCATTAAAGACTCACAAATTCATATGAATACAAACACACACACAGGATGAGACTGAAGGGGAAAAGAAGCAGATGGATGGACAAGAAAGATAAACAGAGAGACAGAGAAGAGGAAAACAATACCAAGTCAAAGAGAGAGAAGACTCTATTATATACAGAGACACACAGCAGACACACACCATTAACTTTCACCCCCCCCCCCCAAAAAAAACTCCCAAAGACCCACACACGCAAACACGCACAAACACACAGACTTATTTTTCTAGGTGCGCAGGCCCCAGTCAGCTCTTCTATTATTCATATTAGCGGTAGGGCTTGTTTATCTTCTGCTATTGTGCGACGGCAAGCACCGGGCTCTCCGCAAAGCCCCGGGGGCCCTGCTCCCTAAACACACCGCTGGGAGTCATTCATGTGCACACAAACACAGAAGAAAATACCTTCATGTCCACCCTACAGACGTGCACATGCTGGCCGCGCGGTCGCACACAAAACAAACGCACAATTTCAAACCGCTATCCGTGCGCACGCACACACACACGCACGTTCACGCACACACGCACGCACACACGCACACACGCTGCCATCTGCCTGACAACAACACTGCAGTCCCACTCCGACTGACCCGTTCACTGCAACCAATCTTGTGTGTGTGTGTGTGTGTGTGTGTGTGTGTGTGCTATTTTCAGACTATTTTCGTGTTTACAACCACAAGCCTGCTTGTACGTCAATGTGTGTGTGTGAGTGCATATATTAATGAGAAAGCCTCTGTGTACGGCGATGTGAGCATGCATATGTTAGTGTGAGCACCAAGGAACATTAGTGACATGTGTTTGTGTGTGTGCGTGTGTGCGTGTGCGTGTGCGTGTGCGTGTGAGAGAGAGAGAGAGAGAGAGAGAGAGAGGTCACTCCCGTATGAGGTCATATGTATGTTGACTGTGAGCCTGCAATCATTCACTGCTGGTGTGCCCGTTGGTGTGTGTTCAAACATATATGAGTGTGTGTATGCGCGCGCATACACACACAATCATATATGTGTGTGTGTGTCCCCTGACAGCAGCAGCAGCAGCAGCAGCAGCCGCCGCTGCCGCCGTGATTGAAAGTGGCTGTGTTGTTTCAGTGTCACCCTGCAGATGAGAAGCCGGGTCTGTGCGTGTCAACTGACACTCACATCCCATTCCCATCAGGCGCACACACGAGAGACCTGTCCCTGTCTTCTTTAATCCATCTTTCTTACTTTTGTCTCTCTCTCTCTCTCTCTCCCCCACCTCCCTCTTTCCTCTCTCTTTCCTCTCACCCTTGCACATACATGCTCTAACGTCCTCCCAGTGTCCCCTCCTTGTTCTGACTCGGCCTCTCTACATCTTCCCGGCCTTCACTTCCATCACTCAATCTCCAAATGAAGAGACATTGCTTTGACTGCTAGCCAGGCCCGTTACTTGTAATGTTATGTTTTACACCATTCTAGTGCACGATGGAAGTTGTTTTGCCCCTTTGGATGATAATTATAGCTGCTATAATCCACAGTACAAGTAGTCATCAGGTTGTACAGGGACTATTTTGTTCGATAAAACAGGTCACAGTGAGGCCTCTGGATTATCCAGAGGAACAAAGACATTGTTTCTCTAGATTTCCTTAATATCAGATTAAAAATCTCAAATGTAATTAAAGCTAGTTGCATACCACAAGGTGTGAGTGAGAAAGAATCCGTTTTTTTTTTTACAATTTGGGTGAACTGACCCTTTCAAAATCGAATGATCCTGGACCAGTTTTAACAACAACTCCTCTATTCTCCCCGTGTGTACGCTGTCCTTTAAGTTGCAGATCAGCTGCATGGAGACGCAGTTCAAATTAAGAAAACACGTCATCCAGTCCACGCTCTGATTGGGAATGTGTGTGTGTGTGTGTGTGTGTGTGTGTGTGTGTGTGTGTGTGTGTGTGTGTGTGTGTGTGTGTGTGTATGTGCATGTGCATGCAAGCAGTGTGTGTTTCACAATGCCCTGGCGCCTGCTTTCAAAGGATTCATTAAAAGCAGTGAAAGGCTTGATCTGAGGTTTTGGGCTGATGTACTGAGCATGTGTATGTATGTGTGTGCGTGTGTGTGTGTGTGTGTGTGTGTGTGTGTGTGTGTGTGTGTGTGTGTGTGTGTGTGTGTGTGTGTGTGTGTGAGCGTGCGGTGGGATTTGAATGGTGAAAGAAAAGGAGGAGAGAGGAGAAACTAAAAGGGTGGAAGAGACTGAGGGAGACACAGACTAACCAGTCGGAAAGAGAATGAAAGAGAGTGAGGGGGGGTGGGGGGGGGGTGGAGAGTGTGACAGAGAAATGGGTTTACATAAACTCTGACCTCGCGTTATGAATGAAAACATCAATCAGCGAGTATAACTAATCAATTTCCCCACTCTTTCGCTCCTCTCCGCGGGATACAGAAGTAAAGAATTACATTTAATGGGATTCAAGTAATCTGATTACAAAACAGTGCCATCTGTGCTGCGTTAGTGACCTGCAAAAACAAAGGGAACTTTGGGATTTTTTGTTATTCCCCCCAGACCGCTTTCTCCAGAAGCGATCAGCGGTTGGCACGCGTTGATGGTGTCGACGCAAATCACGCCGTGGGAATAAGAAAAAGAAAAAACCCTAAAGTGTTTTTTATGCATCATCACGGTGGCCGACTGCGGAGGAAACAGATTACCCAGTGGACTTCAAGCAAGTTACCGGTAATCTGTAATGGGTTTAACTTTGAAATTAACCTCCACTGCCCTCCGTTTCCTTCTGCTGTTCCGCCACCCAACCGCCACCGCATCACCACCAGGCGCCCCTTCCACGCACGTGCCGCCATGGTCGGCTGCACTGTGCAAATGAAATCACGTTATGCTATAGGTTAATTAAAGCGCGGTTTCCCCGAGGCCCGCGCATACATCGGCCGCCCTCGCGCACATGCACAAACATACATTTTCTGTAACTGAATTCCGGGACAAGCCAGTCCACCGCGTGTTCAGCATGCACGAGATCTCCCCTGAAAAAAAAGGCGGGTTGGCACACACGAGCCACTGCAGACATGTGGCTCCAAATGAGCAGCAGATTATCAATTATCTCCCGGGCTCATTAAGTACACAGAAGCTCTGGCGAGAGACCGCATGCGATTCTTCATTAAGGGCACAGACACACTGCACGCAAGCTATCTGGCGACGTTATCAATAAGTTATCAGCACCAAATGCTCTCCATGATCAGCTACCCCAGAGTCTCCTCACCTGTCCGACTCTCCACCTCTTCAAATGTGTGAGTACACTTGTGTGTGTGTGTGTGTGTGTGTGTGTGTGTGTGTGTGTGTGTGTGTGTGTGTGTGTGTGCGCGCGTGTGTGTGTGTGCGTGTGCGTGACCTTGTGTTGCAGCCGCCATCGATCGGGCTGGAGCTGTCAATCGATCAGTCTGGTCTGTGTGTGAAGATAAAGGTGTTTCCATCTCTGGACACTCCAGTTGCCAGGTGGCAGCACAGAGGGGACGTGTGCAAAAATAGAGACTGTGGGCCACACTTGGCCTCGCTGCTTGCATATTTCCGTGTGCCCGCGACGGGTTTTATGACGGTTTTTAACTTTACTGCAATGTCATTAAGTTTTTTAACAGATGTTGGAAAAAAAAAACAACAACAACTTGTTTACTGCACAGTGTGCACTGGCTTTGTGCACAATAGGCAGTGGAGAAGGAGGAAATAGAACCCTGGTCACTTTGGATTTCTTACTGAGTGCAAAAGGTGGAAACAAACCGGGGCCTTCCCTTAAAGCAACAGAGCGTCGTTGATAGTGCATAACAAGTATGTTGCTGATTATTTGTTTGCATTGACACGTCGCTACAGTTGATAACTTCTTTTTTTAAATAACTTTTTCCTTTTAGTGCTCCCATAGAAAACCCAACAACCATAGAGTTGAGAAGTCTCTAATTTAGCTGTCAATCACTGCTCGTGAACTCCGATCAAACTGATGAATATGAATCAATATTCGGTTACCGTGTTGCCTCAAATGTTTTCAGAAACATATCTTAGTGTGCTCTTTAGCGGTAAAATGAGAAGGGTTGTGACCCGGCTGCCATGTTGACACAAAGTAGAGCCAAAACCAAGCAAGCGTTCTCATTTTACAGATAAACAGTGAAACACAAAAAAATGTTTCTGAAAACATTGAGGAGAGATATAGCTAATGCGGTAACAGAATCTTGATTCATATTGATGCCGGCCTCGTTTGACAGTTTGATCGGAGTTCACGAGTCTCACGCGCAGTGATTAACAGCTGAGAGACTTCTCGGCTCGGATTGGTTGTTTTTCTTGGGATGCCTTGGAATCTTGCAAACTCCTTTAGGAGCACTAAAAGGAGGAACTTGATTTTTACATTATCTGTATCATGTGCTTCTGTCAGCATATAGTGACAGTTGGAGCAAATATCATAAAAAGTTTTTTTTACCAAAGTTACCAACTGTAGCTTTAAGTCAATACATAATTAATTGACCTCTGAGACTCAAGAAAAATGAGACTTTTTGTGAAATATTATACACTGAGAGCATAATGGACTTTAAAAGATATATTATAATAGAACGCCATAAAATGCCCTGATATGTGTGCATGTTTATATGATAAATATCCACATTAGCACACCACAAAGCAACTTGAGGCAAGTATTAGCACACTGGGATAATGTCCCGACGCTGGCATGAAGCTGCACAAAGGCCCAATATCTTTTAACACGTGTTATTGCACGTAAAAAAGATTTTAAACGACGAGATAGGAGAATTTAGCTATCAGCGTGTCAGTTTTATGAATCCTGTAAGTGCAGCCATATTTGACGTGGCTGTTCAACATCTGTCAGTCATTGCATCGGGTATCAGCAGGTATCAGATTGCATTCATTTCACTCCCTGCTTATCGAGCCAAAATTCCTGTATCATTGGGTCCCTGGGCGCACATGCAGGGCACAGATACACACACACACACACAGACACACACACACACACACACACACAGATACACACACACACACACACAGACACACACACACACACACAGAGCGCTTACTGCACCACCGCATTGCTACCTCACCTCCTCATATCTAATCTAAGAGAAATACTTATATGTTGATAATGATGCAGGAGAGATATGCACAGTGCCTCACCTCTCTCCACAAACACACCGGCTACGAGGACTGATAGCGGAGAAAACGAGCGCACCTGAAACCGGCGAACAAATATAGAACACAAAGAGGCATGGGGGACTTCACAGACTTCGAGAGATCTTATATTCTCTTTGTCTCTTTTTCCGTCTCTCTCTCTCTTGGCCTGTCTCTCTATCTCTGTCCCAGCTTCCTGCTCCTCCTGGCTCTACTCGTTCTAACGTTTTTTCTTTTTTTTTTAGGGGGTTGTTGTTCTGTTTTTTTCTCCCCGCAGATGAAAAGTAGAGAAAAGAGCATTTGCACACCTGAGTGAATAGAGCTCGCAGGTGCGTGGGAGGAGAGCTATGGGAATCAAACAGGGTCTCTCTCGCTCTCTCTCTCTCTCTTTGTCTATGCTGCTCACGCTCTCTCACTCCTGGGGTGTTTTTTTTGGTTTTACAGTGCTTGTGTTTGTATTGGAAACTTGTGGGTGTGCGAGAAAGAGAGAGTGTGTGTGTGTGTGTGTGTGTGTGTGTGTGTGTGTGTGTGTGTGTGTGTGTGTGTGTGTGTGCGTGTGTGTGTGTGCATTGCTCCAATTGTGAGCGCTGAATGCTCGCTCTTGGCTCTTGTGCTGTATTTAAAAACAACCCACAGGTTTCGGTTGACGCGACCTTTACTCGCAGATTGCTCCGTCCGATACAAGCGCTCTGGCTCCGGCTCGCCGCGATGACCTCATCAGGTCTTCACGCGGCCATAACTCCAAACAAACCCTCTGAGTAAACCAAAACAAACTGCGCTTCTCCATCTGCGGTCACTGCGAGGCTGGCAGTAACAATAAACAGGCCCGAGGCCAGCGCAGCATCAGAGCAGGACAAAGCAATGACAGACACACACACACACACACACACACACACACACACTTAGAAGCGACGCTGAAGAACAAATGTAACCATACTTCACTAAACACAAAATCCCACACAAGTTGCATTGAAGGACACATCCAGGGACACGCTGCAAAAAATGAAGAATAGAACTTCTTTTTTTCTCTTTCTGCTTGAAAAAGGAGACCTGAAGTGTGTTTAAGGTGACACAAGTGAAATTACAATAGATCCCTCTCCGACGAGGGCCCTAATGAATTAAAGCATGTCAAATAAAAAAAAATGAAGACCCTAAAAATCTTCTCAAGTCATCTGGTCATTTTTTGCAGCGTAAGTCCTGTGCTGTCTCTACCCGTGGGCCGGATCAAACCTAATTACTCTAAACACACCCGCCCAATCATCCCCATCATCATCATCATCATCATCATCACTGGAATAAACAAACACATTCAGACACAATCAGAAAATCAGCCATGCAATCATAACAACCCCCCCACACACACACACACACACACACACACACACACACACACACACACACACACACACACACACACACACACACACACACGCACACACACACACACACACACACACCGTCCCCTAATCTCCGGAGCGGCTTCCTCGACTCACCGATGATGAAGTAGTCATGCATGCTCTTGAACTCGTGGCCCCAGAGGTTGGGCGAAAACTCCTGGAACTTGATGGTGAAGCGGCGCTCGCGGGTGGGCTCGTCGCAGGTCAGCACGATGTTGGGGGGGCCGGTCACCTCGCAGCGGTCCGCCTGCTCCCGCAGCGACACCAGGTACAGCTTGTAGAACTCGTACTCCGGCGTGGACCTGGCCGTGTCCAGTGGCGGGCAGATGAGGTCCAGCCGGTCCCCGATCTGAGGGTACAGAACGTAGCCCTTATCGTCCCTGAACCTGGAGGGCGGAGAGGAAGAGGAAGAGGAAGAGGAAAATTAAATATCGTCGTCTGCTTCCTGCAGTGTAAACCAGCTCGGAGACACCTGTCCTTGCTGCTGAATGAGCAACAGATGGGTCCTTTAACGCTCGTATTTCTCCTACTTCTTTCTTATTTCCTCCCGTTCACTGGGAACAGGGGCCTTCACGGAGGAACCGCAATCAACTGCACAAATACATTTTTACCACACAATTGTAAGCGATCCCCGGTTGACCCCATGAAGTGGTGGAGGAAACCGGAGGAAATATAACCACCAGCTGACCATCCACATAGGGGAAAATAAGCCCCTATCCAAAGCCAAAGAGAACACCGTTATTAGAATAGCATTCAATTATGCTTTTTCTTCCCACTCACCACAACTGCCCTGCAGAAATTACCTTCAGTAAAGTATAGGCTTAGTCTCAGATGTAGATTTTGATCACACAAAAACATCTGAAGTAGTCAAAATCTATGTGAAAGCAAACTACAGGCGCTCACAAGTGGAGGAGCCGGAGTGACATTTCCATCCAAATAAAAGCTTTGAGTCTACTTGAGTCGAGACAGGATTCAAAACAGAAAAATACTGCAAACAAATGGGAGGCGAAGTCAACAAAAAAGGACTTGCAATGAATACACTCATGTTAAGTGCATGCACGGGGTAATGAAAGTGAAATATCGCAAAACAACAAAAACTTTTACTTTCTTTTCTGGCAGAACTCATTTTCCTGTTGTTGTTTTCTTTTTCCCGCCCCCTTGTATTTGGAAGTGAGAAATGAAGCATGTCCGTAGAGGAAGACACAGGCAGGCAACTATCGCCGCGGAACCGAGCTGCCAAATCTCAGGTAGGTACAGTTAATTAGTTTGCTAATTAGCTGTTTTGATGTCTGTCATCCCCGTCTGATATGAATGATGCGCCGTCTGTTTGTTTACGACCTAGCTGACGATTTGACACCTGCTATCTGTGGGGAAACCTGCAGCCTGAACCGATTCTGAAAATAATGCTTTGAAATGGTTTATCGTCATCATCATCATCATCATCATTAGAATTTCACCGTGGCTTTCAGTTCAGTTGACAGCTTTGATGGTCTTAATGATCTGAAAGGGGCTTTCCTGGGGTAAACGCCTGCAGCAGGTTTTGAGGAGTATATTTCACGTGGAAATTGAAATGAATCCGGCATATCGGCAAATTGGTCAAAACCCAGTTTCAGAGGTCGGGCAGAGAACATGAAACACAGCAGTCAGAGGGCCACGAACTCAACAAATGACCCAAAAGTCTGTCATTGCCTTCACAGCGCAGGGCCATCTCTTGCTGATAAGGCCAAATACTATGAGTTATCAACTTAACCCCTGAGGCCTGTGATGACTTTAACGCTCCACGCAAGCACGCATGGCTAACAGTGGGGAGTCCGAAAGTAGTCCTCGTCTGTGCACAGCCATCATGTCTTTATCTCAGGTTAAGATAAATGTCACCAGCGGCAGAAAGAAGGAAAGTGTTTGCTGAAGTAATAGATGAAAAGGAGGAGATTTGCTGTTTTTCTTTCTCACACAGAATGTTAAGTGACACTTTGATGTTTAAGTGGGAGGAAGCAAATGCCTGTAATGTTAAGAAGCCCATTTTCTTGTTCCGCGGACTCACGCGCCGCTTCTGCTTCCAACAAATCCACATGAACACTTGGGAGTCACAGCACTCAAACCGGCTTAGTTATTCTCTCTGTTCCGCTGTCAGACAACTGTTTGACCATTAAAAAATAAACAACACGGGATCACAAGGCACGAGCGCACCAAGAATTATGTTGCCCAGCTCTACTTTTAAAAAGACTAAATAATTCCTACTAATGTCACATTAGCAACAAATTAGACTTTCATTCGTCCAAATGGGCTAAATCAGTGATTATTTCTTTCTGGAATCCACTTCAAGGCTGACAAGAAGTCATACCAATTAACGATGAGAAAAAACAGGCAGTAAAGAAAGGGGCCAAGTTGATTTTTTATTGTTATAATTTCAGCTGGAAAAACATCAACTCTTATTAGTTACATCAACTTGTGCAAATTAAAGAAGCACTCGAGAAAGTTAATACTGCCCTTCCATAACATCGAGGGACTTGAAAGAGACGGGTTTTTCCACATAACAGTCCGAAATAGAAGCAGAAGAGGACTGCGATATCTCAACTTCCCTGATGTGGGACATGCTCCGAAAACACTGGGTCCTACGTTTCCCATAGTGCAACTGTATAGCATTTTAGTCAGGCCCTCACTGCCTGCGAAATCTGTGAAACTGTAAACATTTTCACGGGCTTTCCATTAAAACATTGAGGTCTCCGAGCCCAAACTCTGATAGCTGATGACATCACTATGACATCGGCAGGGCTATTTCCTCAGACTTTAGAGGTCTCCCTCCAGAGCCACAAAAGACATAAAACTGTTTGCACGGGCAGTGTAGCGATGTGTAAAACCGGCGGAAAGCCCGTTTAAAAGTGAAACTTTGCCCAAACTGCCACAAAAGACAAACCGCTCTCACGCAATATTGACAGTAAACACGAGAGCAAGATGAGATCAATTCTGCTGTCCGAATAAATCTTGCTAACCCGAAGCTCGATGACCTTGCTTGTATCTTTGTTTGTGTTCCAACACATTCAACTTTTGGCTCTACAGTCGTCCTCCCGGTCGTGCGGGTTTTTTGGTTGGTGCTGCTGGACGACACACTAGTTTCCTAAAAGCAACACTGTGTGCCAAAGGGCAAAATCAGGTTATACAGGACACGTTATTAGAGCTCCAGTAGGCAGAGACAGAGGGATTTTATGAGCCTCGTTTGTTGTACCTGCATCTCTCCGACCACATCCCCCCCATCTCCATGTACGCTACATCTACCTCTGAGCACTGCCAGCTAACAGCCTTAAACCTGCTGTAAATTTAAATGTGAAGCGTTATCTGTTGGTGTGTTTGGCTGGCGGCGTACACCGGAGGGGAACTTGAGAAAGCAGACTGAGCGGCGGAGGAGCTTTAGCTGAGGCGGGCCCAGAGGCCTGCTGGGAAGCCACTGTTCCATTTCTCATTACCCAGGTCACTCGGGGTTATCAGGCAATGCTTAGACTGGAGAGGTAGGCACTCAGCTTCACTCAACACATACGCACATATTTCACCTTCCTGTCGGCTTCAGACAGGCAAGCCCGTGCCCTCGCACCATTTATAGAGTATGAACTGTAAACATGGCGGAGGTTCCTGAGGCGTCTGCAGCACAGCCTAAACAGAAAAATCTATTCAACACATACACAAACACACACACACACACACACACACACACACACAGGCCCATACAAATGCCCTCCTGCTAAACACAAAAGGTTTGCCCAAACACATCCACCCACATCCAAACACACAGGTTTAGTTTTCCCTAAACATGAACGCTGAAACCCACCAACACACACACACGCACACATATACACACACACACACATACACACACACACACACACACACACACACACACACACACACACAAACGCTCTTCTAAAAACAAGCCCCTTTTGCTTCCTGCATGACGCATTCTGTGAGTGTATCTGATGGTACCCTGAGTCACAGTCGAGCTGCATTGCAGAATGGCAGAGCAAACACACACACACACACACACACACACACACATGCGCACACACACGCGCACACACACACACACACACACACACACACACACAGAGTAGAGGATGGTATGAGTGTTGAGCTAAAATGCCACTGGGCAGGTGCAGTGCTTGAAAAAAAAAGAAAGAAAGAAAGAAAGAAAGGAAAAAAAGAGAGAAATCAGTGAAGTGAGAGAGAGAGAGAAGTGGAAAAAATATAGAACAGTTAGGCAAGGTATGTAGCAAGTACAAAGAAATAGAGAGGTTCCGACTCGCATATCGTACCAATCCGATGCTAGTGCGTTCATACGGGTCATAATTCCCTCTTTAAGATCTACTTTTTAGTACTGTGAAAAACATCTCCTTCAAACAACTGTATTTATTGAAGTTTCTCACCTAATTTATTTTGACAAAGTAACATTCGAATACATCATGATGAAGTTATAATTTACCTTCATCCAATACTCATTTTTACTGAGTAGAGCTTGAACATATCGTCGCGGAACTCAGTGCAACCTCCGTTAACGTTAGCCGTTAGCTCCGCTACACGACTGTGCTGCCCACATGCTGCTAACAGCTAACGTTGGTCACAATGTAGCATTGTCAGGGAAGAATAGGGAGCACGAGAGTATTTAACCACAGGTGCGTAGTACAGGTTTGCACATGTGCAGTAGCGATCGGGCAGGATGTACGGATAAATAAACAACAGATAAATAAATGTGATTACGTGATATCAGTTCGGTGCAGAGACTTACTCACTCGCCGATAACCGATGCAGGATGTTAGGCTGAAATGGAGGTATTTCTGATACCGGTATCGATATCGACATTCCAAAGAAATGGGGGTGAACAAGCAGAGAGGAAACGGAGAGCTAGACGGACGGGAAGAAGGAAACTGAATTCCAGCACATTCCTGTGACAGAACTCAATTTTCTGATAGGCTCCATGTTCAGAGGTTCAGATTTGCTGAGTTAACCCAGGTTAACCTTGTGTGCGTGTGTGTGTGTGTGTGTATGTGAGGGAATGATAGCGTGCGTGTGTGCGCACTGTAAACAGGATGGGGTATAGGGACACCTTGTCCCAATCCAATCATGTGGTAGGAGCAAGAAAGAAAAAAAAAAAGGCGTGCATTTATCTCAGAATTCACACTTTCCCTGTCCTCTGGGTGACGCCCTCAGTGTCAACAAACCCGCGCCGCATTCAAAGTATGGGGATATACACTCCCTCACATGCGGTTTTTGGATGTGTTAAATCCACCTTAAAAGTCCAGTCTGAAAGGTGCAGGGCAGTCTGTGAGGGTTGTGAACCTCACAGCGATGCTTCCCGTGCAGGAGAGAGGAAGGAGAAGGGAAGTGAGGTTAACTCATAAACAACTTCATGGAGTTCGTCTGTGACGTCTAATAACGTCTAAATAAATCATTCAGACACAGCCCTGAGCAGACATACGTTTTCCCTTCACTCTTTTCATTTTTTTATGCCACATTTTGCTGTGAGAGAGACATTCTCTCTCTCTCTGTCTCTAAGGGTCTGCTTTTTTTTTCTCTGCTACTCTCCCTCATCTCTTTTTGGGCTGTCCACTCTCTCCCTCTCTCTCTCTCTCCCTTTTTTTCTCAGCCGTTAACAATAGAGCCATTCATGTGGCCACACTTTGAAACATGGCGTGGGGGGTTGAAGGGGGCCAGAGGTGATACTGAGGAGGGATGAGGAGAAAGAGGAGGAGGAGGAGGAGGAAGAAGATGTGTGATGGGGGTTTCTATCTTTTCTTCTGCGCAGCTCTTTTATGAGGGAAGAAACATCACTTTCTCAACCCAAGCGTCGCCCCTCCGCGACCCCCGAGCTGAGCCGAGAAGACTCAAGTGTCAGTCTGTCTGACCGCCCCCCCCTCCTCGCCCCAGCCCCATGACCTCTTACACCTCCTGCTTCTCACCCTCCACTCTCTCCCACCCTTTCAATGCTGTTGTCAACGTATAAGCTTTAAAAATCGAGTGTAACAAATTTCCAATAAAATCCCCCAAAAAAACAAAGAGATCCCTAAAAGCTTTTAAAAAGCCAGCAGGGGCATCCTGGACGCTTTTCCTGTGAGCTCCGTGTTTGTTTCTGTCTTTTTTTCCGTGTCCATCTGCATGTTGTCTGCAGTTGTACCTGCTCTGGGCGGCGTATCGGACAGCTCGAACATTTCCCAGATTCCACAGCGGCAATCCGAGCCGTGTCCGGACCAAAGCCGGGCACACAGGTGCAGCCGGCAAGAGGAGACAAGGGAGGGTGTGTGTGTGTGTGTCTGTGTCTGTGTGTGTGTGTGTGTGTGTGTGTGTGCCAGTGTGCGTCTGTGCGAACATGAGAATATGAAAGGGGAGGCGGGGGGTGAGGGAGAGAGGGAAGACGAATGTGAGCACGGAGTTCGTGAGAGAAAAAATCCCCCAAAAAACGAACGAAGAGATGGAGAGAATGAGGAGACAAAAGAGAGAGGTGGGATTCAAAGTGATATAAATCAAACGTGTGAGGACGAAGCAAGAGCAAGAAGTCGGACAGAATGCAGTGGAACACAATGTGGGAAAAGTGCAAAAATCAGACAGAAGGATGAAAAAAAAAAAAGGGAAGGACACCAAGGTGGACACGAAATAAACTCAAATGAAATCAGCGTGGCGGATTTACTCCAAGCTCCACATCAACTTTGACCCTCCGCCATCCTCTGTGGGGGTTTTGTCCTTGAGCTAACCACAACCTGGTGTGAGCAGGAAGCCGAGGAGAGACAGCAAAGGACCGATCTATTAGGGAATAATAAACGATGGCGGTATTCGGTTCTGTGGCTGGGGGGAGATTTATGACGGGCCCGGCGCATAAAGCTGTCTGCACTAATCTCATGGTATACACAGCGTAATCACACACACAGGGGTTCCTGAGTGCACTCACCCCCACCCCCCCACCCACTCTTTTAATGTACACACGCTGTCAGACGCACGGCAGGGGAGCACGCACACTAAAGAGTGGCGAACCGATCGGCCACGGGAGGAGAAGCCGCTCTGTAGGACAAGCGTGCACACGCACACACACCCGCTGAGCTGCAACACCTGCAGGCCATCTAGTAGCTGTCTCAAGTAAATCCACTGGGTCTCATTTGCAGGAGAGGTGCTTTTTACAAAGAGCGCCACAACTAGCAAACGCACTCATACGCAGCGGGGGGGTGGGGGGTGTGGTGGGGGGTGGGGGGGGTGGGGGGTGGGGGTGGGGTGGGGGGGGGGTGGGGGGCTTAAACATGTCATTTAAGCTTACGTGGAATATTTAAATCCCACTTTTGGATGGGAAACCTCTGAGCAACGATTCACTTCAATCCAACGCAACTTCATTTGCTTTAATGAATATCCTTTCAAACAAACGTTAAAGTCTCAAAAGAAAGAATTTAAAATATATCTATTTGTTTTTTGTTTTTTTTTTAAACACGCCTCCTCTAATATGAAGAAAATGATTCAAGAGATTTGGAGGGGTAAAATTCCCTCACTCCACTGACAGACTGCTTTACCTACTTTAAGAAAAATATTATTCCAGGCCTCAGCGCTGGATTAAATCACTTGCTGCGATGGATTTTTTGCGCCGCAGCCACACAGAGAGGGGACTGCAGCGGCTATCATTTTCCACTGTTCTGCTGGAGCAATCAGTGCCCCTATACGCTGTGCAGCCCAGAAACACCAGCCATATATAATGTAAAACACATGCTCGGGATTGTATAAAACATTCCGTCTCGGACACGGTGTTTGTAGGAACAGCAGCTCCATCAAATTGGCCGGTTGTGCTCAGCACGTCTCACCTCCGTCTCCCGCCTGCCGCTCCTTCTGACGGGTTTACAATAAAAGATTCAGGAGCTGTTAAATTTGACTCACGCTGCGTTCTTTTATCTTGACCTCATCTTTGATCCGTTCTGTAATCAATGCTGGTACACGCCAGTTTGAAGCCCATTTTGCAGGTTGAACTTGAGGCCTTGCGTCAAATAAAATGAAATAAAATGCTATTATCCTCTGTAGCTTTGTCAGTGTGTGAGGTCATCCTCTGAAATACTACTGAATTAATACTTTGTTCATGTTGTTACAGAATTATTTCAGTGGTATATCAGTCTTGGAGGATTAAATTGTTCATTGAAAATTCATAAAGCACCTAAGAGCTTAGGATACACACACAAAAAGGACATTTTCCAGTTCCTGTGTCATCTTTGACACAATATTTGTCATCTTAAGCTGTTCTTGGAATTAATAATCAATGCTCATGATTTAGTTATTTGAAATTCAGCATCATGCACGACAGCCCCTGCTTCCATCAGTGCACAGGGCAGTCAGAGGGTTTTAAAATATCCATAATCATTATTACTGTCTTCATTAAAGAACCATATACCCTGGAGAAGAGCTGCAGAAAGTGGTCTTTGACTGTGTGTATAGAGCTGGAGAGGGAGAGAGATACATTTGTATGAAATCGAGGGAGACAGAGAGGGGTTAGGGAGAGACAGAGAGGGGGGAAGAGAGAGCTATAATGTAAATTGATGAGAGTTTGAGTCTCTCTAGAAGGCATGGCCCAGATACCTCTGAACATTTCTATTATGGATGAAATGATGGAATGGATGCTCGTTCAACGGGGACAGGGAGAGGGAGAAAGGAAGATGTAAGCTAGGTTTCCATCCAAGAACTTTTGTTTTGCAAATTATCATCCGTTTAGTTAGAAAAAGGTGGATGAGCAAGTAGCGCAGTTTGAACAAATGTCTTCAATATAAAAAAATTTAAAAAAAACAGAACCTTATTTAAATGTCTAGACGAGATCCCAAAGTCTGCAAAAGATAGTAAATGTGTAAGGCTGGCTGCAAGGCTGAATTTGGGGGGGAATTGTGTAGAGAATGATGCATAAACTTTGAGGAATATGAGCATTTGATGGAACGGTACAGCTGCACACAGAAAGATTTGCAACTAGCTAGTGAACGTCGTGGATCATTTAGCAGCTAAAGAGCTATAAAAACATATATTTCCTTCCTTCACCCCCTGGTGGTTGGCTGCAGTAGAGGTCATGAATCCCGCCCCCTCCATGTTTCACGCTGATGTATGTTCAAGTGTTCATTTTCTGAGACGTTTGGTTTTAACTATAGTCATTTGATGCTATAAAAAAAGACCACGATTGACGGCTGTGATTCTCACTTGCTAACAAGCTGTGGTCTTACTGGGCTCAGTGGATGAATGGGCGGGACCTCGATACTCCGGCTCCACTACCACGATCACTACTGCGCACACTCTGGCCACAAATGACGTCAAAAGCGCAAGATGGCATCTCCAGTATTTGAGATACTTTGGCTTCACTTCTGTACATTGGGAGGAGGTGGGGATGCATCGTCCATATCGTTGGTGGAGACCAAAAATTAGCTAACAACGAGCAAACACAACTCAAAATTGATCCTGAACATGGCTAAATTTACACCATAACAAGGCAATGATATTTCAATCTTCTGTTTTCACTTTGTTGCTCCGAGTAGCCCCCCAAAAAAAAGAGCAATTAATGCAGCTTTAAATCTACATATGACGAAACAAGAGAGGAAAGCTGGATGTTGAAGGGCTAACCAGAAAGATTTGAGTAACAGAATGAGAGATAAGCCAACTATGAAGAGCGGTGTGAACATGGAGAGAGAAGCACAAGGTTGATGTAAAGTCAGTGAGAGCTGGAAAGCCCTCAGGAATGTTGGTGGTGAGAAACGACAACTGCGGTAATAGTTTCCATATGGTGAGAGAGGGAGGAAAGAGAGAGAGAGAGCGGGGGGGGGGGGACGAGAGGAGACGAGGTGGTGAAGGGAAAGGTAGAGAGACACCGCTGATGATGCTAAGAGAGGGAGAGACGGGAGGTGGCAGTCAGCAGGTAGGGATGCAGAGGATGTTTGAATAGTTAGTTGGCATCATGGGACTTTGAAGGTAACTGCGTCCTTGTCATTACACCCACTCTCACACACACACACACACACACACACACACACACAAACACACACACACACACTCCTGTCCAGAGGCGGTCCAGAATGCTGCAGCGTCTGTGTCACATCCAGTACATATCACACCCAGCGTAGCCACGGAGACACAGGATGGAGGCAAGCTGGATGCCTTGGCATTTAAAAGGAGCACGCAGAGACAGACACACACACAGGGTTAGTCCCTCCTATAGACACACACACACACACACACACAACCTTCATCTCCCTTGTTGCGGCGCTCCTGCAGTGCTCAGTACCATGCATATGATACAATGCAGCAGATGAGCGTATCACATTAAGTTGAAACTTGTGGCTGCACCATGAAGAGAAACCAGAACTAACTAACCGACTATGGAAGAAGACTACTTCTCCTCTTTGAACAAAGCTGAACAATGCATCCATATTCAGGTCAACCGAAACTTTTCTCAAGCAAACATCTCTCTCTCTCTCTCTCTCCTCCTCATCTCTCTCTCATTTGCATCCTTGTTCCTGTGTTTTTTTCTGCTCCTGCATCTGCAGCTCAGAACTTTTGTTCGTGGCTTCTTTTGACTCCTCCAAACATTCAGTGGAAGCGAGTTCTAGACGCTGCTCTGTGTTTTCACGCTCGTGTCTCACCTCCCCCCCCACACCCCCCTCGCTCCACTTCTCATTCCTCCACCTCTCTCTTTACCATTCTTCGTTCCCGTCTTTCTTCCCCCTCCAACCAAACCATGTCACTTCAGTGGTTTCGGAGCTTTGCTTTCATTTTGAGTTTGTTCAAAAACACTTACAGAAATGTAAATTATGCAAGAAAAAAAATTATAAACTATTAGCCAGGAAAGATGTGTAATCGCATGTTCATTGACAGCGCACTTTAAAATCTTGGGAACATGCTTTTAAATCTCAGTGTTTTACATGTACTTGCTTCAGCTGAGTGATGTCTATTTTTACATATTTTTAATATTAATCTTTAAATTATTAATGTTCTGCTTTGTATTATAATCTGTATCCAACCTTGCTACTTTGACTGTCTTTTAATGCATATTACAGTGTTCCTTATGAAATATGTCTTTCATTAAATGGTTTATTTAGCTTAATAAGTACAATTAATGTGAAAAATTTCCAAAATTTCCAAAAGAGATTTTCATTGTACAGCAATGATATATTATTCTCTAAATCAATAGTAAAATATTGTTTTCCCGTGCGGCTATCAATAATGATTACTTTCATTATTGATGAATTGATTGATTAATCTAATCTTTTTGTCAAAAAAATCCCATCCAAATTCCCCAGAGTCCAATGTAATGTCATCAAATGGCTCACTCTGTCTGAACAACAGTCCAAACCCCAAGACACTATTTCATATTCTATATTCAAGACATTGAATTGAAAATGATATGAAACATTTTACAAGCTGGAACAAGCTAATCTCTCTTGCTTTCATTAATCGATTATCAACATTGTTGTCTGGTATGTTCCTCCCATCTGAATCTTTTGCCATTTTTCAACCGTGTTGGCAGTATTCCACGCTTCTGTCTGAAACCAACATGAGGACATGCACTAACCAGCAGCCGTTAAAGCCCCGGTGGAGAAATAAAGTGTCCTACCATGAAACCCAACCATTCCTCTGGGGGATCATACAAACCTAAAACAGTATCCCAGATCTCTTTCTCTTTCTGTACCCCTAAACCGTCTCAAACCACCATTTCCTCCTGCTCCCGTGTCCTCCCCCGGCCCCCTTCCCCTATTTTCAGCATGTACTCTGGATGATTTGCAGCAGTCTGGATTGGGCCCATTAAGGTCGTCTAGTGGAGGTGTGTGGTGACAGAGCACCGCAAGTCCCGACAAATCTGTCTGGGTGTGCGCATGTGTGTGTGTGTGTGTGTGTGAGGGAGAGGAAGAGATTGAGAGGGCCCCCCAGTTCACAAATGGATACACCTACGCATGTGAACCCCTCGACAGAGCCTGAAGGAGACCCTCGAGACGGACAAGCACAAACACGAGCCCCAGACCCCCTGTAACTCCCAGAGAGGTCGGTAGCGTGTTTAAGAGCAGAGCTCACGATGACATGTATGCACACACACACATGGATGGTGGCAGCTGGTGTTATTGCCTGGTGTGGGAAAAGTCTTTGAGCTTCGACTCATTCACTCCAACCACCTCACTAATTTAATTAGGTCACACGGGGCTCTGGAGGACTGAAGGTTATAATGCATGCAGTGGCCCTCATTCTCTATGCTTCACACAAAAACACACGCACACACACACACGCAGAGAACCATCCAAGGGCCGTCCCTCTGGGAGTGAAGGAGTGAGGTGAGACGCTGACCTGCCACAGTGGGGGTCACCTACATCTCCAAAGCTATGTGTGTCCGTGTGTACGTGTGTGTGTGTTTCCACATGCGTTCATGCATGTAGGCGAGGGTCCCCTCTCTCCATCTGTGACCCCGGAGGATGTGTGTGATGGTGTGTGTGTGTGTGTGTGTGTGTGTAGGCTCAACTTTGCTCCAGAGAGGCCACAGGGTGCATGGAGTCTGAAACTTTAGCTAAAGGCGACTCAACTTAAGCTCAGTCAGGCCACAGTGTCAGGAGAGCAGTGTAATCCATAGGGGGGCCCTAGGGGCCACCAAGTATGCAGGGCTCCTGGGACATAGTTTTTTTTTTTTTTTTTAACCAAGCTGCTAAGTGTGTCTGTCTTTCCAACTAAATGTTCCAACTCCCGGACCCTGTCAACTCAGCTCCAAGTTCCTACACTCAGGGGCTGACTAGAACCATTTGGGGTTCTTCACCTTGACCCCATAAGAGAACCGTTTTTGGTTCCTGGTGGGAGAATTTTATAAAGGTTCCAACTGGAACCCTTTCAAAGGGTTCTACCTCGAAAACCTACATAAAGAGTCCCATCCAAAAACCAGGAACTTATCAACGTGGCTCAATATTTTGTTTCTAACAGTAGAGGTCTATGGCACAGGATATGGATACACAGACTTGTAATATAATTAATTTATTGTTTACTTCTGGGGATCTGTTGGTATTGTGACAACATCTCTATAAGTTGGGGTTGTTGTATTCTATCTTGACTTTTCATCTTTGAAGCTCAGGCTTATGAATAAAATATGTAGCATCTATGTGTTTGGGTTAAGGATAAGGTTATGGTAAGGGAATTATTATACTCAGACGGTTTTCATAAGGATATAAGTCCAAGGATATGTGTGTGTTTGTTGTGTGTATCCCAACAGGGGACTTGTGTATATGCAGCAGTGCTTAATCCACCATTCGAAATGGGAACCTGGCTTCCATTCGGTTTTCCCCACAGGCTCCGAGCAGCGCTACCCGACTCCCAGACTCTCAGCTACTCCGACTCCAGTGGAACGCATCTTGAAGCGATTTGGGGCTCAAACCCTCTGCTGCTCCCTTTCCCCCCCCCTCCCTCTTCTTTGGCTCTGCAACCCCCCCACCCTCACTCCTCATCCCGTTCTCGGCTGAAGGAAGCTTTAAGGGCTTAGGGGAAAGCGCTGGAGCGGCAGTCCCGGCTCGACCCAGGGGTTGCGGAGCCCCGCGGTAAAATCAACAGTTAGCCCACCGCAACAGCAGAGAGTCCGAGCAGGCAGGGAGGGAGGGATGCATCCATGAAAGTAGGACAGACAGGGTCCAGGGCTAGCTGGAGGCTGCCTCAATTGCAAACAGACACACATAAGTGGAATCGCACGCACACACACACACACACACACACACACACACACACACACACACACACACACACACACACACACACACACACACACACACACACACACACACACACACACACACACACACACACACGTCTGCACACAAACATGCTCAAAGAGAAAGCCTCCAGGTCATCAAAAATCCTATTCACTCACGTCAGGATATTGAAGTGTGTCGTGCCAATATTTCATTGCTGATAGCTTTGCCAGAATGTGTGTGTGTGTGTGTGTGTGTGTGTGTGTGTGTGTGTGTGTGTGTGGGTGTGGGTGTGTGCTTGAGCACGTCCGTGCGCGTACCTCGCCACTTCTCTCCCACTTTATTTTCTAAAGAGTGGCTTTTTCAAAAGTCGCCCGGGTATTTTCAAGGGGCCTGTCTAATTCATGCAGGTGAAGTGTTTTAAAGTTCCATTCCCAGTTTACCTGCGGGGCTTGCAGCACACACAACAGAGGTGTTGAAATAATACCCTCTCCCCTCCCCTCCTTCTCCCTCCTTCTTATCACAACTTCTATCCTTTTTGTCCTTTACTTCCCTCCACACCTGCCTCCTCCCACTGCTCTCCTCTTTCTTTCCATCTCTTCCTTATCCCTCCTTCTCTTCACTGCTCCTTCACACCCCACCTCCCTCCTGCTCTCTCTCTCTTTTTTCTTTCTTTTTTTTACCTCATCCATCCCTCATCCTCTCTCTCTTTGCCTCTCATAGTGTTTGAAGCAGAGTGTTTGTCTCTAGGGCTGGATGATTGACAGCTGAGAGAGAGCCAGGCAGCTCTCTGGTGACAGATAAGGACTTTGGCTCTATTACTCACTGGGTCCCACAGACACACACAGACACACACAGACACACACAGACACACACACACACACACACACACACACACACACACACACACACACACACACACACACACACACACACACACACACACACACACACACACATATAAACTCTCACCCATCCTCCCACATACAAACAGATTCACGTATTCGCCTGCGCACACGCACACGCACACACACACACACACACACACACAAACAGAGAAACACTCACTCCGGGTCCCATGCTGCTCCCACAGTTCGTCAGGGAGCAGACAAACCTATTTGCATTAGGAAGCGGAGTGTAAAATAAATAAAGAATCGGATGAATCGAGGAATAAATAGACAGGAGGCACGGCTGGGGATGAGTATGACTGATTTGCAGTGTGTGTGTGTGTGTGTGTGTGTGCGCGCGCTCTCTGCTTTTCAACCTCTGGGCTCCCGAGTGAGGAGAGCAGCAGTGCAGCAGAAGAGACACCCAGCACACCCTGTTGAACACACACAAACATAAACATGCACACACAGTCGAATACACATGAAAAGATTCTACAAAGCCCGAATCATTATGGTAATGGCAAAATGAAAGGTTCTAAAAATACTGTTTTATTCCTCCCTTTGTTTCAGGGGGAACTCCGGAGAGACCACTGGCTGACAATGAGAGAGGGAGAGAGGGATACGGAGAAAGAGAAGTAGTTTCTCCTCCTGTCTGCTTTTCCATGAACATCTCCCTCTGCAGCCACCCAAATCTCTGGATCGCAAACCCTCTTCCTTTCTTCAAAGAGAGAAATTGGATGGAGCGCAACTGGTTTCAAATTGGGCGCATGTTTGTGCGTTTGGCAAAAAAAAGGAACCTCCGTGACTGGTTGATTGACAGCTAAAAAGTGAGAGGGAGATGGCGAGAAGGAGAGGCAGCAGGCGCATAAACAGGTGCAACATCAGACACGGAGAGAAAAGAGAGCAAACGTGGAATTAGAGGAAAACACGGAGCGTTAGAGTACTTACGTAAGTTTGTGCAGGAGAGAAAAATAGACTTTAAAGAAATAAATAGGAGAAATGGAGCAAGGAGAGAAGGAGGGATGGATGAAAGCCTCCGAGATGTCATGCTGGGCTACAGGTGTGTGTGTCAGGGCGTCGCAGGGGAGAAAATGAAAGGAGGGAGGTTAAAAAAAGAAAAAAGAAAAGGATGAGTGAAGAATAATTAGGCCGACCCCCGGCAGAGGAGCGTGGCAGGTGAAAGGACGGTTGGGGGAAAAGCGAGGTTGGAAAGATGGATGGACGGCGGGGAGATGAAGCGAAAGTGTTGAAGGCAAGGACGCGGTGTGACATAGCAGGGGGAAAGGGAGAAGGAAAGGAGAGAAGAAGAAAAAAGGCCACAGGCATGACTAAGGAGACGGCAGGCTCAGCGTGAGAGAAAAGGGGGAAGAAAGGAGAGGAGGGCGGCCTGGCCGGCCGGCGAGGACAGAGGTTTAAAAAGTGAGCGGAGAGAAAGAGGAGGAGGTGACAGAGATAGACGCAGAGCATGAAAATGGCCTTTGTCATCCCTTCTCAGGCACACAGACAAAGGGAGCGTCAGCGCGAGCTGCTTTTTCCAGCATCTCTTCGATGACAATAGCTATTTGTCTCCTCGTCAGAGAGGAGAGAGGAGAAGGTACAGAACACACTGTTCTTCATCTCCGTCCTCCTCAACCACGCTTCTCTCTGCCCCCCCCCCCCTCATCTCCCTCCCCATGCCATGACGCACAAACACCCTTAAACACAGTTTCTCTCCCTCGTCAAGCCACGGATCTAAATACCTCTAACTCTCTGTTAATAAAGGGGGGGGGGGGGGGTTGCTGAGGGACCTCCACACCCCCGTCCTCCCTTATATGAGGTTAAAGGTTAAGGGTCACGCTTGACTGCTGATGGTGCATCCTGCCAGACAAAGCAGATTAACACACACACACACCCACCCACCCACACACACACACACACACACACACACACACACACACACCCACCCACACCCGCACACACACACACACACACACATACATACACATACATATAGGGCGAGCAGTGATATGTTATCCCTCTGACCCCTCCCCCTCCCAGCTTGTTCCCAAGGCTCAGCCCCATTG
Organism: Ophiodon elongatus; assembly: GCA_016806645.1. Classification (NCBI taxonomy): domain Eukaryota; kingdom Metazoa; phylum Chordata; class Actinopteri; order Perciformes; family Hexagrammidae; genus Ophiodon; species Ophiodon elongatus. Next base: position 78,128 of record JACSYO010000526.1, on the reverse strand, counting down.
GGCGAGATAGCATCATATGTTACAGGTTGCACCAATGAGAGGTCAAGGCCTCGATTGTGCGCGCGGTCAGCGGTCAAACCGCCTCTTGCCACGGGGCGCTGATGTCACGGGAGTTAGTATTCATGGCGGACTAATCACGGATGGACACCGGACGCCGTTTGGTTTGTCCTGTGCGTTTTTCCACCTCTCAGATTGTTGTGTTGGCCATTCAGTGGGCGCTTCTACCCGCCAAACACACATTCATCTTATTATTCATACATAATGTGGCACACCTGGAGACTGAACCGAGTCCCTGTGCTGGTGCCACCGCTCCACTCACTCATCTGTAAGATCAACTCAGTTCAATCTCTAAACTCAATAAGAATCAGAAGAATGTTATCTGGGCAGTGTTTAACTCCAAATTAATTTCATTTAGTCTTTTCGTCTGACCCCGCTCTGGCTGGGACTTTAAGATAAGATTAATGCGCAAACTCAATTCATGCTATCGGCTTAAATAATGTCATATTTTATATCTCCGCAGTGGGAAGTTGTCCTGTGAACTCGCCAACCTGGGACCTCCACCTCAAGGATAGTTTGTCGAGCCACAAGGACGCAATGTTGCTCAGCAGACATTTAATGATGTTATGTAACTAAGGATCATTTCAGAAGAACTACTAATATTTGGTGTATAAAATATCAGAAAATGCCAATTTCTCAGTGCCCAGGGTGATGTCTTGAGACTGCTCAAACAAAAAAGGTAATACATTTACAGTGACATAAAAGAGGGGAAAGTAGTAGAAGCTGAAAACAGCAGATGTTTGTTAACTATCAATTAATTGACAAGACAAATACTCAAATTGACAAAAAAAATTTAATTGACAGCATATGGAATTTACCCATGGAGTTTAAATTTCCATTTCAAAAGGGCTTAAAAGTTTAGCTGTTTTTTTCATTTTACGGTTTTTAAATTTTTGAGAAGAAAAAAAATTATTCATATTTTTCTGAAGTTATTTCTGTCTAACTGGGCCTTTAAACCTTATTGTTTTTAAATTAAACACCAAATTCAGAAAATTATCTATTGCCTCCATATGGCTCTCAACATGGCAACGGCTGAGCAGGAGGACGGGCTTCTTTAAAGAACTGAGAATATTTAAACCAGCTTCCAAATAATTTCATGTATCTCCAGACAAGACAGGTTGCTGCTCTAGAATCAAGAAAAATGCGACTTGACTTTGGAAAATATGTGCAACAAGTTGATTTTTTTTTTGGAAACCCTTTGACATAATCTTGCTGCACAGAGAGCTCATTCGAGAAAAGACTTTACGGACTTGATAGGGAGATTGTTTGCAGTGTAAATAATGATCTTCAGCCTAAGGAACAACAACAGATCAGTTCTGATGTCCTTCGCTCCACTGTTGATCCGTGTGTGAGGTCTTCCTCCTGATCTGGCATCAGTGGGCAACTCTGCCAGTGTGTTTAGGAGTGCTAAATGCCCCCCTGACCTGCTGCAGTCTGTTATTAGGCCTACCGACTGCCAGGCCTGCTAACTCATACTGGCATCAACGCCCACGCCTGGCAACACGCACGCACGCACACACACACACACACACACACACACACACACACACACACACACACACACACACACACACACACACACACACACACACACACACACACACGGTCAGATGCAAGAACTCACAAGTGCAAGCTCTTACTCAGGCACACAAAGACGCGACGGGCACGCAGCAGAGGGTGAATCGCCAGCGATCCTCCTCCTCCTCCTCCTTCCGCCTTATCAGTGGGTTGCGTTCCGCCTTAGCCGCGCATACTGTATAGTCATTAATCATGATTCTCATTAATTATCTATGCACCCGGCTGGCTAATTAACACATCAGCTCAAGCAGAACTAATGCTGCATGCTAGTTCACCTCCCACTCACACCCAACACTCCACAACCCCCACCCCACCACCCTCCACCCTCCACCCCCTCCCTCCCTCCCTATAAACACACCCTAGAAACCAACTCCAACCTTGCATCTCCCAAACTTCAGTTCCTGTCGGCTGCGAGGAGGAAACAGACTTGTTGGAAGCGAAAGCTTTAATGTGACAATACAGTTGGAGGAGGGCATGAAGACGAACCACCGGCTGCAGATTAAAGGAACATTCCGCTGTACATTACCAGCTTGTGATGTGTAACATCTTGTGTGATGTATAATTTAGGTCTTTGGTGAACCCATTTGCTCTTCTTGTCGCGTCTACATAAGTCAGTGCTTTGTTCCGGAATGTATTTAGACAGCTCCTAATGAATGGTCATAAAACTGTCACTTTGTGCAGGTGAACGCAGTGGAGCTAGCATTACACAAAACAGAACACAGGCTGAATGAATAACTACAAATCCTTGTTGTTTTCCCTTGTGCAGCTCACATTATATATTGATATTGATTGCATAAAGGCCAAATGACACAAGCATTTTAAAAATAAAAAATGTCACATTCACTCGTAAGGGTGAAGTAAAACCACGCCAATCTTTCGCCTTGAGCCCGACATTGGTGACAAACAATTTTGGGCCGATGACCTTTCGAAACATTTTCAATAGAGCTGACCCTTGAGGGAATGGAGAGCCTGAGAGGGATTTTCAGTGTTTAGAAAGTCATATATTCCATCAATAAAAATGACTTTGTCAACAGCAAAGAGAGCATATTTTTGGGTGATGTACAGTATATTAAATATTTGGAGGTTTATTGTGCTTTCTTTTTTTTTTATCCCCCATTTGGCCATCTCTTTAGCATTTCAGCACAAATTCACATGCCTCCCATGTGGATCTGGATCTTTGCCGTGTGCAAAAGCGCTTGTTGTCTCTTTGCTCCTGGGGTTTCTTCACTGTAAAAATAAAAAGTTGCCAACATCTCTCTGCACTGATATTACAGAGATATTTATACCTATTTCGGAGATCCCCTTCTAAAGGAGCCCAAAACAAGTAGGATTCAAGGAGAGGGACAGACAGTAAATAACATCCCAGTGAGAGGACACTGCAGTAATTGAACTGGACGAATTGGAAACATCTGCGGCCTTTACTGGGTGGGAAGTGCGGGCTTGAACCGCCTGACACCAATCACCAGAAGGGCCTGATTTTAATTTGGTCATTTCTTCTTGGTTAGGGCATGTGGGAGCAGACAGCGATAACAAGCAGTTAGATGGATTCAAGCCGACGCCTTTCAGAGTACGGCTGAGGTGCCGCGTCCTGCTGGGACGTATGTGGTTTATATGCTGGTCCAGCTTCCATAGTATTTACTCCCTTTAATCTCCCATGGGGCCATGGGCTGGAGTGAGATATGTGCCTGGGGTTAAAACAGAGGGTAATTCACACTCAGACATGGAATTATAATGTTTCCATGCATGAAGTCCCTGAATAATTTACAGCTTTCAATGGCTTAACATTACTCATCCCGTGAACATACACACACATACACACACACACACACACACACACACACAGGTCTGGAAGCGGCCAAGCTGTGGTGAAGATTTAGTCATCGCCCTCGCCTCACCAATCTCTCAGTGGTGCATCACTAAATACAGCCCCCCTCATCTCATTCGTTCTGACAGCCTGTGCAGCATATAATTATGTCCCCCATGAAACCAGGGCAGTAATCTCACACACTTGTCTGGCCATTATTATGGAGGCTCTGGCTTCTCTCTGCCCACACCATGCCTTTCCCCTCAACCCTCTTTCATCCCGCACTTGTTCTTTCAGTTGAGCTCTGATTTCTCTATCTCTTCTTCTTCATATCTCTCTCTCTCTCTCTCTCTCTCTCTCTCTCTCTCTCTCAGTCTCTCTCTTTCTATGAGCCAAAAGCCTGAATGAGAGAAGGAACGAGAGAGAGAGAGAAAGAGATGCCCTGACATTAACGAGATTGCTCGTTAAGAAAGGAGGGAGGGGAAGAAGGAGAGAGGGAGGGAGGTGGAGAATGGGGTGGCTGTAATTGGGAGGTGTTTTTTTTTTTTTAAAAAGAGAAAAAGAAAAGACAGAATTAGGTTTCCATCCAGGGCCTGTCTGGAAGTGTGTGTGTGTGTGTGTGTGTGTGTGTGTGTGTGTGTGAAGCAGATACAGAGGGGACTAAATATAAGGTGAGAGAATGACTCGTTGGATTTCTCGAGAGGTGTCAAAGGTCAGACCCACCTATCAATCAGGTTCATACAAAGGGCTGGGGCTGGGGCTGGGGCTGGGGTTGGGGTTGGGGTTGGTCCCCACCCCCACCCACCCCCAATCTCTCCTCCGAGACAAAGAAACACTTTACAGTAACAGCCTGCTGCTGGAGACTATTCCCTCCCTGTGCTTGGAGCTGCTGCACTGTCAGCAGGCCCATTACAGAAATGCATTTCATTGGCATTTCACTTCTTGTTGGGCAGGGAGGCTAGAGAGCTGCTTCACAACACCAGACACATCCTGCCGAGACAGCTCGGTTTATAGCAGCGTAAAGCCGCGTCGACATCCCCCTGCGCTGCGGATATATTTACTCTTCCTCCAGCCTCAGGGAGTGACGCACAATACCTTTTGAGGCTTTACACTTTCTCTTGCATGGGGCTGAACTTCTCTTCAAACTTTTTCAACTCTTAATACTTTCTAATAAAAAAAAAAAATTGAGAAACATTTGTATGAATGAGGGAGCCACCCCAAATAAGTCCGTGTGTGGCTGAAAGCGTGGGGCTTTGCATTTCTTAATGTGCAAATATGTGCCAATAAATGTGAGCGTGTGTGTGCGTGTGCGTGTGCGTGTGTGTGCGTGTGTGTGTGTGTGTGCGTGTGTGTGTGTAACTCGGTGTAATCCCTCGCTGTGGGACGCCCTCCCTTCTTCCCGTGCCAGATGAGGAGATATTCTGCCAATTGCGACGGGAATGTGGGCTGCCAACTGCGAACATACACTCTCAACCGCGCTCCGGAATCATACGCTGGCATGTGACGCATGCATATAGGACACAGAGAGCCGTGCGTGTGTGTGTGTGTGTGTGTGTGTGTGTGTGTGTGTGTGTGGGTGCAGGAACAGACACAAACCCAATCTTGGCTGCGTGTGGGCAGGTTTATTCCAGTCTATAGGTCTGGAAGAAATGTTGGCGGATTAGGGAGAGAGCCCACAGAGAGGTAGATGGAGGAACTATGGGAGGGATGGAAGGACGGAGATGAAGAAGACAAAAAAAATGAAAGTAAGTACGTAAAAGTAAACGACAGAGAGACGGAAATTAGATCGAGAGGCATAATGACGGAGGAATGAAAGCGGGCCAGGCCGGTGCTATGAAACAGTTAACTCCATGGTTTATACAGAGGGATGGATTATCTACCTCTCTGTTTCCCCCCTCCTGCTCCAATCTCTCCATTGTGTGCCACCATAGAGCTCTACGGAAGCAGCGGTGTGGGGGGGGGGGGGATTGAAAGAAATTCCCTCTCTCTTTCTCCAGCTAAATTAATAATATGAAGCTCTCTATCCCTCTCAGTCTGCTTTATCCTTTTATTCGCCCCCCTCCTCCGCTTTATCTCAGAGTATTCCTTGATTCTATTATTCCCTTGGCTGTATGCTATGCTAGAGTTATAGGAGTATATGCTGCTGCTGTGTGTGTGTGTGTGTGTGTGTGTGTGTGTGTGTGTGTGTGTGTGTGTGTGTGTGTGTGTGTATTCAAAGCAAGCTTGACAGGCTGCACACCAAACTGAGCATGAGAAGTTTTTCTTTTCTTTTTTTTTTTGCTGGTGAGAGACTGCAGGGTATGAAAGAGAGAACAAGTGAGAAATAGTGAGAGATAGGTACAAGCGGAGGGTGAGAATTTGAGAAGATGGGAGAGAGAGAGAGCGAGTGAGAGAGAGAGAGAGACGTGGGGAGAGAATGGGGGAGAGAGCGCGTAAGAAAAGGACGAGAAAGTGACGTGCACAGGCGGAGGTGTGAGATGAGAGCAAATAGATCAGAGTCACAGTTTAATAAGGTAATAAGGTATGACACGTTCACGTACGCCTTGCTTCCTCTTTGTATTTTTTATTCTGCTTTCCACCTTTTGCTCCCTCCGTCAACAGTGCTTGAACTGGAGTAAAAATAAATAAATAAAAAAGCTGCACGCACATGGGCATGAATAATGCGAAAGAATTGTTAATTTGAGGGTATAAATTACTAATTCACAACACAAAACACTAGCACAATTTACCTGCTGGGCTCTGCGCAATAATATTTATAGCCAGAGGATTTTGGAGGTGCGAGCAGAAATCTAAGCCGTTATCCAGCAGCTCTCTCACTCCAGACCTCATATCGTCTCGCACCTCCTCTCACCTCTCCCCTTTCACCCCTCTTGGCTTGTTTGAGGCTGGAAACCAGCCTATTTTGGCTGATGCTTATATTGCTTTTTCCTTCTTCCAGGTAAGCCCACTTTAATTGCGCCAAAGTGTGCCGCTGCTTCCCATTAAAAGTTTTATAGCGGTGAAACCGTCGGGAGCCTTCTATTGGGGAAAATGCAGTGCAGTATTTGTTCTCTTGCTCGCCACATGCCTACGTTAATCCATTAGAGAGTGGTGGTCCAGGCTGACCCCCCAACAGCCCAGTTCAAGCACTGCTCCTCACCCTATTTTCCCCCCCATCTCTCACTCCATTCTTCACCCTCCTTTCTCAATTCTCCCTCCCTCCCTCCCCCTGTCTCAGCCAGTGGATGTCTTTAATCAGAGCGTCAATCAGGGTGCGACGCGCGTGAGAGAATGAAGCTTAATCCAATATAAGATACACAAGATAATACAGCTGTTAAAACCATCAGCCGCCTGCTAGATAACAACCCTGTCACCCGCATTAAGTCTCCCGCTATCTGCCTCGTCTCCCATCTCGCTCACTTTTACTCTTCGTCGTTGTCGAATCACGCTTTCCTAATGGTGAAATGAATGGTTGTTAAATGTCAGCGTCTCTTCATCAGGGCTTTTTTTTCCCCTCGCTGTTTTTAATTGAAGTCTCTTTGCGTCATGGTTTCCTTCAGGGTTATTACTGTTAACAAGAAGTCTAAATCTAGCCATGAAAACCACTGTTGGAGAAATTAATTAGATTTAAAAATGATGGGAGGAAAAAGTAAATCAAATCTTGCCCGTGAGGTTATTAAATAAAATAACAAAAATAATATTCCTTTGCCAACATACAGACATATTCCTTCAATAACTAATCCCAAATAAAAAATACTTTTTGAGAAGGTTTTCTTTTTAAAGGGGACGTATCATGAAAAACAAAACTTTTTTTTAGTGCTTGTGCACATACATGTGGATACCTGGAGTCCCTCCCAACCCACAAAGTGTGAAATAAGACAACAGAGTCGGTTTTTTAGGGGCTGGATCAGAAAACATGTGCTTCAACAAGCCATTCCGGCTCCCCTTCCTATGTCACATGCAGGCTCATTAGAATATACCGCACAAGGCTTGAGAACCACCTTTGCAAAGGTACACCATACTTTTCTCGCAAGCCAATCAGAGCAGACTGAGCTTTTTCCAGGAAAGGGGGGGCTTAAAGAGACAGGCGCTAAAACGGATGAATACAAGTAACTGTATGAGAAAAATAATGTGTGGTTTTGAACATTAACGCATATAAACACGTTCTAGTAGAAACCCAAAATACAAGCATGAACCTGACAATGAGCATAATCTCATTTAACTACAAAAATACCTTTCAAATATTACACTGAATTAGACAAAAACTAAACCTGTAAATAAATAACAACTGCCCAAAAGATGTGAACCAAACTGATATTTAAACTGAACTTTAATTAAAAGTGAATGTGAAACTGTAAAAACATTGACCCTAATCTCTTTCACTGACAGAAAGCAGGCTGACTGCTGGATGTTGGATTGAAGCAGTGACAGTATGCACAGGATCGTGGCAGATTAACCAATTAATGTAATACACTGGCCAAACCGGTTTGAATTACCAGGGAGCGGGCAAACGGCGAAAGAGAGATGACGCTTTACAAATATAGGGAGGGAAGTTAAAAACAAAAGGTGACGGAGAAAGAGATAGAACAGGACCACAGGTGAGCGAACCGGTTAGCGGAGGTGAAGAGTGAGAGCTCGTCTGCACACTGACAGACGTTTAAACTAAGCGGACGTTTAACGGACACATAGATGGAGAGATAGCCGGTGGAGGAAAAACTGGGAATTAATGGAGGGTGACTGCTGGAGGAGGGGCCTCTGTCACCACCTGCAGGAGCCGGTTGAAGCAGTGGTTGGGTTTTAAAAACAGCACGGCTAAGGACGGAGAGATAAGATAGGACTGCGAGCCATTCATCACATTTATGGGAGAGGTGACATTTAGCCAGACGACAGCTTTCTCGGTGCGAGTGTGTTTTTGAGGGTGCACAGGCCACGAAAAGGACAGAAAGTCTCAGGTGTCGATCAAGGCTCGACTGTTTTGTGCGTTTAGGTGCAGGGACTATTTCCTCAGACTGAGTATGGGACACCTGTCACCCCCGAAAAACACACACAAGTCTCACACACACACACACACACACACACACACACACACACACACCTGTCTCTTGTCTAGGTGAGGCAAAACGCACGGGTGGGACGAAGAGATAGAGAAAGAGCGAGACGGGCATTAGAGAGAGAGAGAGAGAGAGAAACGGGGCTTACGGAGGACAGAGGGAGGACGGATGGAAAGCTGAAGATAAACTAAGCTTCAGACAGCAAAGCAGAATGTGTGTTGGGAGAAAGACGCACTTTGTTGTGAGGGGACAGTGGACAAGGGGACCGACAGGCCGGTTTGAAGGTGGAAAACAGAGGCGGGGATGCAAGAGTTGGACCGGGGAGGAAGAGGGAGAAAAAAAAAGAATTGACTGTAGCGAAGAAGAGAGGGGAAAAGGCAATGGGAGGAGGAAAAGAGAGGGGTGAGGGAGAGGAGGGAGGGTCCGTGGGTTCATAATCCCCTTACAGACAGCTTTGTTGAGTGATTGACAGCCCAGCACGCCACGTTAGAGCCCGAGCACACGGAGGCCGCTGTGGCTGCAGGGATTATCTCTCCCCTGGTTTTACAATCCCTACCCCCCCCCCCAGCCACCCACCCCCACACACACCACAACCACCTCATCACCACCACCTCATCACCACCACCTCATCACCGCCCCTCCCGCGATGGGGTCAAGTGGTACAGGCCAGTTCCTGTTGTTTCCACGCTCTCTTTTCATGCTCGCCCAGGAACCTCGCTTTGTCTCACATGATTGTGTTGTTTTGCAAATAATGCTTAATGCGGCGGTGGAGGGACAGGGGTGGGGGTGTGCGGGGGGGCGGGGGGAGGGAGGTTGTATACAAACCCACGCAGGGCATGTACACAAGTGCACACACCCACGCATGACGCATGCCTGACATCCACACAATCACACTTGCGAGCACACACACACACACACACACATAAAACTCTATTCAGCATGCAAGGGCATCATGAGGGTGCAGAAGCACTTAAACAAGACCTTCAGTGAATTCTTTTGTTCTAGCTAAGTACCGCCATAATAGAGTTAGCTCGCCCGTCACAGCAGTGATTACTTTAAGAGGAAACATAAGGAGAAAAGCAAAGGTTTTGATTAAAAGGAGATATTGTTTTTTTTAAAACAAACAGTTGAATTACAGCACTTAGGCATGATCGCGCCATTGTTTGGCCTCTCTGAAGCAGCCATGTTAAGGCTTTCATAAGTCAGATAATATGTGTGATTTACCAAGTTTCAGCTCTGAGACTGGACGCGTTGCAATGCTCAGCTGTGTACACATACACACACACACACACACACACACACACACACACACACACACACACACACACACACACACACACACACACACACACACACATATATAACGGCCACCCAAGACTAAATCTCCAGATGGGCGATAGGCCTAACTGGGACCAGTGGCTTTACTGAAACACACAGAGTGGGGAACCAAATACAAACACCACAGCAGCTGCGTGTGTTAGCTTGCAAGGAAACACACACACACACACGCGCGGGCATACTTTATTCAAACGGCAAGACCGTAGAGCCGTAGAGCCAGAGAGCCAAAGAGCCATCAGTACCACGCAACAGGGAACATGCATGCACAAGGTACGGGACTGCACGTGTTCGGCACAGTGACCCGCAGTGGCTCCACCCATCCATCAACTGAAAACCAAAGGACACAAGAGAGAGACTGTCGAAAAGTAAGGCTTTTGTCCCATCTCCCCCCCACCACCCCTCCACCCCTGCTCACCAGCATTCTTCTGGCTTGATTTGCTTTGTGGGGAAGTAGGGAGAGAGGGAGGAAAGAAAGGAAGGATGAAAGAAAGGAAGGAAGAAAGGACGGCCATCCATCTGTTTTTCTCCCCGCCGCCCCCCCCCCACACGCCCCCCGCCGTCCTCCTCCTGTGGCTGGGGACCTGCAATACAGCTGCACTCCGATGGAGAGCGAGACTGATAAAGAATAAGAAAGATTTTTGGAGGGGAGGTTAGAGGACGGGGTAGCTAATGAGGGAATGGCTTCCTGATTTTGAGGGAGTGGTACATCTGCTCATATACGTATGTGTGCATGTGTGTGTGTGCGTGTGTGTGTGTGCGTGTGCGCGTGTGCGTGTGTGCGTGCAGGCCCAGCTCCGGCTCACAGTCACTCCCAAATTACACCGCAGTGATAGGCAATCACGATTATTCATCCTGTCTTCACTACAGAAGACCTATTTACTGCTGGACAGTGATGAGCGAATGAGGAGAAACAGAGACTACACATCAAAAAGCCACCCACCAAGAAGAAGAGAGACAAACTGAGGGGGGGGAGAAAGAGAAAAAGAAGAAAGCAATTCTGTTCTTTTTTCTTTTTTAAAGGGAGGGAATACATTTTACTGTCTGCCAACTAGCTGTAACATGATAACGGCTGGATATGCACACTGGTGTTGAGGCAGGCAATGAGAGAAAAAAGTGAAAGGAAAGACAAAAGAAATGAAGGGGGGGATTAGTGCGGAGAAGTGGACCGGTTTTACAGACGACGAGAGGGGTAAGAGTGCGTGTGGGAGAGTGCGAAGCCGGAGTGCCGAGTGTGTGTGAGGGCTTTCAGTGAAAGCGCTGTGTGGGGGGGGGGGGGCTCTTTTGTTCACTGGGAGCGGAGGGAGGAGGAAGAAGTGAAGGAGGGAGAGAGTGAGAGAGTAGAAAAGGAAGGAGTGAGGGATACGCTACTGACGGAGAGAGAGAAGGGGGGAGAGAGATGGGGGGAGGGACGGGGGGTGGGGGGGGTACCTCTGAAGAAACTCAACCCCTTCACTTGGACTTTTTCCAGCACTGAGAGCAATAACATTTTTCATCTGTGCATGCATGAATATGTGTCCGTGTGTGTGTGTGTGTGTGTGTGTGTGTGTGTGTGTGTGTGTGCCAGTGAATATGAATGCTGGTGTGTGTTAACGCTGACTGCAAGACACGAGGACAAAGGCAGGAGGGACATAGAGAGAAGAGGGAGACAGCGAGGGAGAGCGGAGGAGGGTAAGAACGCTAAAGAGCAGCTCTGTCGTGTTTTAAAGCCATTGCCGGGGTGAGGGGGGGTAACAACAATCCACTTCACCGTTCTTTCTATACAAGATGGATCGTGTTAGAGTTACTTGTCCTACACGACAAAGCACTGCGCTGCATCCCTTGAACAAAAAAGAAAACATTTGGAGGCAGTCCGCCAGTTTACTTCTGTGCTTGGCCCTAAATCATCGCTTCAGGTTGAAATACTTTTATTGGCAAAATGTCCGACAAACGGCCTTGTGTTTTAGTTTGACAACCATGCATTTTGGAGTTTATCTGATGCAGGTTTGAAAGAGGTTGATGAACCCAGCAAGCTGCATTTTATTATTCCAAAGAGGTCAACGTAATCCAACTGAAGCCAATGTCAATGGAGTCATATCTCTTTTACCTTCTGACTTCTGCTTTGGGAAACACCAGGTGATACGTCAGCGAGGGAGGAAGTCTGCCAACCACTGAGCATTTACATGTTGACATGTTAATACTGAGGTTTAGGGGTGGTGGGAGGTGGATTTTTAAACTTCGGAGAGAGCCAGGCTAACCTTTCAGTCTTTATGCTCAGCTAAGATAACCGCCTCCTGGTTCCAGCTCCACTTTACGCAAAGACATGAGAGTGGTATTGATATCCTCAGCAAGAATGTGAATTAGCATATATCCCGAGATGTGGAACTGTTCCTTTAAGAGAATCATTTTGTAAGGGTAATGCTGTGACTAAAATATATATATATCTATAGATATAGATATATATCTATATATAAAACAATATAATACAATTTAAACAGAAACACTTGGCATGTGCTGCCTTCCATATCAGCATGTGATCCAGGCCCACTGAGATACACTGACAACTTCCAGTGACAGCTATAGCTATCCCACATGAAGCCCAAACTTTCTGCTTCCAAAACTAAAGAATCCATCTCAATCTTTCATTTTTTTTAAATAACGTCAATCCTACTTAAGTTATATTCAATGCAGAACGCAGGAAAATGGAGTAGACATTTTTTCCCCCCGCGCAGCTAGTCAATGTCAGTTTCCCCATAGACCGTAACAACGATTGGCTAATGCCAAAGCCAGATGGACTGAATGGTCTTTTACCTCCTAATTAGAACTATGCATATGTTCACACACTCTCTCTCTCTCTCTCACACACACACACACACACACACACACACACACACACACACACACACACACACACAAGCATCAAGAGAGAAGAAAGCGTGAAGCCTGGGATTATAATCAAGGTGCTGGGCTTTGGATATGGCTGATATTACAAAACATCTGAGGTAGGGAAGCAGGCCGGTGCTCATATGGGGCAATCCATGCGTTTGTTTAGAAGTGAGCCGAGTTTCAAGATGACTAGTCGTTATAGCAGCAGGGGGAAGCGTGGGACAAGGCTCCAGACCGAAGCCTCTTAGCACGAGGATCATCTGTGACCCATTGTAAGTCAATGGGTAAAGACTAAGCTAAGGCTAAAGCTAAAGCTAAGATGCTTTGGAGTAACAGGTCTCACGCACAAGAGACCAAATGTCTATTACAACCGGCGGAGAATCCACACCCCCTCTAACCCCCGACGCAAATGAAAAAGCCAAGTACTGTTCTGTAGTCGAGCGCTGAATAGTTGCTTTGCTTTGTTACCAGACTCCTTGCAGGCAGGGTGATTCATGTGTGCTTACTTTTTTGCGGCTCCGTGTGTTTCTGAAAATCTCTGGGTAACAGCTTCTCATGCCAAAACATATGAATGTAAAATGAGGTATTAAAAAAAGGGAAACGCCACCTGTAACCACTTCAGCACGTACAACAACAACCCAAAAAAAAAAGAAAAGCAGCTGCCGGCTGGATGCCTCACATTTCCAGGTCCATTTCGTCGTTTTGACGGCGTGTTTCTTGTTATTCCTGACATGACTTTGTGAGATTGTGTTCCACCTCGGCTACAATGGAGCACAACAAAAGGGAAAAAGCATCCAGACGAACGTCGGGTTATTTGGAGTGCGTTTGGCGGAATCAAAGAGCGAGGACGCCGAGACTCACCGACAATCGCGCAGGAGGAAATCCATCAAAGACGAGGCAGAGGCACCGTTTGACTGGAGCCTCAATAGACCGGAATCAAAGTTGACTTTTGAATAAGACTCTTACACAAGAAATACTTGGGCGTCTTGCAATCGCTATATTACTACCCCCTCACACACACACACACACACACACACACACACACACACACACACACACACACACACACACACACACACACACACACACACACACACACACACACACACACACACACACACACACACACACACACACACACACACACACACACACACAACGTACTCTCTTTTACGATATGAAAGGTGGTAAATTACAACACTTCATCCTGGAGTAGAATGAACTTCAAATATTGATTATACAGTGGAACACTGCAGCTTTCTTTTAAAAGCAATTGATTTAGCTTTTGGCAAATTAAGTCCATCAAGACATTGTTCTGCTACGAGGCATTTGGCATCGGCTAGTCGCGCAAATACCGCGTGTGAAGCTGAAGTGGGTGTTTGCGGCATCTCATCGCATGAGCTGTAGTAAATACAGAGAGGGGGAAACAGCTGCCAGTCTCTTAAATCGCTCCACGCCAAGTCGATCAAAGAGCCCATTCTGCCCAAAGAAAATTGAGTGAATTCCTTTAAGGCTTACCAGGTTTCATGCTGGACTTCACAGGGATAAATATTATGGGACGTGTCAGTAATGAGGAATGAGGGGCCAGCTCGGTTGTATGTGAGCAGGAAGCAGCTAGTCGTGGTGGTGACCTATAGCTCATCAGTCACCCTCCCTGTCTGGGCTCCGTCACATCAGCCACTACCACCGTCCAACCATCCATCTCTCTCTAAATAACTGGCCTCCCCCCCCCACCGTCTTCTTTCATGCTCTCCATTCCCTTCCCCGACCCCCGCTCTCCTCTCCCTTTCGCCTCGTCTCACCCCGACGACGCCCACCCCTTCCATTTCTGCCCTCTTGCTCACATCGGTCCTGAGATGTTTGCCAAAACTTCAGCTGTGACAAGGCACAGCTGTCCAACAGCAAACCCCCTCATTTGTCTCTCTTGTGTAGACACTCTCTTTCTCTCTCGTTCGCTCTCTCTCTAGCATCCAGTTACAAAACCATTTTGGGCCGGCGTCCAGTCAAAGCGGCGCGTTGACGTCCACTGGCAAGACGACGAGGTGAGAGTGATGGAGCGTTCGGTGCTGAGGAAAGTGACGGGACGCGAAAGGCTCCGAAAACTGGAATGAAACTCCGGCTGCCGAGGACGAAACATTTGCCTTTTGTTTTGCATTTTACAGATTCAGTGTAAGCATGTGTGTGGCTATGCAAAACGGGGAATCCACCTTCATGTTGCTTGGGGGGACGGCAGGTAGGCGATTGATGCTGGAGCTGATAAATACCTGACTACTTCAGAGTCATGTGTCCCGGGAATGAACTGGCCGATTGCAACTTTTCCCACTGAAGGCAAAAGCCAGTTGTTAGTGGGTGTTTTTTTTCAGTGGGAAAGGGGCTTTATAAGAGTCTTAAAATCCTTATTTTCTTCAAAGAAGAGAGGAAGAAGAAAAAAATGTTATCTGGTTTTCAGTCGGAAATCAGCACCCTTCTAGAATTTTCCACAGTGCCTGCATCTTGAAAGAAGTGAGGATAATTCAGGTTGCTGCACAGGGATTGAGACATTTTCAACTTAATCGTGGAAAATACTTGAAACAATCTGATTTTTATTGGAAACAGGTTGGAGGGGTGGGGGGGACCTTATTAAATTGGAAGGTTTTGGCGAGAAAACAAGGCTTTATGAGTCAATTGCAGACAAAATAAAGAGACTTTTTGCACATGGCACACATCAGAGGGGTTTAGAGCCTGGAGATCCTAACACACCATTTAGTATTCATGGCACAAACACACACATACCAGCACATCCTCTGTCACACACACACACACACACACACACACAAATGAAATGACAAGAGCGTCAACTCCTTCCTGCTGCTGTGCTGTTTATCTGGAATGATGCCGAAAGCCGCGGTATAGCTGCTGAAAAAGCAGCCCGACCCCGATGTTTTGGAGACGTGCGGGGCAGCGGGGCAGCGGCAGAGCGGGGAGTCTCGTGATGCTGAGCCCAAACAAAACAGAGGAGCGAGGAAGGGGGTGGGGGGGGTGGAAGGAGGAGGAGGAGGAAAAAGAAAAAGGGCTGCGAGTAAAAGAAAGGATAGAGGAGGTGATGAGCAGCGTGACAGAGGTTGCCTCCACATTGCACTCCTGTCTGGCCTATAAAGTCTACACACACGTTCATTATGGCTTTCCTCGTCCCACCAGTCCGCTTCTCTGTGTCACCCAGGAGGGGGGGGGTTGACCTGGCCTAGTCCAAATGCTGCCAGGAGGATTGGATGATCCTGCTTAGGCAGGGTGTGCTGTGAAGCAAGCTAATGAGAGGCCAATGTGTGTGTGTGTGCTGTCTGGCTTTGCTGAGGGGCTCTGGGTTCAGCCACCCTGGGCAACCTGCCCAGTGATGCTGGGACACATGTGCCCCCCCCCCCCCCCCCACCTCTCCTCAGGCCTATCGGCCTGGATAACTGTTACCACCACTGCCATTGTGAACGTGTCCGTGCGCGTGCTTCCGGGGAGGAAAGTTGCTGCTTGTTTCTGCATGTGTTCCAACATTCTGAACCAGCTCAGCCAGCCCACACGCTTTTAATCTCCCTCATCCTCATCATCAGCACTTTTAACAATTACCAAAATCCCAAAGTCACTTCTAAAGCCCCAGGGACTGGGGAAGTAAATTAGTTCTTTAGCTAACCCCAGCATATTTACAACACCGCTTTATGGCTGTTATGATGTTGATGAATGTGCACTGCCCCTGCCAAATAAAGTTATAATCGAGTGATAAAATAATGAATGAATTCCGAGTGGAACAACAGTCCGTGACGCCTGCCAATTTTCTCACCTCTCTCCTGTATGTGTATGTGTATGTGTATATGTGTGTGTGTGTGTGTGTTTATTGCGACAAAGAAGATACATCAGGACCACACACTCTTTACACATGTGTCCGACATAGATGGGAGGGGAGGTCGAGCCCCTCGAGTCTCTTTTATGTGTGTGTGCGTGTGTGTGTGCGTGTGTGTGTGTGTGTGCAGGCGTCTGTCTAGAACATGCAATAGATCCGTCTGTTCCCGTGTATGGATTTCTCACAGTCCGTCTGCATACCTGTGTGTCCATCTGCCCGCCTGCAATGCCCAAAGAAAGAAAGAAAGAAAGAAAGAAAGGGATTCCAGCCTCTGGCCACATTTGGCTGCCTCCCCCCCCTCCCTTCACCCTCCCCCCCCTCCCCCCCCTGGCCTTTCCATTCTGCCACATCAGCTGAAACCTCTTTTCACAGCTCCTGTTGCTCGCAGCTCATAAACTTACGCACACTCCTCTTTTTTTCTTTCTTTTTTCTTTGCACCGAGGGAGAAGGGGAGATCGGAAGAGAAAGGGAGCTGCTGCCGGCTCGCGTTAACAGGCAGCTCGAGCAATGTGGTTCCTATTCTCGCTCCCCGTCTCCTCTCCACTACATTCCTTCTCTTGTTTTTACACACCCTCGCTCTTGAAATAAAATAAAAAGCTACCCAGTGGATATTCTCTAATCATTTCGCCTAAGGATGCGTGTAGGCTTACCAAGCTCCTGCTTACTTATCCACACAGCCCAGAAAAAGCCTCGGCGCATGCATGCATTATTCATGACGGGGGGAACCTACGGGTGGAGTTTAAGGTGGTGGGGGGAAGGGGGGTTGAAACCGGGTGTGGGGTTCCAAACATACAAACAATCAATAAACGGGTGGAATGCTGCTCCTTTAATAAGACACCCTGTTTGACCTACTAACACTTATTCCACTCTCAGTCCCAGAATGCCCTCGCCAAGAAGATTTCCAGTGATTCTTTTTTTTTTTTTTTTTTTTTTAAAGGAGTCTTTTCTACGGATTTTTTTTTTTTTGTAGTTGAAACACTTAGCCCAGTTAGCTAGTCTTTTATCCGGCGCCAATTAGCCGGCGATTAATGAATTATTGAGAAACGGGAAAGTGTGTGTGCGGGGTGGGGGGGGCGGGGGATTAAATATTAATGTGGATCTTAGGGGGAATAGTTGTATTACAAGTCACCGCGAGCGCCGAGCGAGGAGACGCCCACCCTCTGCAGCCGTTTACAATAATCTACAGCCTTTTACTGGAGTATATGGAGAGGGAGAGGAGGAGGAGGAGGGAGAGGAGAAAGAGAGAAGCTGGGAGTGCACGGAGGGGGGCAATCAGAACAGACACTGAAATCAAACTCACAAAAGGGCCAAAAGCTACAGATCTACAGACCAAAGCCAGAGACGCACTTCTACTTGCATTCATTTTCTGTGTGTCTGTGTTTGTGTGTCTGTGTCTGTGTTTGTGTGTCTGTGTCTGTGTGTGTGTGTCCCCACCACTAGCATGACCTCTTTGATCCCTGTGTGTGTGTGTGTGTGTGTGTGTGTGTGTGTGTGTGTGTGTGTGTGTGTGTGTGTGTGTGTGTGTGTGTGTGTGTGTGTGTGTGTGTGAGAGCAGTGATGTAAGATTCGATCTTTCATTAGGGCGGCCGTGTAAGGCCGATAATAGGAGATGCTGAGATAAGGATAATGTATGTCTCGGGTGGGGAGGTGTGGGGGGTGTGGGGGGTGGGGAGCTCTTCCCAAGGTGATCCTTCTGGTTCAGTTCTCTCTTCCTCAAGCAGAACCTGTATTGGCACTTGAGACTTAACTGGTATTGATTTACTTAGGGTTAGGACTGCCTCTGCTCCCTCCACCGCTCCCTGTGTTTCTCATTCACCTCCCGGCACCTGGCTCTGCGTATATGCCTCCCTGAGCACCACTGTCTCTTTTCTTTCCGGCGGGGCCGGAGTAATTTCAACGGATGCAGCAGTCAATAAAAGGGTGGATGCGGCTCTTGACGGCCCCTGAGCCTTTCGATACTATTATTTTTGCTTATGTCAGCGTGATCGTTTCTGGTTATTACGTGTTCTGGGAGGCGTTCAGGTAGCACGAGTCTGAGGCGAGCGTGTCCTCCACCCCGTGGGCCCCTCCTTTCCCTCTTCACCTCTGTCACTCCTAACACGTCTTCGGGTCTGTCAGCGGCTGCTGTAAGCGCTATAATTAGTGGCTGGATGTGACACATGTTTCCAATTTGCTACGTCTGGTCACTGCACCGGAGGGTGGGTGGAGTGACGGAGCGAGGTAGAGATAGAGACAGACGGAAAGTGACAAGGAGATGAAGAAGAAGAAAGAAAAAAAGGGGGGGAGAGGAGAGGGAGGAAGCCGTTGGAATTGAAGCGTCACGAGGAAGAGGGAAAATAAGAAGAAAGAGGGTGAGAGGGAGGGGAGGGCGAGGAAGAGAGGGAGCTGGAGATTGCTCGCAGAAGTGGAAAGGGAGGATGGGTGGAGGTGGGGAGGGGAGGGGAGGGGGAGGGGAGGCTGCAGGTGGACGGTCTGAACTTCAAAGCAGAGCAACCAGCAGAGGTCGAGAGGTTAACAACGTGACAGTCCATTTGCTGCACGGACGAGATGTGAAACCACACACACTCTCCTGCACCTCACTGATGCAGACTGCTTGCTCCCGCTTGCTCTGCGCCTCGTCTCAGAAGTGCACACCGCATGTGTGTGGGCTCAGGACTCTGTCCTCGGGAAGACGCGCACTATTTGGACAAGCATTGGGCCCTTAACATATTTCAGCCCAGGGCCAAAACCTATCTCACCCGCAGGCAGCTGGAACTAAAGTAGTCTCCTGCTCTTGTCACGTAGGGACCGAGGAGAAACAAGAACATGGAAGTGTGTAAAGAAAAAAGAAAAAAAAAAAGAAGGGGGCCAAGAAAATAAACTGGAGGAATGACTAAGCTGATTAACTATGAATAGTAAGCCTCACGAATAAGCTCCATAGTATACAATAGGCTTTGTATTTTGAATATATGAGTGAGCAAATCTGTGGGAATGACTGCGGAGTCTGCCGTCGGAGCCACCGCCCCTCTAATTGCCAGGCAGGCCCCCCCACCCCATTCACTGAGCCCTGACACCCACCCGACACCAAACTCCATTAGGAGACAATGGCGTGGAATCACCTGTGAGGCCTCAAAAGCCCGAGCTGTTGGCTTCTCACTGAGCACCACCCTCGCGTGTCCAACTCTACTCCCTGTTGGGTGAATCCACCCACTGCTGACAAAAAGCCCTCATTAAGGGCTTCATGCCTGGCTCCACAGCGGGGGCCCACGCACAGTCACATCTGTGGAGAAACCGGGCAGGCCATGGCCTCCAGCGCGTTAAAACCTGTTAGACTCTCTTTTTTTAAAAAGCCCCTGGCATGGGCGTGAGCTGAGAATGACACGGTTTGGTAGGCTGCTACTGCACGGATCGGTGAGTCTGAATTTGCTTTTGTAGCTTTTTTGTTTTTGTTTTTTTGGCATTATAAAGTGAGTCATGGAGGCAAACGTTGACGAAATGGGAGCAGGGACGGCGTTGCCTTGAGGCGGATCGTTTGGTGGCCTTGGTGCGCTTATTTATTAAGATGAGACATAGAACATGTCAAAGCTCCAGAATTGAAGCCTGGTGTCTCTTAAAAAAAAAAGAACTCCATACATAGAGGCCTCCTTGTTATTCTCCCCCCCTCCTCCTCCGCCTCCCCCTCCTCCTCCTCCCCGCCACCACCGGGCATCCATTCAGACTCTGGGAAATTAGCAGAGGTGTGAGCAAAGTGGTGTCGGTCGTTAGGGCCCGGACAGGCCGAGAGGTGTTCCTAAAATGACATTTCCTCAGCTAATGCCCGACACCTTCCTCCCGGAGACAGGACAAAAAAAATAAAAATAAAGATGCAAATGAGCGGGGGCCGAGTGGGTGTTTGAGAGGCCTGCGGGGCCGGGGCCTGGACTTCAGATCAAGGTCACCCAGCAACAGCAATTAGAGCATCACACTCTCTCACACACACACACACACACACACACACACACACACACACACACACACACACACACACACACCTCTCTCTGTCATCCCACACACTGCTTCTATCTTTTACATTAGAGCTACAGCTGGAGCAGCCACTGGGACAAATCCACAGCTCATGGTGTATCCGTGTGTGTGTGTACTGGACCTGCTGAGAGACTGCAAACAATAGATAGAAAGTGCAGTGAACTTGGACAAAAATTTTTTTAAAAAACAGCAGCAGCGAATTGCTGACCTTATCGAACTTCTGCCTGCCGCGTTGCATTGCTGCCGGCCACTTAAGAGTTACTCGCATTCATTAAACGTCGCCAGATTCGCCTCTTCTCCGCACGAGTCGCACGCGATCACGCAAATCAAAAGGATTACTCGAGTTAAAAAAAATGTAAAAAAAAAAAATGATTATAATTTAAATAGCCGGTGATAACTGCTCTTACCTCTCGTTCAGGGAATTCCAGTAGATGGGCTCCATATTGCTGGCCGTCGTCGCCAGTAAATCCAGTAAGAATATCAGCATGATCCCCAATCCATTCCCACTTCTTCGACACGCCATTTCAACCCTGACGCACAGCATATGCAGCCCCATTTAAAATAAATAAATAAATGGGGCAAATATATTTGAGTTTTTTTTTTTTTTGTATGTGTGTTTTTGTGTTTTGGCTTCTTCAGAGTATTCAACGCTCGGGCGAGCGAGGAGATTTCTCTCAAAACAATGGAGGTGCGCCTGCAGCCGAGCGGGCTTATAGGTAGAGGCAGTCAAAGTGTGGAGTGAGAGCCCGCCGCGTGCCACCTCATGGGATCCCGGAGAATTGGACTGGATCGAACCAAAACCAACAACAACAAACAAAAAAGAAGAAGCTGGCTCTGAAATGTGCAGGAGAAACTTGTTCAATCCGCGCGTCCGGCTCTCCAAAAGCGACGGGGGTCGTGCGCGTCCACGGTCGTGTAGCCTACTATTTCAGTGCCAATCCCATGACTTTCCCATCAATTTGTCGTTAGTCCTCCTTTATTATTTTTTTTCTTCTTCTCCCCACCACCACCACCTCCACGAACCAGGCAGTGCTCCTCGACTCAAATAGAACTCCTTCTCGGACACGTATCGCCACCCAGCAGCTATTTCTGTTGCCTCTCGGTGCGCCCTAATTGTCTTCTTCCGAACAATGTTCCCTTGTTGTCCGCGCCGACTCTCCGTGATTTCTCTCCCATTACCTTGTTTTCTCGAAAGAAGACCTACCCTCCAACCTCCAACATGTCAGGCCGGGCTAAGAAGGAAGGAAGGGGGGGGGGGGGGGCAATGTCGTCAAGTCCGTTAGAAAGGAGACGGTCGCGAAGGTGTAACGCGGTTTAAAACGGAAAAGATGTCACTGGTGTCCACGGCTCCATCCTCGTGAAGACATGTTGACGCTCGGGTGGGCTCAGGCAATGCGCATTGCAATCCGTATTCTCCTCCTTTGTGAGGATGCACAGGTTCAACACGGGTTGTAAATCCGCAAATCCTTCAGCAACGGATTCGATGGAAATACAAAATAATTAAAAAAAAAAAAAAAAATCAAGATCCCAATTGATGAGAAGTCCAATAATCGAACTGAGAGAAACAAACCGGAGAGCTAGAAAAGCATCTCCGCTCTCATGGTGTCACGAGAGGCCAACGGGAAACTTGTGAAGTGATTTTTATTTTTCTAAAAAAAAAGAAAGAAAGAAAGAAAAAAAAGAGAGAAAGAAAATAAAAGATGCGAGTTGTGATCGTCGGTCCCCCGGTTTTTGGAAAGAATTGACGCCTATCTGATGTGGCGCATCATTTGGATTCGCTTCTCGGGCCGGAGGAAAGCGCTTCATTCGTTATCTCATCCGTCTCTCCGCTTCAGAATCCCACTGGTTTGACTTGCCCTAATGCTCGCAGCACATTGACAGACCGACTGGCTTGTTTGAGAGGAGGAGGAGGAAGAGGAGGAGGAGGAGGAGGGAAAAAAAGGGGACGTGGATGAGTGGTGTGGGGGGAAAAAAATCCCCATCCTCCGACTGGCAGGCAGGGCGCACTGACGGAGCGCAATTCTTCCAGGCTTTTTTTTTGGGGGGGGGGGGGCGGTATCGAGTCCCTCTAGCACCTCCTCTCTGCTCCTCCTCTCTGAGTTTCAGGCCCCCCACCCCTCGACTCGGACCTCTGGACTCCCTGGCGCTCTATTCTGCCCCCCCCACACACACACACACACACCTACCTCTCTAGACGCTCACCAAAGTGCCCCCCCCCCCCCTTCTCTCCCCTCTCTGTTCAGAGCCATGATGGAAGAGCAAGAGCGCCCTCAACGCATTTAGTGGGCATCACATGTGGCCCTGCACGAGGATCGCATTGAAAAGATCCACCTGGATATTACACAAACGTCACAGCACCGCCGTGAGTCCCTATGGGAGTATTTCAACTTTACTAGAGCTAGAGATCATACCTCCAGGTATACAGCATGAGATCAGAAGACATGATATTGTGACAATGTTGAAAACAAATTAAAATAAAGTAGGATTTTATACTTCCTTGACAGGGGTGATGTCACGCATGATCACTGGACTGGACTCACCTCACAAGTCTGCAGCCCAGTCTAAACAAAAAGAACACTCTGTCTCTGGTAGGGAGGATAAGCCCCCCCCCCCACACACACACACACACACACACACACACACACACACACACACACACCCTCCCGTTGACAGCAGGGGAAGACTCCCAGCATCCAGCTGCGACGCTTCTAAGTGGTCCGTTCAGCTTGATACGGTCCAGGACGACCCGTAGTAACAGGCCCCACTTAGGGCCAGGGCCACACACACACACACACACACACACACACACACACACACACACACACACACACACACACACACAAACACAGATGTGTTTACACTGAGGAAAGAACACCGACACTGATTCACTTTTACACTGTTACACACGCACAGTCACATGGACACGACGGGGAACGGAGGACTGTCAAAACTGTGACAGTACTGCCCCCATGCGGTGGACACGGCGCATGACACCACTGCGCTGCAAGAAGGAGTGCTCGTGCACTCTGCCAGGCCACTACTGTTACACCAAGGAATCCTACCCGACGGTGTTACAGTTCAGCGTACTCTCCATCAATCCCACATTTTAGGATTGCAGCTGTACAAACACACACAAACGCGCGCGCACGCACACACACACACACACACACCTGCTCAAAATCAAACCTGTACGACCATTGAGACATAAACCTAAATGTCCTTAAAGGAACACTCCACTAGCGTTACACATAGGGCTCAGTGTACTCGTTAAATACAAATCAGCCTGTAAAAACAGTAATACAATGTATTTTCAAGCTCTGAAAAGAACTTTCTTAATTTTAAGAAAAGATTACATCATAGTGACGACAACAGGGCTAGCTTGGCTTTGAGACTTAAAGGGGACACATGCTCATTTTCAGGTTCATGCTTGTATTTGGGGTTTCTGGAACATGTTTAGATGCTTGAAAATAAAATATATATTTATTTTTTCCCCACACAGTCTGTTTACCTGTATTCACCCTCTGCCAGAAACGCTCAGTTTTAGCGCCTGTCTCTTGAAGCTCCACCCCCAAAAAAAGCTCAGTCGGCTTGCAAGACTAATATGGCGGGAGTTCTGGAGCTGTGGGTTACTCAGATGGGTCTTTTCTTCATATGTCCCTTTATATGTCCAACTTTTAACAGCGAGCCTGCTTTAGTAATTTGGAGGAGTGGGGATTGAAAGAAGTGGGCATTTAGGAGTTCGCCCACTGCTAAACCAGGATATCTTCACCTCTGCTTTTTGGATTTTGACCAAGTCTTTTTTAAAAGCTGCATTTGAGAGTCCCCAAAATATATGGAAGTGCAATGCTAAATCGTTGGAGTACCCCTTTAAGAATTAATAAGGGGCATTTGGCTCCTTTTTTTTTTTTAAACCCCCCTCCCAAATCTAATAAAAGCACTCTTTTATAAAGTGAGTTTGAAACTGTCACAACACATTATTTCTGTGCCATGTTAAGGTAAAAAAAAAAAGTTTCCAGACTTCACAAGTTTACTGTCTGAACAGTGGCCACATGATAGGGAATCCATCGCGTGCAAAAGCTCAGCATCCAGTCCTGCCCGCAATGCCTCAATTGTAGAAATCCACGAGTTCCTCAAACTGTAGCTGCAATACAACACAGATCCAGACATGCACACACACACGCACACGCACGCACACACACACACACACACACACACACACACACACACACACACACACACACACACAGAGAGAAACAAAGAGGGGAAAATATGCCTTTAATACTTTTCAATGAAAATCTTTCACTTAGAAACGAGAGGGAGGAAAAAAAACTCAACGCACAATGAACCTCCCGCTGTTCCTGCACAGCCAGGGAGAGAAAGGAAAAGAAAGTGAGACAGAGATAGAGCAGAGCATATGGAGGGGGGGGGGGCAAAAAAACGATAGAAAAGTCAGATCTGCGTGAGCGGCAGACCTGAAGCTGGCAAGGTTTTAGTGGCTTGCTCAAGGGCACCCTCAGCAGAGCAGACCAGGGACCTCACGGGGGCTCAAAGCAGGCCTGCGGGCTGAACAGCAAGCCGCAAGTAAACGGGCATTTCCTCTGCGATGCAAAATTACAGCATGCTTTCAACAACAACAAAAAAAAAATGTAATTGCAGGTTTCGAGATCCAAACAAGAAACATTTGCCAGCGGGGAGGGTTTTATAGAGATGGCCGGAGAGAAGGAACGGAAAGCAAAAAAAAAGGAGAAAAAAAAGAAAAGAAAAACAGAGACGGAGCCGTCTCCGTATGCGCTGACCTCTTGTGACCTTGGCAGGGCCGATGACGGAGCTAAATGTAGCGGAGGAAGACGGACCGGTTTAGAGACAACAGTAGTTCAGAGGTGGCGCTGGCGTGAACAACAAACCTTCTGCTCTGTCTGGGGAATCTTTCTGTGTGGGGAAAACTGGCTGGTTCGAGGCTCTCGCTCGCCATTTTCTTTAAGAAACTGCAGAGCCATACACCACCTACAGCCGATCTGCCGTAGTGCTGAATAACTGAATGTACTTTCTGGGGCGATATGATGATGCGGAAGGAAGGAATGGGACGATGCATTTGTATGCTTCATGTACACCCATAGCCGGTCTGTCAGTGTGTATTAGGGCTTATTTACTCACGCTGACCTCATTTGCTGCACCGACCTTCAACTCTTCTTCACAACCGCATCCTCTCCCTGGTGACTCTGGCTACAGTCTGCTCCAGCTGCCAGAGCTCGCCACACACATTACGGACTATAAATACACACACACACACACACACACAGTGACCACACAATCACGCAGCATCACTTTCACACAGCATGTATAGCTGCAAACATATAGAGGCAATCACAGCATGGTGAACAGTATGCATGTGAAGGGTTAAGGTTGAGGGCGGACACGTACACAGACGCCCACGGTGGCAGCAACACAAAGACCTAAGACGGGGAAAACATGCACCCTAGTGGGAGTGAAATTCACACCGAGGGTGGTACAGAACCGTCTGTGTGTGTGTGTGTGTGTGTGTGTGTGTGTCCGTGCAGGAGGATGTGGGTCGGAGCACCCTCGCGGTTGATAGATCTCAGCTGCATGTCTTTATCCTTCAACATCTGTCTGTCCCTGTGAGCTTCCTCCTCCTCCTCCTCCTCCTCCTCACACACACACACACACACACACACACACACACACACACAGCTGCAACACACACTCATCCGTTGCCAACACACACACACACACACACACACACACACACACACCGTCGTATCTTCCTGTTACAGAGAGATGGAGGGGGGCGAGGGATTAGATGAGGGGAAGGTGAGGGGTTGAGCAACATGTGATGAGCAGATCACACATACGGGGTGATTCTGCACCAGTAAACAATTTGTACCTGACGGTTGATCTCACTCACACACCCCCCTCCAGCTGCAAACTTAAGCAGCCTGTGTGTGCGTGTGTGTGTGTGTGTGTGTCTCTGTGATTCTTTAGCCACACTTCTGAGGCCTTTCCCCAATGCCAGCCCGTCTCCTAATTTACAGAAATCTAGTTCCAATTCTGCTCTGAACCTCAGATCTCAATACAACAATAAGACAATAATCACTGTGACCTCGCGGCTGCACATCGCGTGATTCAGGTGCAATCGAATGCGTTTCCATGGTCACAGGCCAGAAATCCTCCGTACGGGAAGTGATCGATCTCTTTATCTTAAACCCTTCCTTCAGCTATACTAAGAAGAATAAAGTTTGGTGGCATCGTGACTCATAGTCTGTCCGAAACCGTGCGTTTGTTTCCTCTGAATAATTGCTAGATGCCTTTATAGATAAAAAAAAAAAAACATCCAATAGTTTCCAAGAGAGCAAAGATTAGAGTCATTAAAGTCAGAAAATGAATCTAAATGGAATTAGCGTAATTTTCCTCCTGTCCTGTTCAACTGATCATCTCGCCATCCCTCAGATTCATGTTGTGACCTGGTAACCACTGCTGCACATGACAGGTATGGAACTGGGTCTCAGCATGGCCTCTCTGTCCTGCCACACAGAGAGTGATGACAGTCGACTGTGTTCACCTCGGGTCTCAGGAGTGAAGCCAGGTACTAAAAGACCTGGACTGAAGTCACAGGCTTGGCGTATGGACCCAGAAGTCAGGATTTCACAAAACTGCATTCTCAGTTACGTCTCAAGGGGAAACGCATTCACGTACAAATGTATTTGTAATACGTCAAAAACAAAATGGGAGGCAATACATTTTTCCCGAAATCAACAGGGCAGTTTTGTTGTATGGGAAGTGAATTTATAGGCTGAGGATTTAGGGGAATTTATGAACATAAATTGAATATAATTTGGTTCCAGAGAGGACCCTTTCACATTTTTATGTTAGGCCACCGTAGTTCTCGAACACACTTGGAAAGGGAGGGGTGTTCAGGTGGTGGCAATCTGCAACATCGCCGCTAGATGCCGCTTAATCCTACACACTGGACCTTGAACCCGAATATTACCTTTAATCCCTGAATCGTAACACTAGAGCATCCCCCTCATGAAGTGCAGGCCGCCCACAATATGGCTACCTGGGAGGATGTCTTCCTCACCTTCCAGTCTTCATGAGGCTATTTGATGCAAGAACACACATCTTTCCACACTTGAGACCTGGCCTCTGTGTCTTCATCCCCCCCCACCCCTTTCCGTTTATCAACAGAGCTCCTCCTCCATCTGTCTCCTCAGCCCCGAGCCGAGCGCCTCTGACCGGGCCCACCGCTCCACCTGCTCCCCCTGCTCCCCCTGACACCGCTCCGCCCTCCAACCTTCTCAACCCGCTGACTCCTCCATAGAACTCCCTCCCTCCAGCCACCGTGGGGAGCGGAGTGAGGGAGGGCGGTTTGTGGAAAGGTGTGAAGAAGGGCCAGGCGCTGGGACAAGAGTGGTCCATGCAGCCCGAGGGCACGGTAGGAGGATGAATTTAGGCCTTACCGCTATACCTTTCCCCCCAGAGTGCAATTACACACGCAATTACTCTCCCTGGGCATCACAAACCCCACTAAACCGCCGAGATCACATCCAATCTGCCGGGGCCGGCCGGGATACTGGATGCTTAATGTACTTCAAAAGGCTCAGCCTCATGATAACTCGCTACAGGGATCGCCAGAGGGAATGTGTGGAGAGCAGGAAGAGGAGATTGGGAGAGGAGGAGTTGATGAGAAGAGGATGAGGATGAGGATGAGGGATAGAGGGATAGAGGGATAGAGGGACAGCGGAGGCACACACGCGGGTACATATCTTAAAGTTGATATTCCGGGGCTTACATATCCGTGAGGGAAATATCAATGCGGAGCTACTCGTTTCTACCTGTCAGCAACAGTGGAATATAATGATACGACACGTCTTTACTCTGTATTAATCTTCCCAGCCATTCCAGATAGATATCCGCGTGCGTGCCTCCACATCTGGAGTGAATCGAGTGGGGGGGGTAGGGGGGGAATCAGGCTCTGGAGTGAAATAAAACCCCACAGTGCTGCCCCCCCCCCCCCCCCCCCCCCTCCCTCCCTGGTTTCAGAGCATGTGCAGGAATACAGGTGCCAATTATTTTCACATCTAATGTAAACCAGAGAACAAGGACGCGTCAATCACCGCCGCCGCCTCTCGGAGTGGAAATGGGATGTATTCATAGGAATGTGGCTATTTTGGCGGCTGATGAAATGGGTCGGTGGGGACTTATAAAAATATCCCTGCAGAATCAGGCTTTGGAAAGAAAGAAAAAAAAAAAACTCAAGTCATCAGGAACTTCAGACTGGTCCGACTATAATGAGCATAGTGTGGCTGCGTGAAAATTATATTCGACTACCGGCTGAGAACAATCGGGGGTTTCATTTTTTTTGATACGCGCTCATGAAGACATTCACTATTTTGGGATTCAGCTCCAATCCTAACTGGTGTTAACAGGAGGAGGCATTGATCACCTGTAGGCGGGAATGCAGCCTGACAAATACTAATAAATAAATACAAAAGGACAACGAGACAACGCTAACACAAGACTGTCTACAGCCGCGCTAGCTCCTCGGTGAGGGCTGCACAGTGGTGCTTCGAGATAAATGCTAACATCAGAATAAAACACCACAATAAAGTATAATAGTTACCATACTTAAGTTTTTTATTTTGTATTTTGTTTAATATGCTAACATCTGCTAGTTAGCACAAACCGCTACAGCAAAGTCATAAACAAAACTGTCGCACGTTTGAAGGCGCTTGATAAGAGGTTAAGGGGTCACCAAAATTTATATCAATACATACTGAGGGCGAAATTGAACGTCTGGACCAAATGTCATGGTGATCCATCCAAAACGTTGTTTGGACATTTTCCTCAAAACCACAAAATACGAATCTCGTGGTGGCGCTGGGGAAAAGGAGGAATCATCCTCTGGGCACCACGAACGTCTAACGTTCATAATATCAGCAAAGTGGACTCAAAGTATGATCAGAGGGTCTCAGTCAGAGCGTCATGTATATTTCAGGAATAGCATTACTGATGCATCACTCTATAAAGGAACAGTCATTTTGTAGCTGGTCAAGGTGAAGCTCATTTTAATTAACCTGTACTGTTGGGGAGTTTGATCTGTAAAAGTGCATCATACTTTTTAAAGTAATGCCAATTCCATGGGTTTGTTTTATGTCAAATATATGGGCCTACTATGCCACCACTATACTTTTTAATCAGGCGTGTAGTACAGCCATATTCTGAATCTGAACTGCCAACTCCGTCCAATACTCGACTTCACCAAACCACGGGTTGAATATGTTGTAGCTGCCCGGGTAGTGGGGCCAATCTCACGTGGCATTAAATCAGTTTTTTGTTTTCTAGATCTGGGTCCAAGAAGTATCAAATGCAGGTATTGTTTGAGTGGAGAAGTTTTGATACTACTTATTACTGGGTGATGTCGGTCAATAGGTATTGATGAGTATACTTAGCCCTAGTAAAATATGAGCCTCAGAAATGTAACTATAGCAGTCAAGCAAATGCAGGGCCGTAAAAAGTACACTATTCTCCTCTAAAATGCAAATACTCACGTAAAAGTACAAATACCTCAACACCGTATTTAAGTGCAATAATTGAGTAGTTACTTTCCATCAATTCAAATCCAGATAATGCCTGGGATTCTCCGGAGACAACACTGGAACACAATCCTTCCTTCTTTTGGTGTTCCAAAAAGGCCGAGGACCAGGACGGATGATGAAGTGACGGCTATAAAACAGCCAGGGGCCACTTCATTACTTGGAGCCACTGGACACATGGATTCAACAAGGCACTGAAATGTTTCTCTACTGAAGTGTCATGATTCAAAGATTTATTTATTTTGTGTTGATGATGATGATGATGATGATGATGATGGTGGTACATCTTGTCCCACAGAGAGCCCCGAGAGTGTGATCGGGTTGAGATCTGCACGATTAACACCTTGGTCTGCGAGACGCCGAGTGGCAGCTGCGTCCACGTGCAAGCACACAAGCAATTAAGTTGGCAAAAAGAAAAGAAAAAAGTGGATGCGACGCGTCTCCACTGCGCCTGCGCGTCAGAGCCGGCTCAGGGTGCCGAGCGCCTGCCAAACACACTCACGCGCCTCTCGCAGATAAAGGAGCCGTCCCTTTGACATTTAGAGAAATGCCACGCGTGACAACCTCTGAGAGCCACAACAAATCAGTCCGCTAAGCTTCATATTCTAGAAAAGACTCTTCCTTTAAAAAAATTTAAAAAATAATAAAAATAAAAAGGCGGCGCGAGAGTGACAAAACCGGAGAGTGGTCTAGACATGTTGAGCATCTCCGGCTTCGAGGGCTCCGCCCCCCTATGCTAATTCAGGCTCCGGGGTCACGCCGCTGAGTGTTTGCCTGAGTGCCTCACTCTGGGATTAGGAGATTCAACAGGCAGACAGCCATTTGAATAATTGTTTTCAAATGTCTTTCTTAATATCGAGATCCCATTACTTACTATTCCGCACGCTCTCTGGCGATGAAGCGCTCGGGGACTGTTAAAATGTTGTGTGTGTGTGCGCGCGCGCGCGCGCCCCCGTCTGTCTGTCTAATGGAAGGCACTTATGCGAGGCCATGGAGACTCACTCGGGATGCGGCGTTAAAGGGAGGCAGAGAACACAGGCGACACAGAGCACTTGATGTGGATTGGCTCATTAGCGGCACAAGTGGAAGGACTCCACTGCAGCCACCTCGGGATGAAGATAATGGCTTCCGCCGTCATCTGTGCCCACCCGGCTCCCCGAGGGCGGCACATGGACCATGTTCTATGCAAACAAAGGAGACGGATGTTTTCAAAAAATAAATAAATAAATAAAATGCATGTCCAATACAATCTTTAGAATGTCATCGTTGGCAAGGTGCATGGACTCTCATGAATCATTAGATTGGGGGGGGTTGTTTTAACAAGCTTAATCCAACACTAGGATTAGTGCTTGAACGAATTTGCTTAAGCACCATTTCCTGTCATGAGATTCAATCAACTTTGTGGCCAAAAAAAAAAAACTGCATAAAATCTAGAATAGTGAATTAAAGATCATGGCAAAAATAAAATGTTAGCTTTGAGGCCAGGAATCTGATTACAGCTGGTAGCACCAACTCCATGAATGCCCGGATTTTTTTTTTTTTTTTTTAAATCAGGATAACAACAGGCTGCAGATTGCCACCAACTGAAAACCCCTCCCTTTCTAAGCGTATAGCTTAATGAAGGTGGCCTTCAGGTGATGTAAAAATGCAAAATCCTCCCCCCCCCCCTTTCTCTAGAGCTAGTGTTTGGTTTGTCCTTTCTGGGCTACAGTGGAAACATGGCTGACTCTGAAGAGGACGCGCTCCATCTGTAGATATGAAAGGCTCAAAGAGTTTTCAATGAACTACTAAAAGCGACTGATATTTTTGGCCACGACCAGCTGTAAACATTGACTCTAACATGACCTTATAAAAAGGGCGAACATGTTACAGAGCAACATTTAAGCCCAACATCGACTCTTCATTTAACTTTGTTTTGCTTGTCTAAAAAGCCTCAGTGGAAATACCGTCTTTTTAGCTGCTAAATGCTCCACTATGTTCACCAGCTAATCGCTACCATTGTTTGTGGTTTCGTGCTGGGGAAGTAGCATGCGGTGGGTAGAATAATCACTTGTTCTGGCCTGCTGCTGCTGCTGCTGCTGCTTTCCCCAAAGTTAGATGAGAGGTGGTGAGGGCCAAACAAAAAGTGAAGTAAAGTTGTGGGCCATGAAACTAATAGGCGGTGTATGGAGCTGTGGGGAGCTGCAGAGTTGGTCATTATCTGTAATCGGTCATGAGGAGGTTCTGTTGACTGGACAGGATGCAGTACAGCTGACATCATTACATGACAGAAAGTAGACATCAAGTCCAGAGGAAGTGACCACAGATCGACTTCGATCACAGTGCCATAATCACTTCCTGTTTCAGCTCCATCACAACACACTTCACTCTGGTAGGGTTGCGATTAAGCCGAGTCCAGACCACCAGACCAACCAGTAGCACTAACTTAACCACTGGATTATTTATTACACAGGCTTGGCTCTTTTTCCTTCCTCTCTCTCTGGCCTCAATATTCATTCGTGTCGTCTTTCTATCTACTTTCCTCTCCCAAGGCGGAGGCGGTCGCTAAGCAACCTGCACAACACAGCAGTGCAGCTCTCCAGCTTGGCTCTCTGCCCCTGTGGTTTCAGACAATCAAATACACGAGTGTGCGCGCATTCATACAGAATGTGTGGGAAAGGTGAAAGCTATGAATAGTTTCCATCTCATAAGCGAAAGCCAAATAGTCCCTTTAGCTTCTAAGAGCTGCCTCTTGACTCGAGTAGAGCATCATGTTGCATTCATCAGGGTGTATTACAGGGCATCCAACTCTGAACTGCTTTAAACAGAAAGGACAAACACCAAGAAGAGAATGTAAAGAGATACGCTTTTAATTCACTGCAGCTTGAATAAAAAACATCAGAAAAGCCACCTGTAGCAGACGCAGACATCCATCTAGAGACGCACGTCACATGATCGAGGCCTACATGGTTCCTGGTAACGCAAACCCGCGTGGTATTGTTTTAATAGCGGCTGCACAGTCGCAGCCGCCATTGCTTGGCAACACATTTGAGTTCAAGGAGTGAAAGCTCGGATCAGCAGAGGCTTCAGAGTGGATCGATTCCTCGGTGTCAGAGATACAAGGCTTTAGTTGGATCATGCTGTGCTGCCTCTGATCTACCTGCGAAAAAAAACCAACCCGAAACAAAGCACACCCCACTTACAGCAACATTAGCATTGACCAAATCACTGCAGTACAGTATTAATGCAATTATACAATCACAATGTGCTGCCACATCACCACTCACAGGTACAAATGTAGCCCAATCTGAAAAAAGATAAAAATCAATAGACACTTGTTTTTCCAGGTGCACCAACTACTACTTTCTACTTACAGACTTTCACAGATTGTTATGAGGTTACGGTAATCAAGCTAGCTGCTTAGAGTATACATTCGAAAAAAAATTGAATGATCATCATGGCTTTACAAAAATATACATTTGTGGGCATGCACGGGGCGACGCCACATTTGGCGCGTCCAACAGTTTTTAAAAAAGGTAAAAACGGAAGATCCCATCAGTTTACAAAAAGCAAAGCTCAAGAACAAATGGCACTTACTGCAACTATAGCAGTGAGGGATCTCCCCGTAGCATTGCAGCCACACACACACACACACACACACACACACACACACACACACACACACACACACACACACACACACACACACACACACACACACACACACACAAATAAACAAACACTCCCACAGAAGTCGGGTCGGAGGCGCCGTCAGTAGACAGACACTGGGCTGCTTCACGCCGCTCAAGGCCCTCCAAATTCTTCCAATTCAGGAAGCACATTCAGTGCGAACAAAAAACATTGTATTCAAACAAATGTTCACCCTAAGAGCTAATTAAATAACTAAATTGAGAGATATAAAAAGGTCCCAATCCAATTTTTTTGCACTCCACATCTGGTCTCAACCTCCCTGCGTTGAGCATTGACCAGTCTCGGCATACAGTTCCAACCCTTATTTGCCCAACTGGCTTTACAACAATGGAGACTTTGCACACAGAACCCTGAAAACCTGTTCTGCACTGACCTGATCTTTATAATTTCAACTCTGCAAGTGTGTCAGTAAATGTTGTAAACTTGCAGATGATATGTTAAGACTTGGACTGTAAATATTTACGATAACCAGATGTTTAAAAATGACCCAGAAAGGCTCTCCCACCCCAGGACCTCATGTTGCCGATGGCCAAAAAGACTAAAAATAATTAGCTTTATCCATAGAAAGCGTTCCCAAAATAAATATCACATGGCAGGTGTCACTCAATTTGCGTCGACCGCCTGGTCCGGCAGAGCTTCAGGCTGCTCTGGGCTCCCCTCGGCGGCGGGGCCGAGGGGCCCGGCCCACCACAGAGACAGGGCGTTGTCCTGTCGGGTCTCCTGAGGCGACGTCACAGCGTCCCCTCCCTCGCCCTCAGAGGCCGAGTCACCCTCGCTCTCGCCGGGAGACGGGAACTGCCGCTGCCCGCTGGATGTTGCCAACAGCGGCATGAAGGGATGAATGCTGTGGAGGAAGAAGACCGAGGATGAGGAGAACGGGAGGAAAAAAAAAAAAAAAGAGGGCGTGCAAATAACATTCCATACGTTTGTCGGTATTCAAGAAAACCAATATTTATGGTATTTCGCGCCGTGTTTGTTATGCATTTAAAAGTACATTTAAATGTAAACACGAGGAACTAAGGGATGCATTTCACAGCCCTAAAAACAACTGAATTATTGATGTCCATATTCCATACATATTAATAGAACATTCACAGATGCATCATTTCTAATTGAGCAGTGGATGTTTTATGAACGCACAGGGAAGCGGTGGTTATTGCTCCCCCTTCTCATAAAGCAGCAATACTGTTGGGTAATATCAGAAAAAGCTGGACGCCATTTCTTCTCTTATCTGGAATATTTCGGACGATTTGTTTTGCATTTCCTCTGCTTCCGTGCAAATGATAATTGGGGGGCCGAAGCAAACAGCAACACGGTCACTGAACATGATTGCTTACTTTCTCTCCCCTATTCACAGTTGTCCGTTTGTATTGAAGCCCAATTAGGTTTTTGCCAACCCGGATTCGAACGTTATACTAACGACCACGAAAAGAAAGCAAGGCTGAACCGGAGAGATGTGTTCTGTCTCTCCTCCTCTCTGTTTAGAACATGCAAGCATACAAGTGTGTGAGTGTGTGAGTGTGTGTACCAGCGTTGTGTCTGTGAGATGAAGGGAAGCTGACGTGGAAAGTTTATATAATACTACCCCTGCTGCTACTAATAATAATTTGATACATTAATGGGAAAGCAAGCCAAATTTTATCTTGACATTGGCAAAGGTATCGACTGTTGGCGGTCACTCTGAACATCATCGATCAGCACAACCGGACAGGATTCTTTTTAATAATAGTTAGTTGAGGACCATTGGGCTTCCTGTGCGGCTGCATTTCATATCCGCTGACTTGGATTAACGAGAAGCTTCCATTTCTACATTATATTCTTGCAGATTTATTTTCTACAATTACAATTCACCTTGAACAACTAATGCTAATGGGCTCTTTTAATCCTATTATTCCATGGCAGGTACAGTCAACTTCAATCTGATATTTTTTTCTGTCCCATCATTATTGAACCTGAAACAGGAAGTACACCGTGGTGTTATACTCCATCGGCCAATGGAATAGGTTAGATTTATTTTAGCAATCATACCTGATGCCATTGGTGCAGTCCCAATGGGCCTGGAACTTGAGCTGAGGCTGCAGTAGCTCCTCGTTACCATCAGGAGGAGCTGTCTGGGTGTCCCATACCGACACCACTCTCTCTGTGTCGCCACTGAGCAGGTACCGGCCCGACCTTTACACAACAACAACATTTGTACACAATCAACATAATGCAAGTAACAGTTCACAGCTGATTCATCAGCCATGTGCAGACAAACTAGATGAACGACGGATTGCTCGTATTAATACGGTACGTGATCTTGAGGGCAGTACCACCGATTAAGAGTTTGAGTTAGTGACGTAAACTTACTGGTCCAGATCGAAGTAGATGCGTTGGTTAGTGGCCACGTTTCTCTTGAATGAAAACACAACCTTGCCCGGCTCCCTTAGGTCCCAGCACAGGATCTCTGGATCCTACACACACACACACACACACACACGCGCACACGCACACGCACACGCTTAACTAGTGTACATTAAATCTGAACAGGGTTACATACGGTAACAGGAGTGAATGGAAGGCACTGAATTACACAGAGGTGGATAGCTATGGAGCCTCTACATTACAAGTTGCCAATAGAACATTCAGGACAATTGGTGCGATGTCAAATCTAGAGAAACCTTCAGACACCGTCTGGAAGGAAAATATAAACGGATCCCCGGAGCAGAGTCTATAGGGAGCAGAGCCCTATTACCCCCGGGTCTCCCGTCTGCATGTTGCTGTATGCAAGTGTGTGCGCACGCGCGCTTGTGTTCACCTTGCGCCCGCCGGTGTACAGGTAGTTGCCGTCGGGGGAGAAGAGCAGATGGGTGAGGCCTCCGTGGTGGCGGGTCGGCAGCAGAGCCAGCAGGGTGCCGTCTTGGCAGGAGTAGAGGCCAGCGCAGCGGGAGTAAGAGCCACAGGCGTAAACAGACTGGCAGGGGCTGAAGCCAAAGCAGGAGATGATGCCACTTTGGCCCTGCTTCTTCACTGCAGTGAGGACGACAGAGGGACATTTGGCAGGAATTTTAAAAGGCTCACAAGAAGACACGGCTCACGATCACTTTGACTCAAAGTTGACTCTTTAAAAGTGTTTTTTAGCACGTCTTTCTGCACAAAGCAGCAGAGGCGAGGGTCTGGCACAGACCTCGTGTGTCACATAACTTGTTCTGGAGAGTAACCACACATTTCTACAGGTATTAATTATCAGGCCAAGCTGATGGAGTCAAAGAGAAGAGACACTATAGGCAATAATCTATCAGAGGAAGATGGTGAGTGGGCACCAAAGTTTAGAGTTGAGCTTTACTCATTACACTATTATTCCAGGCATTTTGCATTTGTTATCAGGTTTGTTTGCTGCCATCTGAAAAGCAGCTCATCCTGCATATCTTGCCACTTCATGCAATTAACAACAAAAAGGAATCGTGAAGGACATGAAGTCTCAAGCTTTTGAGTTGAAAAGCAAAACCTATTTGTCGACATTTTCAAGGATCATTCCGGTGGTTTAAAATACCTCAGCCCGTTAACTACAAGGCAGACACGGGCTCACTTCATTACTGTGCGTTACGAAAGACTGCCAGCGAGCTGAAACTTGCTTGAAGTATGTGATAGAGATTAGGAAGTCCTCACAGTAAACATTTAGTTCTCTTTTTTTCTTTTGTCAGAAGCGCATAATAAAAGCCGTCCTTGTTGATTTGTTCAAGGAGACTCTCGCCCGTTAGATGTGACAGCCAGCTGTCAAACTGCAACTTTTTTTTTAATACGAGAAAACAACTGACTTCAACATTATCTTCGTCCCTGCTTACTCATTGTTTGTCTTGTGGGTTTGATTTTCGGAGATCTTAGCTCGCGAATGCAAGTCTTTTGATTTGATTTATTCTCCACTCTCAAAGTAAGCGCCCTTGAACAACAGGAAGAGTTTTCAAAACAGCCCCTTGCATTTTAAATTAATACACAACACGAGAGCCCGGAACGCATCAAATTGGTTTGAATGGCGATTCACTTTTGATGTAAAGCAACCACAATTGACTTATATGGAAGATTAAACCCTGCACTGTGAAGTGTACATGATTTGTAGTTCATAGCTAAATCGTGCAAAAACCACCAGTGTGATGCTTTGAGCTGAAACTGACCGACGGTGGGCCGCTCCTCACAGTCCCGTCCCGGACGGTCGGTGTAGAAGATCCTGACCATTTTGTCGAAGCCGCAGTAGAGCTGCGTTCCATCGGGCGAGAAGCAGAGGGAGTGGGCTGCCGTCAGCTCATCCAGGTGGTTGTAGGGTCGGAAGCTGGCTCGCACCTCCCCGTAAAACGCGTCCCACACGTGGACCGGGTTGTCCCGGCTGCTGCTGGCTAGACTGCGGAAAATGAGCACGGTGGCATGTCAATATTTGACTGTGAAAAGTACAACAAAGTAACTCGTGGTATCAAATAGAGTTGTGCAAGCATCTGAGGATACAAACCTGATTCAAATTAAATAAGCTGCCGAGATTCCTTTGAAATATACATTATTTATGGCCACAAAACGTCTTATTGGATTCATTTTCTAATCTCTACTGCACCGCCTCCACCTGAATGTATCAATGCATCAAAATCAGATACACGGCACTGTGCTATGCCTCATTATGGAGACAAGACCACAGACCATTCTTATTGATTCAAATCAGGGCCAAAGACTGAGCCATGCCTTTTTAACTCTAATTACTGGGCGCTGAACAAATGCCGAGACATCGCTGCGGCTCAATTAGACAAAGGAAATTAGCCCCTACCGCTGCTGCCGTGTTCCGTTATGGCCCCTCAGCGCCGCAGCTTTATTCCAGAGCAGGGAAATGCCCAATTATAATGCTAGACTGCTGCTAGCTTGGAGCAATGCCTAGAACTCAGTGCAACCTAACCGAGCCATAACAGGGGCCCCTTATTCCCTCTCTACAGGAGGGGCATCAACAACACACGGCTTTTGGCAGACAGAAGTTCAAGAGCGCAGGGGGAGAAACAAAATGGGAGATGGGAAAGGGGGGTGGGGTGGGGGGGGGGGAA
This sequence comes from Ophiodon elongatus, assembly GCA_016806645.1. NCBI lineage: Eukaryota > Metazoa > Chordata > Actinopteri > Perciformes > Hexagrammidae > Ophiodon > Ophiodon elongatus. Next base: position 39,237 of record JACSYO010000526.1, on the reverse strand, counting down.
CAGAAAAGGCCCTCGAAAAACAGGTTTACTTTAAACGCGTTCACTAATCTCAACCATAACCTTTGATCGGCCTTCCTCGGCCCTTAACAATCGACTCGGAGCTTGTCCGACCACCTAGCGGTGCCCTGCAGGAGCTCCCCTGTGATATGTGGCGGTGATCTGAAGAAGACGGACAATATCGTCTGTCAGCTCCAGCTGGCATCCTCATCCTCATGACAGACAGGCTTTGGCAGATACACACAGAGAGGCCTCTCAAGTGGTTCATTGTCCACAGGAGTCGTTTGTAGATGATTCTGCCGTTTACACAACTCTCATCTTTGGGCATACAGCCCCTGACCCCCAGCACCCCCTCCTCTCACACAGTGAAGGCTGTCTGGTGTAGGGGGGTGGAGCGGTGCCAACGCTGGGCCTTGATCAGCGGGCTCTTTCGGAGGGTGGAGGATGATGGGAGCTGGGGGCGGAGGGCTTTACGCAGTAAAAAAACATTAGCAACTTGACCTCAGCTTGTCAGCACCGCCCCACCTCGCTCGCCACAGACGACACTCAATCTCCACGGTGATGGCAGGGTGTGACTGATGTGTGCTCTGTGCTCTGTTTAACAGCGCACGCACAGACACACCGTGATGTCACAATTACCGCTTTTTAAAAGCCTGCTGGAGCGCGCGCACCTGCACACACACACACCCACACACACACACCCACACACACACACGGCAGAAAAGAAAAAGAGACAGATGAAAAGATGAAAAGAGAATCATGAGGCCCTTTAGGTGTTGCCTGGACCCGGGAGAGCTGTTAGCGGGCTGAATCATGCTGAAAAGCACCGTGGGCCTCAAACAGCCGAGCGCATTGCGGCAGAGGCAGACAAGACGAAGGCCAACTCTTCACTCATAATGAGAGACATCAGAAAGCTTTTACAGCCATCACCACGCTGGCAGCCGGCTCCCACAATGAGTGTAAATACCACGGCAGTGAAGGGATGAGTCACAGGCCTGAAACAATGTCTATGAGACAGGCTCGAGCACACCGAAGAAATAAACACACAGCGGCCAAAGAGAAGTGAGATTAAAAAACACCAATCACTGACTGACACCAGCCTTTTTCTGTGTCCATGCTTCACCGTCCGACAGGCCGACCTTCAAAGTGAACTTTAAATGTCTCATCTCTCCAGCTGCTAAGAGCCGAGCATCAGGGCACGCCCTGGCTGAGCTCTAGTTGAACTCACAAGCATGTGTCTGCGTCCAGAGAGTTCATCTTGGGGTACCAGCAGTAGTCATAGATGGTGTCCCCCTCCGCCATCCTCAGCACCGGACTCTGCCACAGGATGAAAGAAAACCCATCAGGAACGTAAAGAATGAAAGAGACGGTGTAAACAAATCTGTTAACAAGCGGGTGAGAGATCTCTAATGGATTATATATTTCAACTATTTTTGTTCAATGATCCCAATCTACCAGCCTGTAATACAATTAAGAGAGACTGGCTCGCCACTTCAGATTTCACAAAACCTAAAAGGACAGAATGTCTTTCCTCCTCTAACTGTTAGATCTTAATAAGTAATCCATGTTCTCAAGCTGCTGCCTTACATTGATTGACATGCAGAAACAACAACATGCTGACAGTCTTTGTACAACACGCGGCAGGTTGATGACCTCTCCTTGACCGGAAATGTTTAAAAATTTAGACCGTCTCAAAGAAATGTGAAATATCTCATAAACGTGATTATGGCATTAAAAAGCATCTACAGTGGTGCAGAATAGGGATGTCACGATAACAGACAGTCAAAACCAAGACCAGTGAAATTCCTAGATTCTCGATACCCAATTTGATACCGCGGTAAATAAAATGTGTATTAATATGCACGTGTATATAAATATGTTAAGTTAAATATGTCATCGTTCCCTCTCTCATATTGCTATTAACTGAATTTCAGTCGCACAAACGATACGGGAAATATCAATGATGTACTGTGGTCAGTAAAACTAAAGTATAGTGTGTTGTCCGTGTGTTTGTAAATAACAAACAGTAACTAAACTTGGAGGTATGGATTGTTGATGCGGGAACAGAAATATGAGTTTGAAACCTTAAAAGCAACAGGCCGCTGTTTGACTGATCCAATAGCGTGACTAGGTGTGTCAACTAAATGTGTCATTTTTTACCTTTGTTGGTCAATAGGTCATTGACGAACAAAGTAATGGTAAATTATAAAAAGGTCCAGAAACGTGGCACCGATGTGTGTTCACACTCTACAGTGTTGTAGAACCCTTCTTTCCTTTATGGTTTCCTTCTTCAACACAAACCCCGACGGTAAGCCATCTGTGCGCTCACCATCTCAGGGAGCGAGTCCCAGTTGTAGCTGTAAATCTCTGGAGGGAGGTTGTACACACGGAGCACATTGTCTGCACTGTTGGTCAGGATGCAGGAGCCATCAGGAGCCCTAGTTCAGAAGAGATGGAGCGTTAACAGCGGCCAACTGAGAACAACATGTACACAGGTTTGGTTTCTGTTACTGTATGCATCTATGAAGAGGCTTTTTATTGCATTTTTAAGCAGGGTGCAAGTCATCCAGGACCAATATCTGCTCCTGGGCACATTAGAGATGATATTAAAAGTTAGAAAATTAGAAAATATATTAACTTTAAAAATGAAACATTCTGAAGTCAGTGCAGGAAGTTAGGAAGTTAAACAGGTCATAATTCCCTCTCTAATATCTATTTTATGTTGCTGTGAAAACATCTCTTTAAAAACTGGATTTATTCAAGTTTCTTGCCAAAACTACATTTCACAAGATTACAAATTGTAAATTTGGCAAAAAAATGGAAATATGAAAAGTATGATCTGCATGTCACTGGTCATGGCTGAACTTCTGAAAACCAGCCGATCGTCTGCTGATCGATCAGTGCATCTCTTCACAACATGTACTAATGTAATGATCGTATTTTTTTTTTATTGGCAATCATACAAATAACTAAAATTCCATAATGATGACGTGCACGTTTTATACTTAGCACCTTCAAAACCTAGTCCACATGGGAGGTGTCATGTTAATTCTAGAAGACATTACCATTTGCAGCCTTTGAGGTAATTCTCTGGGAGGTTGGAGTACTCAGTCCAGGAACCAGTCAGCATCTGGGGGTTCTCGGTAAAATCTAGGCCAAGGCTAGAAGCAAGACCGAGAGAAGGGCAGGTCTTCAGTTAATGCGTTTAACAGACAGGAATGGGAATATCACAACAAACTCAAAGATTACATTTTCCATCTCCCGAATGCCAAGGGCATCGAGTTACCAGAATAAATGCAACCACGGCCTTGACTCGTAGTTCTGAGAAGAATTGTTTTAGTTCTGGTAAATATCAGCCAATGAATTTCCTCACCCGGGACCAAACTGTTGCTGTATATAAAAACACGGCGTCAAGTTGCACAAAGAAAATCAAGCAGACAGTGTCACCACACAGTGGATGGGGTTGTTAATTACATCCCGCAGACCTACAGGTTCATTCCACCATTTTCTCTCCAAATGTTGCTGCTGCGATGGCTGACAGGTTAGGTTACTTTTATTTGTACCCGTAGGTAGACTTGGTTTGCAATAAAAAGCGATGCATCCAGCTTGACACACATTACAATCAACACAGACAACAAGACCAATATGAAAGTACATAAAACCTACAAATCAGTGCACTTATAATTATAATTTGTTCACCTGAATGACGGCTGCTAGAACAAAGCTGTTTTTATACCGCTTTGGTCTACACCGTGGGACTAAATACCTCCGTCTAGAAGGAAGAAGCTGAAATTCCCTGTGCAAAGGGTGGGAGTCGTCCTTGTAACCGTCTGGTGTACAGGGACTCTGGGTTAAGCTATGACTCACCAATCAGTGGTAACTATGATATATTATTCATACATTTATTATTTAATGCTGTGGTGCATTTTGCTGCCACACTTCTGACATCGGTGCCCTCATAAAATGCACAGAGGAAGCAGAGCCACGTCTGACACTCGCAGGCAGTTACACGCATTCAAATCGCTGCGACTCTGCAATTATCATAATATTCCGATGACAACAACAAGTCCCCTCGCTCACCTACCCGCCACTTCCTGCTTGGCTTTGGCTGAGGAAACTGAAAACAGGGTCTAGTTGCTTATAGATTGACAGTGTTCTTTTTACATGTTTACTTGTTCCAAGGTCCACAACAGCAACCTTTTCTCATTATTCTGAGTATGGTTGATGGTATCGATGTGAATAAAACGTCATTCCATTTTTCTGAAACTTAACTTTGTCATTGGTAGAAAGTCTGCTACATAAACTGCTTTGTTGACACTTCGTGATGCCAGACATTTACTAAAATAATCTAAATTTACTAAAATAATCTAATACCCAATATCAGTTTACATCATACTGATAGTATATATCAGTACCGTCTCCCTCTATTTCAGAAACATGTTCAACACATCTTCATAATCATTATATAACACCTCTAACCCCCCCATAAATTCCTCCTTTAAATAGCTCACTTGTTGCTGTATCTTCACCCGTAGTTATGTGGAAAGAGAGGTTGAAAATAAACCAGACTTCTTCCCTCACTTACCGCTGTCCTTCACTGGGGCTGTCTGTAGATTCATTGTGCTCCTCCTCTGCCGCTGTCTCTCCTCCTAAAGGGGCATCGTGCCCTCCATCTCCATTCTGATGGCATTCTTCCTCGCCTCCCCCACTTACGGGCCCCTCTTCCCCTGCGTCCTCACACTGTGGTGGTTCTCCGGTTCCTGGCAACGGAGAGTACATTTGCGATGGTTAACTCGATAATCTCCCAGATAATCCTGAATCATAATCCCTAAAGGACATCCAAAATCTTAATTTGAACGAATGCATTTTTAGCCCTTTTCTTATACTCAATGTGATATGTGCAGCTGCGTATACTCTACTTTGTGCTGGCGGGGCTGGATCTTCCTGCAGCCAGCCGGTCTCTGCCGGGGTTTCTTCATGCATAGTGACAGGCTTCGCAACCTGCTCCAGTCCCTGCTCGTCCTCGCTCCTCCTGGGCCGCTTGGCAGACGAAGGCACCCCGTCCTCAGAGGTCACCTCCACCTCCAAGCGGTCACCTTCGGGCGAAGTCGGCGCCCGATGAGGGGGCTCACTGTCCGCTTCTGCGTCCGGCCCTGCGCCCGCCACACCGCCGCTTTCGCCACTTGCAACTGAGTCGGACATGTCTCCCTCAGGTTTCCTCGATTTCTCCTGTCAAGTCCTCTAGCCGGCGTCTCCAAAAAAAAAAGGCCTCGAGTCCGGCGGCTGGCTGTCAGACGTGGGTGAGGTAGGTGCTGCTGGGATAGTGCTTCTTCCTGCAGTGTGGGTGTTTGAGTCTGCTGGGGGTCGAGGACATCACAGCACCGACTGGCCTGGAGAACAGAGGCGGGAAAGGGAAGGGGGGGACAGGGCAGGTGAGGACAATAACACAAAGAGATGGAAAGCGCATATCAAAACAACGCGACATTATGAGAGCGGTTTGCAAAAGTCCGAACAGGTCCGTCGATTAGGAGAAGTGCACGTGACGTTTCCTGTTGGGAGGAATAAATAACGGACTCCTAAACTGCTCGTGCAAACAATCCACTGACACCTGTGGCTGGTCGTGACTTGCCGACCGCCCTGGACGAGCATTAATGATGGTTTCTGCTAAGTTCACGCTCGCGAGGAAATTGACTCACAAATCCGTACACGCTTCACTCCACAACCCGTCCTGCTCCCGCCAGACAACTCGAATGAAGTTGGCAAATAAGCCAAGATGTTGTGAGCAGTCGGTCCATAACAGAAACACGGCAACCACCTCACGTTATCTCGCGCTAGCATTAGCCTATGCTAGCAGTCCGAAGCTAGCTACCTTACCTGTGTTGTGGCCTGCTCGCAGTTTGGCTATGCACACACTTTTCTGCTCAACGGCGTGAAAAGGTTTCCCCGCGTGCCGAAGGCCACAAGTGATTCACAGAAATATTCGGCGTCCTTCTTCTTCTTCGGGACTAAAGTGTTTTTTAGTCATTAGTTCATTGCGAGAAGTTGGGAACACTATAGTGGGCGGCCATGTGTTTCAAAGTATCGCGAGAGTTGCGCTGATGACGCTGTCGCGCTCGTGTATGTTTCACACGGTGCGTCTATGCTCATAAGCAATTATGTGACTGTCTTGTATGTTTACTCCTTTTTTACACACACACACACACACACACACACACACACACACACACACACACACACACACTCTAAGTCAGTCACTGCTAAATGCTATTTATTTAGTATTTATTTTGTTCTTCAAACAAAACAAAAAAAGCCAAACTATTTACACATCTTTCAGTTGTTCTTTTCCTAAACAGTTTCATTACAAGTATGCTGTTATTTTAACAACATTCAAAGACTTATTAGGCAAAGGAGCTGAGCTGACAGGGATACAAATTGCATTATGTCATTGAGGGCAATATTGTTGGAACCACATTTACCAGAGCTAAAATAAACCAGATGACCTCATGCCGCTGAGTGGACAGGCCGTGACGGGCTCTTTTCTACGACTGCAACCAAACATCCAGGGCTTTTTGGACAACACAATATTGCCGTTTACCTGATCATAAAAGTATGTGTAGTGCAGTTAAATTAACTGCAAACAACCTCGTTTTACTTCTCTAAGACTGACTGACAACTAACACCACGCAACATCAGCTTATTAAAAATGTCAAACATAGGTATTCTTTAAAGATATTCACCAATAAGAGACTTGATAGTATATCCATGGTTTTGGCACCTGATCACAACAACATTAAACGTAGTAACTTTTTCTTTTTTAGCACAATTCGACAGTTATGACATACTGGAGCCTACTGTTGCTACTTCAGTTTACATAGTCCGCTGTGGCCGGTAACGATCCACCCAAAACCCCGGCCAAACAAATGTACACGTGTACTACAAGTCTAAGCTGAAGATATTCATTGAATATCAGCCGTCATTTGGATTAAAAACTGCATATTGTTCAGATATCGACGATACAAAAATAAACTGGTCGACTAAAAGCATTCATCTCTCAAATCTGATTACATCTACGTGGAACAAGACACTTCCCCAAATGTTCAGGACGTAGACTTTCCTTTTAGAGGACACCCAGCTGACGGGTCAACTCCTCATCTACTCAGTGCTACCACACACGGTCAGCAGGCAGCAGCACTACCCAGCAAGGCTGCAGCCTTCTTGGCCCAGTTGTGACCCCCACCTCAAAAAGGTTTAGTGTAAAAAAACAAACACAAATATTACAAATCATGCAAGCTTGCTCTAACAAGCATGCTTCCTACCTACAAGCCTGATTGGACATCTCAAAACTGTAAAAAAAAAAAAAAGTACCTAATTGCTTCCAAGACATTCAAGTCCTCCCCGGAGTGTAAAAAAACAACCAAAAAGCCCCAACTTGTATCCTGTCACTCTGGTTTAGTTTGGCCTTGAGCGGTACATCCAACAGTGGTCGATCCGTGCATCCCCCCCGTCCCCCCGCCCCCCCTGTCAGCTCAGCTCCGGACAGCACAGACTCCAGCCCTTTATTAAGCCTGCGCCTTCAGCAATACTCTAAAAAACAGGAAATCAGAACAAAACCACTCTTCATTTTTAAAGAAACCAAAAGGGCAACAAAAGCTAACCTGGCAAAATCAGATCGATCAGAGACCGATTTGCTGCTCCGTCCGTCGCTAAAGAGTAACGTACGCGTTAGCATAACGAACACAGGACAGACCGCTCCCGGTTTGCCAGCAGTAAACAGACTTGTAGAAAGCTCCCATCTTTCTTTCACCTTAGAGGACAGTTAAGGAGGTGGTTTCCAACTTAAATTCAACGCTTTAGAGAACACTTTCAGTTCGCCGTTCAGGACTGAACTATACAATTTAAGGCATGTTTAACAGAGAAATAAAGCAAAACCACTATGAGAGGAGAAATCAAAACACAAACATTTACATTATTTACAAAGCTCAGCGTTTATATTGACGAGCGATGATGCGCGTGTGTGTGTGTGTGTGATTTGATATTGGTGTAGCCCTGTTATGTATGCAAACGTGGTTCCAGAGGAGAGCCACTGGAACTGAGTGTATGTTGCTTTTTGCTCTGTGTGTGTGTGTGTGTGTGTGTGTGTGTGTGTGTGTGTGTGTGCAACTCCTTTTAACCTCTGGAATCTATGTGGCATGTCGCTACGCGTATGTGTTTTGTCACGTTTCAAAAGTCTGTTTGTACAATTCTTTCAGTTCATCCGGTCTCGCGGCCGCCGGAGAGTTCGAGATTTCTGGTGACTTCGATGTAATCCAGCCACGTCCACCGAAAACCCAATCCCCCGCTCTCAAGTCTCGGACGTCTGGGAGTCTTCTGTCCGCCGGTTTGAAGGCCTCACAGTTTCAGGCCGAGCTGGTGGTGGGGCGCGAGCCTCTTTATCCTCCTACTCGCCCGATGAAATCCCACAACACAGACATCAGGATCCACGGTGGGTAAACCTGTTAACGTCATCTGGTAACTGTCCAACTGATAATGCCGATGACACGCCCAGTCCGAGGTGGAGACAGAAAAGTTTCTTAGGGTTTAAGTTCAAATGATAGGTTAAGGGGTCAACTGGTTCATGGGTCGGCTGTAGATTAGATCCTCCTCACGGAGGGCAGCAAATAAAGCACAGCCAGACTCCTGCGGGGGAAGACAAAGAAAAGACTCACTACACCGTCCTCACACGCTCCAATGGGAACAGAGTGCCACCAAGATTAACAAAAAAAAAAGGAAAGGCGCAAACGGATCGAACCAAAAGAATGATAGCTTACCATTGCCAAAGCTTTGTCCCCCTGCAGTCACTCGAGGCAGTCATCGGGTTGGGAGAGGAAGTGGAAGCCTCCTTGCCAAAAGCTCTTCGAACCCATGCCTTCCTCCTCGCTGGGCATCTTGATCACAACACTCTTGGCGGGGCTCTTTGTCGCAACCGCAGCATCCATTTTGATAAGTAACTATCAGTCAGTCTTGGAGCCACTGTAGCATGCCCAACACCTCAGTACTCTTTTTTTAAATGTTTTTCTGTATTTTTTTTTTTTTTTTATTTTATTTTTTTTTTTAACTCCCTTCCATCCCCGATTATTTCAGGGTTACTGGCAAACTAAGGGAAACTCACAGCGAGTCTATCTCAAACTATATTCAAAAAGATTGGTTTTCTTGAAGAACATTCGCTCCATATAATCAACGTCTCAATGAATTTTCTTTTTTCCTTCATCCATTTGCACTTTTTCTTTCTGCTCTGAAAGATAATACAAAAATATGGTTATATACAGACAGGAGGCGGGAGGAGACGCGCTCCCCCCCAGAGTCTCTTATTTCAGTTTGGGAATATCGTTATCGTGACTTTTGTCAAAAGTCGTAGCAATCCTCCTGTTGTAATTTGTGCTCCCATCCCCAAAATGGTACCTCACAGCTTGAATGAACAAAAGTGCATAGGTGAGTTGGTGAGTGGGCAGGGTGTGAGCGCTCATGAGGGTCGAGGCGAAAGACGAGCGCACTAACCAGGTGTACTCGCATCGCCCTCTCAGTTCCCTCGAGGGTTAATGCAGCCCTGCACTCCGTTCTCCACAAAACAAAAAAATAAAAAAAAAGAGCCCATCCTTGATTTTCCCACCTCCGCTCCAGGGTTGATCATCAAGTCTCAGGATCCACAACCACACACACGCACACACAAAAAAGGTCCAGTTAGAGGATCTTGTCCATGTTCTTGTGATACCTGCCACTCTTCCTCAAAATAAAAAATAAAACACCACTCAATGTCCATATGGCAGAAGCGCACTTGCAAACCCCACCCGTCTTTTGTGGGAAAGAAAATGAAAATAAAAACTGCACCCACAGATATCCATGTGGTTTGTAAACAACCAAAGCTCCAGTATGGAATAGAAAGAGTCCTTTCTTTTAATTCTTAGTCACCATTTGTACGACCAGGATTGTAGAGGCAGTGTGTTCAACTGTATCCATCCCGAGTTTCTTTTTTTTCTTCTTCTTCTCCACTGTGTAATTTTTCTTTTTTTTTTAAAGTTCTCGCTAAATTCTTTGAAGCTTTTTTGTATTTTGTTTCCATTTTTGAAATCTTCTGAGGAAAAAAAAAAAAATAAATCTGGTATCAGCACGGGTTTCTTGTCATTTTTTTTGGAATACATTCAATATTTTCTTAAGAAGTAATACACACACTTCACATGGCGATAATGAAACAAAAATGAAAAAGAATTAAGGAAAAAAAAAATTAAAACACACAACAAAAAATAGCAGCCCCAAGTGCTCATTATCTTAGTCCAAATACTTTTTAAACTTTGTATATAATGTATATATTCATATATATTTTTCATTAAAAAAAGAAAACTCGTCATTATCAAATTGCAACAACGAATAAGTAACACAATATGCTAACATTTCATGCACCGCTCTGTGCACTTGCACATTAAGATGCTGTTTTGTATTTTTTTTTTCAGAGTCAGCAACTCGACACCTTTCATTCACAAGTTCGAGAGCTGACAAAAGGCAATGTGATCACACCCCAGGACAACAGACTGGACTAACCTTCCGATGGATCACCCCTAGACTCAACTAGAAATATTTACGATATATAAACTCACATACTTTTTACATACACTGTGCTGAGCACTGACGCACGTCACACTCGCTCTCGAAAAAAGAGTTAATGTCTCAATGGCCACGCACCCTATCCAAGTTCTTAGGCACAAATGTGCATTCATACGCATACAAAAACAGCACATGTATTCAAAAAATGAGTACCTGTAGTCTTAAACTCATTTCTATGAACAGAAAATGAACATGCCCACACGCGCACTCACGCACTCTCTCTCACACACACACACACACACACTCACATACATACATACATACATACAAAGTCTCATTCTGATGCACACACAGTAATGTCCCTCATGATTTGCCCTGCCTGCTAGTCCTCACAGGTCTAGAGACAGCTCCCCCGTGGGGAGAGGCTAAGGGAAATAAACTAGTGGTGGTCATCATGTGATGAGCGCAAAAGCTAACATTTACAAATGTATGCATTTCTATTTCGTCTATCTGGGGATGAAGAGCTGGTGAGAGAAAGGATGTGTTGTGCAATTGCCCTCTCTCTCTCTCTCTCTCTTTCTCTTTCTCTCTCTCTGTGTGTGTGTGTCTCATTCATTCATTCGTTCTTTCAAAACATCTCTCTCGTCACTCTCTCAAGACATACAGATCCAGTCCCTGTTTGGAGAAGGGACAGACACACACACACACGCTCACACACACATACACTCTCTTAACATGAGAATACAAAATTACCATCTGAACAAAAAAAAAAAAAGACAAAAAAAATGGCCTCTTATGTTTCATACATCTTGGTAAGCAACAAAAGAATGAAAAAAAAGAAAATACTTGTGCAGACTGGTATATTACTGACACAAACCAACCATCACACCATCAGTCGCTCTCGCAGTCGTACATACACATTCACAAAAATATCCACTTCTAGAACTAACCCCCATTTGTTTGATTTTTTTTGTTGTTTTTGTTATTCTTTTTTTTAGGCAAGTGCAAATCTTCAAGTTTTTTTATAATCCATTTTTCAATAGCTTTACTTTTTATATAAATGTAAAAAAAATGCTAAACAAGAGAAATATCAACAGTGTTTGTCTTTCGAGAAAGGATTTGCTCTCTGATAAGGTTTCAACTAAAAGGTCCCCCTGACTTTGAAAACCTAACAGCCCGACCATTCACCCCGCCGACTGCTTCACCGCCCCCTTCCAGTTCTGACGCACACAGATAGTGTGTGTGTACACACACTGTATATGCGCACTGATTCCCAATGCGTTCGCATTCACACACATGAAAAAAAAAATAAAAAAAATAAAAATAAAAAAAAAATATTCAAATCCCATCTCAATAAAGTGCATTAGTTCAATATAAGGTGCTTAATCTTTTGAGTGCCAGAGGATACCCATCTTCCTTTTTAACATCACCCCACCCTCCCCCTTCTCTCCTCTGCTCAAGTGATCAACTGGTGCAGCAGGGAGCCCATTTATTTTTCTTGCCAGAGGGAAGGAAAGAGTGGGAGGCGCAGATCCAGGCGCCTCCACCCTGCACCTCCCCTCACGCTCGCTCCCTTCCTATCCCCACAACCCCTCCCCCACCCCCAGTTCCCCCAGCAGTGCACATTCGTCATCAGGTTTGTCTGATTAAAAGACAGAAGGCCTCAGGTAGCTATTGCTGCTGCGCTGCGTCACATCAGTAATCCTCCACCATCTCCATCTCATTCAGGCTCAGACACTCGCCCGTGTTGTGGAATGAGTACCCTGCAGGGATGGGGGGGTGGGGGGGAGGAGAGAGAGAGAGAGAGAAGAGACGGGGAGAGCAGAGTAAAATCAGAGGAGGATCGTCAGACATGGGGGAGTTGGAAGGGCTGGCAGGGGATAAAGAAGACGCAAGCCAGAAACAATTTGATAAGAGCCCTCTGTTCTGGAAAAAGGTTAAACCCTAATTGTAAATGTCAGAAAAAAACAAAAAAGCATTACAAACCATAAAAATTACATTTACGTAATGTTGAATAATAATCAAACGTAGATAGGCATCGCAGCCGATGCCAAGGGGGTAACATGCACAGGTCAAAAGGAGCGCAATGTAATTTAATGTTTTAAAATCAGCACAACGCTCTTTTCCCTCGACAGAAAAAGAAGGCTGAAACGATACGGATTACATCATCCTTTTTGGGGGGGGGGGGGCGATATCACATTTGCACGGCCACCTGTTTGCATCTAACAGCGAGCCATATCCCGCCCCGAGGTTTACGCTCCCGACAGCTCATGGGGACATAAATAAACCCCAGACATAAGCCGACCCTAGCAGCACGTCCTACTCACCACCTGGAGAGCAAACAAGTCATCAGGAAGAGGCAACACTCTCCGGCTGGTGCTCCAGAAAGCTGCGTCTTCCTTCGACTCCATTGATTCCAGATGATGGATAATATTCTTTTTTCATTTTGGCTTGTTTTGTGCATCAACTCTAACTTTGATGCAAGTGTGTGTCGCTACGGTGTTTGTTGACGGGTTGTGTTGTGGTCAAGAGATTCAAAAGGTCTAAATGGCCATTTATAGATTGGGACCATTTACAGGTGAACGAAGTGAAAAGGAAGGAATGCTAAATGCCGGTGAGGTCACGTACCTAAGATGCTGGGGTCAGAGTGCAGCATCATGGGTTGTTTCTTCTTCATCTTTCCCCCTTGGTTGTCATAGAGACCAGCCTTGCTCATGTGGTTGGCTTGAAACATGGACTGCAGGGTGCTTGGGTTCATACCTCGCATTGAGTCCTAAAAAAGAAAAAGAAAAATGAAGACAATCGTACAAATGCTAGTCAAGCCATTCTCAATGGCCACACCAAGTGTTTTTTTTGTTTTTGTTTAAAGCTTTGAGAATCCATTTGTACCATATTTTCAATCCACGAATCCATCCCTTCGTTAAGAAATGAATGACCTTCTATTGTCGTAGCCTTCAATAACTGCTATTGCTTTTATGTTTTCACAAAAGACTCGACTGCTGACTAAAGTTTCAGTCTTGCACTTAGACAGTGAGGTTGTCTTGTTGGCATGTGTGCATATCGGGAGTTCTCCCGGTTTTCTTTAAGGGACCATGTTTCCCCGTGAATGATGCCCAAAATGTGGACTTGTGTTTAGACATTGGAAGTTGCCGCCGGCCCAGGTGTGATATTCATCAACCATTCCACAATGGTACAAATAGCAGCGGGAGACATAAAAAGACACAATCACAACAGCTCAGCTCCATCAGGGTCTACGTGTACAGCACAAAAGCACATCTGCATTTACCTGCAGAGGGAAGTTCATGTTCAATCCAGCCACTTCCTTTGATAACTGGGATACATAAAGAGGGGAAGAGGAGGGATTTATAAATTTAAATGGCACACTTCAAAAAGGCTCCGCCATTCTATTTCACGTAGCCTGTTATTTGTAGTTTTAAACCTGACCTTCATACTAAAACATTCCCAATTATGCATCTGCTCTTTTCTTCCATCTTCTTGATAGTCAGCTTAACAGGAACCATTTCCCAGATGTGTCACTCAAAATGTACCCGGTATTCAGCACATCCTCGCCATGGTTCAAAATATTTCGCATTGATGTATTTTGTATGTCCGGGCAGAAAATGAGAACTTAGCCAACAGGTTATGTTTTTGACATACACCTTTCGAGCTCAGGCCTACCTGCTGCTGCTGTCTCTGTTGGTTGGCTTTCTGTTTGGCACGTCGCTCCAGAAACTGTTTGGCGAACTCTTTGGCTTCCACTGTGTCCCCTAGGTAGGACCGGATGAAGTCCAGTACTGCATAGGGAGACTCCACCTCCTTCAGGTAGGCCACAATTGTGGCAACTAAACAAAGACACGCGGTTAAAATGATTAGCGCTGCTAAAAACGTGGGGTAATGTGTTGAAATCTGTTTACTCAGAAGTACTTGTCAGTACATAAACACTAAAATGAGGTGCGTTACAACACCGATCTAAGATCAGGGTGAATTTTCCTCACCCGTGACATCGCTAACTACACAAAAGCCTACCATCCAGAGAGGAGGACGAGTTGTTGGCAGAGGTGTTGAGAGCGTGCAGCATCTGTTCACACCAGGTCGTGAAGCCGTCCTGAGGCTTCATGCCCTGCAGGAGCTTCAGCAGCTTCTCCTCCTCCTCCGTCCGCTTGCGGCGCATCATGTACTGCTCACTGCAAAGGACACGGGGGTTCAGTGCATCTTAACCATGTTCATCATGAAAAACAATATCTGCCGCGGTGGGTGAGGGAAAAGTGTGCAGTATTTTTAGCAGGCCGTCAAAGATTGCTTTGGTGTGCATAAATATGAATTAGCGTTCGTCCAATCTGGTCCCTGTACCTGAGTGAGGGGCTGCTGCGGCTGTTCTTCAAGCCCATGTTGTTGTTGCTGTTGCCGCGGAGGCCGGCCTGGTTCTTCACAGCCTCGTCCCACATGCCCATGCTGCCCGAAGAGCTCACGCTGCCACCCTTGCCCTCCATACTCCCAGACCCGCCCCACATGCTGACTCCATCCGCCCACTGCCCTCCCATGGAGGAGCTCCCCATCGACAGGGCGGAGTGCTGCAAAGGGAGAGAGAAATCATTGTGACGACACGAATGACTTTTTCCGTTTTGCGTTCCCGACAACGGGGCTTTCTGTTTGAAGCTTCAGAAACAGTTAATTTACTCACGCGCTCTCTCTGCTGCGCTCTCTGCTGCTGCTGCTGCTTCAGGAGCCTCTCCGCCTCCTGCTGCATTTCCAGCAGAGCCAGAGCCGGGGGCTTCCCGGACTTGGATAGCCCAGAGGAGGGAGACCCGCTCCAGCCTGAGCCACTTGCCCCAGGACCTTGCTGCTGGGGGGTCTGCTGGAGCAACTTCATGATCAGCTCCTGCTGCTGACGACACTACAGGGAAAGAGGACAGAGGAAAACACTTTAAAAGAGGTCATTTAGAACTCCATGAAGAGCACCTAAAGCCATTCTTACTGCGTTTCATCTTCCTGTAACATAAAAGGATAAACCTTCTTGTTCCCCAAAAAAAAGACATTTCAATTTTGATTATATAAAATCTGAAAAAACAGTCTAAACATTTGTAGCCCAAGGCAACAGACAGTGATGAGGGAAATACATCATTCCTTCAACTCACCTGCTTGCGTCTGAAGAGCTCCTCCTCCTCCCTCCTCTTCTGCTCCTCCTGTAGCCTCCTCTTCTCCTCCCTCCTCTTCCGCTGCTCCTCCTCTTCCCGCTTCGCCCTGAGTTCAGCGTCTCGCCTCTCCTGCTGGAGCTGAAGGGAAAACATCAGGAGTCAAAACGGGTAAAAGGCACCATCCATTTTTAGTTTTTGGGCCAGCTTGCAATAAAAAAAATTAATAGTGCTTTTAATTGAAAGTGTTTAGCTCTCGAAAGTGAAGACCATGAGGTACAACAAAACGTATGACAGGCCGCTTAAAACATATACATACAACATAAAAAACCTCCAGCAAATGTAGATGTGAATTGTATGGCTGAACGCCTCACAGCTGAACCCACCTTTTGAAGCTGTTCGAGAGTTGGACCCTGAGTAGAAGGATTCATTGTTATGTCCCAAAGACTGGCTTCACCGCCTACATGGAAACAAAATTGGATTAATTTGGAACAATCGGGTACACGTGTTGTGGCTCACAACCAGCTCGCAGTCTGGAACGTACCTGACGGCTGTGAAGCTGAGGTATGCATGTCCCACATGGACCCTGTATCTGGCACTGACATCGACCTGTTCATCGAAGGCATCATACCCTGCTCACTGCACCTGGAACCAACAAAGCAAAGTCAAACACTGAAAGTAAAAGGCCAACTTTAAAAGACTCCTCTGTAAAATTACAGAAACTAGGAGCCAACACAAATGAATGTACACTAGTCCAGACATGTAAGGGGGACCCCCCCCCCCCATCCCCTATATTCCTACCTGTTAATGAGCTGGAATAGCTGCTGCTGTTGGAGCTGCTGATAAAGAGCTGCTGCTGCCAGCTCCTGTTGCTTTTTCAGGCGGTCCTGGTCCAGGTTTCCCTGAAAAAATGACATTTACCAGTTATTACTCAAACTCAAGATACCAAAACACAGACATCCATATAGAGTGGGATATGGCTAAGAGAGAATTGTTTGTGGGGAATTTGTGCATTGGTTACAACCACAGACTGTGCTCTACAAACGAGTCTGGGTGTCTTCAGAATACAGATCTGTTACAAATGGACCAAACAGGAGTTGTGTATATCCTAAATATGGTGTAAGAAGTAGCATGCTGTCAAAGATGCACAAACATCTGATAAACTATGCCACGTCCTTAGGAAATCAGGAACACACGTGACAATATCTGCAGTGTTACACTACAGCAGTAGATGCAGGTATGGAAACCCGCCCTGTGCGGCTCCATTCATTTGAAGCTTACATGCAAACAGTGATTTTACTGCAGGCCACTGCATAATATGGTTTTATGACTGTGGTTTGAATTTGGATATCCCTTTCCCACTTCCTGCAGAAGGGAATTAAGATATTGGCTGTAACACAGTTAAAATGACATGTCTTAAAACAAGTGGGGGGCAATTTCACACATCTCTCAAGTAAAACAAAATTTTAAAATGAATCATTGGTGTTTTACCGTAACCTGTCTATCAAGCTTCCCTCTCCTCTGCATCCTCCCCTCCCCATCCTCTACGTTGGCTGAGCTCTGACTCACAGTCCCGGCGGCCCCCCGGGTGGCCTGCGCGCGCTGCGTTGGTGGTGGCTGTCTCACCAGCAGGGGCGGCGGGGAGGGCCCTGGGGCGAAGGGCACGCGCCCCCACATCTTGATGACGTCGCCCAGGGGCTGGAAGCCCTCGTCGCAGCCCCGCTTCACGAGCAGGGTCATGGTGAAGTAGCCCGCCTGGAACCACTCGCACATCTCCACGGTGGTGAAGGGACCTGGTCGTGGGCCGGACACACACACACAGAGAGAGAGAGAGAGAGAGAGAGAGAGAGAGAGAGAGAGAGAGAGAGAGAGAGAGAGAGAGAGAGAGAGAGAGAGAGAGAGAGAGAAGGAGATGAGTTTACAAAGCAAAGCCTTAGTCCAGACAATATCAGTATTGATGAATCCATATGCTATGCTTGGCTGTATGAGTGGACAGGTGGCACGGTGTGCGAGTGTACCCTGGATCTCTCCCTGTGGGTCCTTGTAGAACCACTTCATGGCGGCCTCGTGTGACAGCGGCAGAGCGGCTGCTGTGTTCCTGCTCTCCTGCTGCTGCAGAGCCTGGGTGAAACACTCCTCCTCCAAAGAAGTGTCCTGCAGTGATGCCACCATCTTTTCCGCCTCCTATGCACACACAAACACACACACAGGCATGTCATTACACCACCACATAAATTTCCCTTGCAAGCTTTGAATAGAATGACTATGATACATTAGATTCATTGATTATTCAACATAACTCTTGAATATTCTGCAGCAAAAATAACCCCTAGTTGATTAGCGTAGACTGCGCTTCCCGTTTCTGAGACGGCATCGTGAAATGGGCCTTCTGTTGTTCTTACCTGCTGCAGGTGCTTCATGCCCTCATCGTCCTCTGCGTCTCCTCCAGGTGGAGGGAGGAAAGGAGCAGCCGAGCAAGGGGGTGGGGGAGGCAGACTGGAGGAGGTCGGGGCGCCGGGGCTCAGATGGATCTTGGAGCCCCCTACCGTAACCATGTCTGACACAAAAACAAAAAGAAGATTTAGGATGTGTGTGTGTGTGTGTGTGTGTGTGTGTGTGTGTGTGTGTGTGTGCCCAGCTCTTACTGGCTCTGTATCTGATACAGCAGGAACAGCGGGGTCAGTAAACAAGATATTAAATGACTGGGGCTAAACATATTGTGTATCAAACCAAAATATCAACGCGGCTGAATTTCCTCCCACACACACTTAAGAGTCCCGAGACTTGAAGAGCTTGGCTGAATGCGAGAATCCAAAAGCTCTAAAAAGTTACAGAGCCAGGACTCTGAACGCTTCAAATCTGTAAACGCGAGTGGCTAAATGTTTGGGTAGCGAGGGTCTGGAAGTCAACTCCTTGGAATGGTATCGGTTCCTCCAGGGGCTTCCGAACAGATGTAGCGGTTAAGAAAACAGTTCCAACTTGAGTTCATTGGTGAGAATCAGTCAATATGAGATTCATGTAAGAACGAGATGCTGCCAAGTTTTTTATGGCATTTACTCCTCCCTGTCAATTTCTCAAACTCATCCACTGACAGAAAGTGAAGAAACTGTGTAAACCTGCTGTACTTTGACACAGTTGTGTCAAGTCGTTACTTCTCAGTAGTTAACTCGACGTTGTGTCAATGTGGACGTTTCACAGACGAAACCTCAACGCCGCCGATAATCGAACAAAAGTAAGGTATGAATAATGGTGGCAGCCAAGCAAATGCAAGCTTGCAATCGTTTGCTCAATAAATCTGGATTTGGATCAGAACATGGCGTTATTAAATCAATACTAGGTCATTGTAATAAGTTTGACATAATTCCAAAATTAATTTTCAATCAAAACAAGTCATCATGAGAGTTGATACTTTCAGCCCATCCTCCATTCAGTGACTAAAACAGTGTATACATACACATACACATACAGATACACACACAAAAAATTGTACCACATATTTACAAATAAACTTATACAATTTGTATTTTCTCCACATTATGCAGTCCCGTTTTACACGTACTATTAACTTTTAATACAACATGATGAAACTAATGAGTGCAATACCTCTCTTTTTCTCTCTCTCTCAAATAAGATAGATAATAACGCTGCTAATTAAATATGTCTATGTCCCCGCACTAAGGCGTACCTTCACTGGGCGTGCTGCTGGCCTTGACGGGGTGGCTGTTGTTCAGCTGAGGGATGTCCACCATTGGGCCAGCGTTGCTGGGCCGAGGCTCTAGGCATGGAGGGGAACAGTGTCGGAGAGCGGGAGGAGAGCAGGAGGGAGATGCTCGCTTTGTCTCGCCATCCCCTACAGCAGAGGCAGCTTCTTTACTCTCTGTGAGGTGAGAGCGGAGGAAAGGAAGTGAGACGCCACAATCATGAATAATTCATTCCTCCTGGTTCTGTGGTCAACTGGGAAAAACTGGATGGACAAAGAGCCCACCCGTTGGGATTTTGCACATTTAGGAGGCAGAAGGCTCATACACAGTTGTCCAGTTCATCAAGTTTTATTAACGTTTACATTTTGCTTTTAACTCACTTTGGTCACGGAAACAACAGGCCGGCACAGAAAAGCCTACATACTCCAAAAACATTTAAAAATCATCAAATAAAGAGAAGTCTTTCCTCACCCTTGTCTTTGTCTCCTTCAGCACTGTTCCTCTCGATGTCAGCGAAGTTGTCCTCTTCCTCTTCCTCCTCCTCCTCCTCCTCTATGCCCTTAAACTCGAACTCTTCCTCCAGGATTATATCCTTCCCACCCTTCTGACAGAAAGAGACCAAGAGGGACAGTTGAAATTAGAGAGAGTAACAATAAGTCTTGAGGGCCGACTATATGAGAAATATACTGTCTGAAATACAAGAAGAGATCCTTGTTGTTCCAACACTGTTTTCGTATAAAAACCTATTGTGAATATGTTTACAATACCAGGGTCTGGAAAATAAACGAAAAACCCACCTTCATAGTCATGAAAGCTCCAGAGGAGTCAAACGTGCCCATCTCCCCGTCCTCCTCGTCTGTACACCACTCGGGCAGGCCGTCCCGGTCATCCTCTAGTCCCTGTCCCTCACTGCCTGCTCGCCGGCGGCCCCCACCACCACCATGGCCATCAGAGTCCCGGAAATCGAAATCGAACTTCCTCCGACGACTCTCACCTGGACCGGTATGGTCCCGCCAGCCTGCTGAGCGAGGACCACCATCTGACAAAATAAATGGTCCGCCATCAGTGTCCAACTGGACTGGAATCAAAAATATAAAGTGTTAGGTTCCCACTACTACTACAAAAAAAAAAAAAAAAGGTACAGAATCATGGTTTCAGGAATAACACATTGCCAAGTTACAGCAGATAAGATAAGATAAGATAAGATGATCTTTTATTAGTCCCACAGTGGGGAAATTTATAGGATTACAGCAGCAGAAGGTAAAGTGCAAACAAAAGACATAGTACAAAATAAACAAGATCAAAACAAGTATTATAAATAAGCAAATAAGCATCAAAAACAGTAATAAAAAAACAGCAAAGAATCCACAATAACTGAAATGAAATAATTATATACAGTATAAATTATATAAGCAGTTGTTTGGACAATCATGTGGTTATGTCTAGGGATCTGTTATATCTCACCTCCTGTTTAGAGTCTAAGAATAGAAGGGTCATGTGGTCTTTTAACCCGACTGTCCTCAAAAACTGTGGAGGCTTTAAAGTTCAGCGCTGTTTCAGCTAAAACTTGACTGTGTCATTTAGGATTCACTTTACTGCCACTAGGTGTCACTAGATCTATTGTTTAGGTTAAATCTGCAGCACACATGGTCACAACTTGGCTTTGATGGCAGTGAGGAGTAACAAATTATTTTCTTCTACCCAGGACATTAATATATATATATATATATATATATAAAATATCATCGGCTTTCACCACTTATGTTGTTACACAACCTACACTAACTTAAGTGTGAACCAAAAGGTCACACGTTGTGCTATTATACAGATTTAAATGGTCAATCATGGCGATCAGTGATCCGTACGGATAAATAAACAAAGTGTTTGTATTTCTCGTACCATCCCTGCGGATTCCAGTCAGTCTCCAGTTGGTGCCCGGCTCTCCTCCCTCCTCCTCCTCCTCCCGCTGCTCCTCCCGGAGGATGCGCCAGTTATCGCTGTCAGCCCTTGTGAACTCCTTCCTCCCCGGAACCACGGGAACTACGGGCTCTTCAAAGCCGGGACGCCCCACCTCCCGGCGCAGCGGCTTCTCAAATCGACGCTCGCCCCTGAGGAAAGGAGGGGAAATCGAGAGGAATCAGCCAAGTGATAAAGAGAGAGGGGAAACGAAACGAGCCCAAAACATGAAGTCGTTTTTATCTTAAGCGAAATATGGCCAGTCAAAACTTGCATCTCATCACCACTGAAAACTGGTAAAGCTATACGACATACTTTAGTTCAGCCTCGGCAGATACATAAAGATGTCTGCGAGAGTTAGAAATCATCCCGCAAAAAGCAAAAATTTACAAAAATACCAACGAGGACTATTGAGTATATGACACTGGATGACAGCTTCTCTCAGCAGTTAGGATATATATGCCTCTGCTACGCCACGGAGGACTTGGAGCCGGGGCGTATTTGACCTTGAGGTAGGGTGTGCTGGGTCTTTCTTACCGGTCATCCCAGCTCTGGCTGCGGTGGATCTCCCGGACGCCACGTCCGAAACCCACCTCCGGTTCTTCAATACTTCTTTGGTAGAATCCACCTTCACCGCGTCCTCGTCCTGATAAGACACACACACGGAGAAGAAGGTGTTTACTTAATATCATCATCATTGTGATCAGACAGTGGGGATTGTTTCACTCACTCCCCGCAGTCAAATGTGCTCTCTCTCTCTCTCGTTTCAGTTTGTAATTTTTATTTTCTTCAAATAATTCAACAAACACAACAAAAGTGTCTTGCACCGATAAAAAAGCGTCGACGGAAACAGACACCAGCACGTGCACACAAATTCATGAAAACCACACGGCACTGTCCTTCCAAGTCTTTCCTTGGCTTTGCTGAACCGGACGGCCAGTGTTTACGTTGGAGTGCCGTGTGAGTCACAAGGTGAGTTCACAAGCCCGGCCGTTTTAGACAGGTGTGGCTGGACAAAAGCAGGACTATGCAGACAGGCCAAGAGGAAGTGTGCTGCATCAAGATGGTGGAAGAAAAGGGGGAAATAAACACTTCAGTGGGTTGGCTTGAATACACTGTTACTTTCCCTGGATAACAGCCATTGTAGTTCCAGCCAAGGGTTTTGGGCAGCGTTTCGGTTGCTGTTAGACTCGTGTTAGTTTGAGCATAAGTGCTTGTGGATTTATCATGAGTGGATTTAGGCCGAATCAATGCTGTTCTATATCTGTTGCTGTTTTCTCTTCTAATGGGTGTCTGGGAGTTGTTGTTGTTGTTTTTTTTGCCAATCGTTTTTACCTCGGCCGCCTCGTGCGGTCCCTCGTCCTCGGACCACTCCAGCTGGGGCGGCGGACCCGCCCACCCCTTTTCCCATGAGCCTCAGCACAGCCACACTGTTCACAGACATGGAGAAGTTCCTCTGCAGAGAGAGAGAGAGAGGGAAAGAGAGAGAGAATGGAAAGAGCAAAAGGGAGGAATGTGAGGAATGTGAGCTTACAGCCATATTTGTTAACCAACAGAACGGCATTCAAACGGAGGTCGTATTGCTTATGAGATATCACACGGCTCGACATCTGCAGGTATCGGTGTATTAGGGGACAGACCTGCTCCTCCTCAGTGAGTGGCACCAGTGCCAGTGGCTGCATGGGCTCATCTTGCAGAATAGCAGCAAACTCCTTATCCTGCATGTCCTCTGGGACCTGAAACAACAACAATGGGCACTTAGATGAAAAAACTATCTTAATAACATTTTAAGATAGGTCTTCATTTTTGCGTACGGATCAAAAGTAATGTGCACGCTTGTGTCGAGAACGTGTTTGATCTCTTTTAGCACCAATGACTTGCTCAACATTGCCAAGCAGTAAAGACGGTTCTTGGTATTCGGGGAGCCGTACAGTCCGAAAGAGAAACTTTTCGCAGACGTTTTGCCACCAACCTTGTTGTCTTTGATATAAAGTGCTAACATCTCCTCTCGGCCGTAGCGGTACTCGGCCAGCTTGTACTTTGGCATGGCGGGGGAAGGAGGGGGGGAAGTCACACTCCCCCCACTGGACAGTGCACGGAGCCTGCGAGAGGGAAGAAAAAAAAAGGAAGGAAAATCTCTTGTAAATAACATGGTGTAAATTCCTGTAACGGGTCTACTATGCAGGTCCCCCTGAATACACTTGGCTCAACACAGATGACATATTAGCTTTCCAATCTCAAGATTTCATTTTTTTCTTAAACGCTATTACGAGCAGCCCAGATTCCAAGGCCTGCTGTTTAACAATGGCTCCATTGACGTGCCTCGACAAAACAGGTCATTGACTCACAGCCCCACATCAAAACCACATGGAACTCTCAAGAGGTATGGAGAGGGGAGGGGGGGTAAGAGGTAAAGGAAAGAATCATAAAAGACCAGTTGGTGGCATGTGGCATATCAAAGAGGGTAAAAATAAGTGGTGCAGCGACTAATATGAATAATAAGAGGAGAGCGGAGGAAACCGGTGGGTGAGATACTAAGGAATATGTTTGCATTCACCTCTGCCTTTTGCCGCTTCCTCTCAAACAGGACAAAACATGAGACCTAACAGGCTCTTCCACACTTTAATCTATACATTCACAGGCCTTCGTGCTCTGCTAGAGCAAAGGTTGGCCCAATAACGGTTGCATGAATCCAAACGCGAGGCAGAACGCTGTGCACTTTGAATTCTTCCACGAGGACCAGCATCCTCGCAGATTCCACTGCCAACAAAAACCTCAAATGGTCGACATCATTTTGCAACGCCAACAGGCATTAAAAGACTTGTAAACATGCCGGCAAGACAGCTGGATGTGGCGAGCACTTGAACCGGCCACTGGATAAAAGTCACCGAGAGCAAAAGCAGCTGCAGATGTGGAACGGGAGAAACATTGTGCAGAGCTGGCACCGCACCAAGAATGCATGCAGCAGTCACAGGCTGTTAGGAGATTGAGCGCTACCAAACTGAAGACTACGCCCCCGCCCACCCAATGATCGCAACACGAGCATTCATTTGAAGAGGCGGAGGGGAAACATCAGAGGGACAGACAGGGAGATGGACATGAGACCGCTGAGCAATGCCTCCATTTTGACCTCAGGTAAACAGAGCTTTCCCACAGAGAACACCATCTTTAAAAGCTACCACTGAAAACAACAACTTGAGACTATTAGTGAGGCTGCCTTGTGGGTAGTTATGGGGATTTGCTGGATAGATATATCCACATTGTATACCCATCCTCGGGTACAAATACACATTTCTTACCCCTAAGGACAGCGATGTTGGTCGAAATGATTATTTTCATCATCAATTCGTCTGCCCATTATTTTCTTGGTTAACGATTGCGTTTACAAAGTGCCAAGAGGATTTTGTAAACACACAAAAAAATGACCTCATCACGTGGGCAAATTGCCATTAAATGTAATGGACACATTCAAGAAGGCCTTTTGCCATCTGGACATTTTAACAGACTGTAGATTTAAGTCAAGATTCCTTTAAAGCTCAATTTGAACACCTACAGTTATGTGACTTGGAGAAATATCTGCTGATGAAGACCAGGTGATAAGGTCAAAAGCTCCACAACAAGCAAGTTAAGTACACATTGAGCCGAGTCAGCCATAACACACACATTGAACTTGATTAAATCTTCAAATGCTTAATGTGCTGCCCCAAAAACCCATCTATTCATGATGAGAAACGATCACAAAGACTTTCATCTGGAGATACTTCTCTATGCATTCAGTGTGACTTCAAAACATGTTGCAGAAATAATGGAGATAAATCAGATCAGTTACCATTCTGGGCCGAAGTTAAGAGTCTCAGCAGTCATATTCCTCACGTCCACACAGAACTGAGTATCTGAGAGAAAAGCAAATTTAAGTTTTAATTTCTGAAGAAAAAAAAAAAACGCAACTTGGAGGAAATGTTTAAACAAAAGAGGGAAAGTACCCCTATTTGTCTTACCCTGTCCAGATGATCGGAGCAGGCTGGACTGGGCTGGACCAGGCTTGGGCTGGCTGGCTTTAGTTAGGCTTAGGTGACTAGAAGGCTGAGTGGTGCTTAAGCTGTGGTCACAGAGCTCCCCAAACACACAGACACAAAGAGAATAGCTGCCAGTTTCAGGTGCTTGAGGAATACCAGGTTATCAGGTCCTAGCTAGATAAGGAAGGGGGTTCGACTATAGTTTGGAGAATGGAAGCTCCTGCTACTCACAGCCGAAAAGGGTTGATGAACATAAAAAAAAGGAACAAAAAAAAAGAACCTTGGAAATTAACGATGGAACAAAATAAAACACTCTTGCTAGTAATAATGTTTTCTTTTTTTTGCTTTTTTCTTCTTTTTTTTTTACAGCAGTTATATCTCACATTAAAGTTAAAAATATCAATTGATTCATCAAAAAAAGTAACGCAGGAACGAAATAACAGCCAAAACACTGAAACCGGCTGCTGGAACAGCTGCCAAGAGCAGTAGGCGACTCGCGCTCCTCTTTTCTTTTCTCCCTCTCTCTCCCTCCGTGCCCTTTTCTCTCGCTCCAACTGAAATGTGGATTGACGGAGACCCTCCAGGTAACTCCTTTATTTCCTGTCCTCCTCCCTGTGCACCACTGGAAAAAAAGCAGAGTTGGGGAGAGAGAGAGAGGAGATCAGCGAAATCAAATCATTACAAGACAAATAGAAAGAATAATGTCACAACGGTACACTTAATAAATTAGCTGCTGGCGAGATGCATTTTCACGGCTTGGCAGCGCGCATGCACTGTGATAGGAAAACAGGTGTCATTTGATTTTTCCATAGTGTAGCCTCGACACGCTATTTTCACAGCGGCCCTTGGACTCACTGAAAAGGTACCGGCGCAATCCGAACGGTCAACGCATTACGGCACACGGAGCTGGGAGAAAAACCACCGTGGTATGCCGACACGGAATAAATGAAACGAGCAAACTATTTCTAGTGCGGCGCTCAATTGTGGGGTCCCGTGTTTTTCTGCTGGAGATTTTTCCATCCAGAAATCCAGGGAGTATATTTCGGCGATGTTGTAAACCAGGCAGCTGTTTTGGCGACAGTTCCTGAAAATGCCACAGCAACTACGCCAATATCCAGGCAACACAAATTTCAGCCGTCGATGCTCATATACGGTTGGCGCGTCTGTATGACACAAACGTACCCCTAGGATCCTCCTACGTAAAACATTTACATCTTCTTTGCCGTTGTATTTACGCGACTAAGCCACGTCACTTTAAGAAATGTTAATAGTGACGGATGTCCAACTGGGGCTGGCAGAGGGAAAATGTGCCGGTCTGACCGTGACCATTACTCACAACTTATACCAATGTTTACGAAGGTAGATGTGGCAATTTTAAACCTAGACATTTCTCCACCATCACGGTAGTCATCACATTCCACGTGCACCGCTCTCTGACGCGCGGCCAGCCTGATCTCGACAAGCTGAATTCAAGATGTGCCATCCCATGCACCGACACAGGGATTATGTTCCCCGAGCACCGACTAGCATTCGCTTATGTTGTTGTTCAGAGCAACGTGTTCCAGGTCGCTGGGCTTTGTCGGCTAATCTAAGGAGAGGATCAGTTCAAAAGGCATTTTAATTAAGATCGCCTTTGATCAAGCAAGACGGTCGCAGGGGGTTTTCTTCTGTGCGTGATAGAACTTTAGGAAAACGATCTGGCTCTATAATGAATCAGAAAATAGTCGAAACCATTAAGTTAACCCTAAAACAAACCAAGCATATGTTCACATCAATGCCTTTGCCCTTTAGATCGATATTGGGGACCTTCGATTCTGGTGACTTATCAGCTGTACCCAACTTAGTAAATTGATCAAAATAACCAATTGCTTAGGGTTGAGGACATGGCTATACAATGTGAGACAATCAGAATTGTGTTTAATGGTCAGGGATTTTGTCTGCTGTTTATATAGAAGTGCATTAAATATCTCTGGCTGTATTAAAAATGTAAATCAACTTACAGAATAAATGCCATTTCAAATTCAAACTTCGGAAATCAATAACTGGTTAAAT
The DNA here is from genome assembly GCA_016806645.1 of Ophiodon elongatus. Classification (NCBI taxonomy): domain Eukaryota; kingdom Metazoa; phylum Chordata; class Actinopteri; order Perciformes; family Hexagrammidae; genus Ophiodon; species Ophiodon elongatus. The sequence goes on along the minus strand of JACSYO010000526.1, from coordinate 11,808 downwards.
ATGTCCAGATATGTCTATTGTAGACAGCTGCACGGTTTAAGCCCCTTGCACTTCCATACCAGCCGAGTACCATTTGAGATTTTAGTCCGCATTCAAATTATGTAGCAATATGCAGTTTTTATGAAGCTGTTTGAAGCAAGCCAAAATGTGCCAATCACAATAAAAGTAGATGCATTCAACTCCTGTAGCCGATAAGTTATGATTATTTAAAAAAAAAAAAGAAAAGAGAAAAGAGCATTAATCGGACATACAGAAAATATGAATGTCTGAATCCCTCACATGTAACACAGACTACGGTAACATGCACACTAATAATCCACTGTTATTCCAAATATGATAATATTCCAAGTTTGATACGGGTCATGTAAACAAGATATTCGGTTTGGGTATTCCAAGTTTTTTTCTGAACAGAGCATTTTCTGATTAGGACATGTGGGTTATGCCAAAAATAAATCAGGTTTTAGGACCATTCTTTGGACATATATACAGCGCATTCGGAACATGCGTGTCAATGGTCTTTTTTTAACCGCAGTATGCGACACACGGCCTCTTGCCCGTTTGCGGTCAGCTCTGAGTGTTGTACACAAACCAACTACCAACAGTGTGCAGAGATGCATGCCCAAAAGAAAAGCCCCTATTTCTGGTTGGAAGTAAAAACACACCTACTTTTAAAAACATTATGAAAGACTCGAATATCAACAGGTTTTTTGGACCTCGTACTTGTAATACTCCTTTTTTTGTAGTTGTTGCATTGTGTGGAAAGTCCTGTCTTAAGTCGAGACAAGCTTTTGACATGTGTGGCGCTTGTTGGCATCCCATTATGTCATCCTTTTAGGTGGACTATTTACATCAAATCATTTTTAAATCCAATATAAACTAACGTTATTTGATTTATGAAAGTCATTGTGAACGAAGCCGGCTGTCTTATGCTGTTCAGTGCCAGCATTGCACTTCTGCAACTTATTATGCCACACTGCAAATCGGTGAACACTATGTAATGACAGAAAAACAAGTACAACATGATTGCAGTAGAGTACTTTGACCGCCTACCTTCTACGTAGCACGACAGATATTCACTACCATAACTAACAATAAATATATGTATATACACAAATAAAAATATACATGTTTAAAGGCAACAGAGAGTTGGAAAAGTGGATGCCGAAAGGTTCAACTTACACCCGATGGCAGTGTGGGTATAAATGGTTAAATTTAATTTTTAATTAATCAGCTGGAGATGAAGTTGTCCCTATATGTGTGTGAGAACTGAAGATATGTCAACCTCCATAGAAGCTTTTTTTTTAATATATATATATATATATATATATATATAAATAAATAAAATTGTCATGGAGAGATATCTAAATATATATATTGGGACAAAAGCCCCAAAAGGGATCGTACTATTTCCATCAGACCTCTGGTTGCATGTTTGATAACCTTCTTTAAGCTACTGATGTAAATGCTTTAATTATCTGGGAATTATTTGATACTGGTAATCATACTTAAAAAGGGAATGTTTGGTAATTTGGTGAGCATTGTGACACTTACATTTTGCAATTACTTGTCATATTTAAAAAAGGCAGCAAAACAACAAATTACATTATGATTACTGTCAGGCACTTGGTGATTGGAAATAATCATCATAATTAAATCGACAGAGAACCGCAACAGTTAGGAACATTTAACCTGACCCTCAACATCTGCAGACCGCATGCGGTTAGTACGGCTTCAAAGTTTTTAATAACTTCACTCCGTCCGGTCTTCGACCCAGAACCGCAACAGGCAAACAATAGCGGGGCATCTTTAGTGTCCAGCTCAAACTTTGTACCGAGGAAACTCAACGCAAGGTCACGCAGCAATAACGTTGCCTGCAGAAGGTTGACATTTCTCGTGCATTTTGGACATTAGCGACTGTTGTGCACCTCTAAATGTGGCGGGACAACGAGTTTAAGCTGCGGGGACGTGAACGGGAAAGCTCCGCTGAAGCTGACAGTCAGCGTACACCACTAATAAACTTCAACAAACTCAACGACGGCCGGTTGCTCGGTCGTACAGATGGCGAACGTATTGACAAAAATTACCCGAGTTGACATTAGCCGCCACCAGTGGTGGCGAGCTACATTAGCGCACATCGTTACATTGTTCGCCTTTCGAGCCCACTGCTGCTCATCCGCTCGCGGGTAAAAGAGCCCAAACCAATGGTCTCGAGGGGACCCGCGACCCACGATATCATATTCCCGTTGCATAACAAGAGATAGGTTGGCCCGCTCGCCACCTAAGCGAGCACAAAAGGTATGCGTCGCTCGTAAAGGCCTTGGCTTCTCGGTTCAAATGACACCAGATATGATGGCGGAGGGGGCGGAGTGCTGGGATCAGACTCCCCGGCCTTCTCCGCCAATGTGCGGGACGACCACCTCGGCGTTAAGCTCGGGCTAATGCGACGTGAGCAAAACACAACAAAACACAGTGGCAGAAACAACAACAACGTTTTAACCTTAAAAAGAACTCAGTGCAAAAGCTTTTCTTTCTTTATATACGACAGATGCATCCAACCCGAGCCGAGGTTAGCGTGTTAGCTCCCGTTAGCCAGCTAGCTACAAGACAAGCTGCAAAGAGGAACCATGGCTTACCTTCACTGTTTATAGCTAACGTTACCAGACGGGGTGTCTGCGCGGCGCGTCTACAGCCAATATATCGTATGCATTGGTCTCTCTAAACACTGTAAACGTATTCATTCGACAGAATCGTACTTTCAGAAAGTCGTGCTCTGTATTTTATTTATTATTTTTTCCCCTCTCCTCCAACGGTCGCTGCTGCGTATCAGTATGTGTCTGCTGGCTCCTAGTCGCTGCTCTTCTTGTTGTTTGTGTTTCGGAAACATGGCCGTCCGTGTGACACCACGTGACTGGACATTGACAAGCGGCTAACCAATGTTGTAGCGGGGCAAACACACCCCTATTTAAGAGCCCAGACGCCGTTGCGAGGGCACTTTGCGACGGCGGTTTCAACCTCAAAAAGCGTCTAATTATGCGTTTAATCAGCCGGTAAACGGAGCAGCGAGGCTCACTTTAGCACAAGATTGTGTTTTAGGGGCAGACCGTAAACAGCCAGTCCCAGTACACGTTTGCGAGTCACAAAATAACGACATTAACTTCTGACAAAGTTGTTTCGTGAACTTCACAGTCAGTAGCATCATGCGTGAAATGCATAATGAGATATTTTTAGTTATTAGCCAACAAATACCCTTGAAAGTGAACTGAATGACTAGCAGAGCGTGTTGAATAGCAATGTCGAACTGAGCATGTGCGAGACTTTGTGGATGGCAGTGTAGGGTTTAGTCAGCAGAGGGTGCTGTTGAATAACTGGCAGTTTATGAATATGCAGTAAATTATTTGGGACAGACGCGCATAGCCTGCTCCTTTGAAATGGGACCATTCGTCACAATATTGTAAATAAGCATATATATATATATATATATATATATATATATATATATATATATATATATATATAGATATAGATATAGATATGTAGATACATTTCGGGTGTGTATCATCTGAATTAATTAAATGTATATTAATACTGTAAATGTTTGAACCTGCATATACTCAAACTAGCAGAACAAAAAATGCCAAACTGAAGAAAAAACGAATTACAACCAAAGCATTGGTAGTGTGACACTTAAACATTTAAATTAGATTATTTAATTAAAAATAGTAGATAAGTGCAATGGCAATATATGGCTATACAATTAAATTACAAGTTGGTATATAATTATTGTGTGTAAGGATAACAAGAGCATACATTATTACTAATCTTAATAGGAAAGGTTGTATTGTCAACCAGGTATTGTGTTATAAAAGCATCATTCATAATAGGGTTGAAATTACTTATACATGAATGAATAACCATTATTCTTTAGTTGTATTCCAACAAAGAGGGACAAGAACAAAAACAACCAACGGTGATGATATATCACCAATTTAAAGTCACCTCTTATTTGTTTTTTGTGTAAATAGTATGGTGTTAGTTACAATTAAGTGTCTATCAACACTTTTTTTTTTTTTTTTTTTAAAAGGAAATACTAAAAGACTACTATAATAGGTAAGAAAGCTTGCAGACATAATTTTAGGGCAAAGATGAACAAAAACGCTAATTTAGATGTTTACCACAACCGTTTAAACCCTCATGATTCTTTCATATTTCATATCCTCGCATACAGGTCACTCCAGGCCTGTCAAACCGTGAAAGACTACACTTAATGTTATTATAGCTCACCCTGTTTTAAACATGAGACAGAGCTACTTTTGATCTGAATTTTCTTTTAAACTGGTGACCTACCACCGGTGGTTTCCGCTCCCACCTCACTGAGAGGAGGCAGGTGAGCTTGAACCTCCTTGCTTCCCAGCGTCGGGCCGCTGCAGGATGAGTGGGACACACTCCATCTTGTAAATACAAGTTGCCCTCGGCTCGGTCATACTTGTAATCACCTTCATCCCATACCATATTGCTTCAGCTCTGTCTTCAGGGCCAGCTGGACCGTGCCCAGGTGAAAGTCTCCTTTTCGCTGAGGGCGGTTGTTGTAGATGACCTTGTCCTGGAAGGTCCCGTTGCCCATCAGGACCCTCACGGAGCCATCAGTTTGGGAGAATATGTCACCCCACTGGCCACTGGCACTTTTGACTCAGTGGTGGGCCAGGACTTGCTGCTGAGGGCAGCAGGTGCCGGTGATGTCCCTGGTGGGGGGTCTGGTGGTTTGATTGTCAGGCTTTCCCTCCAGGTACTGAAGGCAGTGGGTTCGGCCTAAGCAGAGGCGAGGAGGTCGGTAGTAGTATTTGTACAGCCCCCCCACCACAACTGTATCTGAACAGTGTTGTCTTGTATTAAGTCTGGCTTTATCAAATTGACACATGGTACCACCTGCACCTTTATGTGTAGTTAATTGATAAGTACCAGTTATATGTATGCAGTGCAAACACCATGCAGCTGCAAGAGGAATCATCACCGTATCTGGGTAGATCTATCGACCTATAATTTGCCATGAGGCATCTGGTCAGATGGACAGTACAGACTATATGGGCGTGGATTTATGAGATAAACTAGAACACGTACACAACCCGACAAGAGGCCTGTGCAGAGGTGCGTGGCTGCACACACATTGTAGGAGCAGATAAGTCGACTGTCCAGCCAATAGATCCACCCTGAGCTGCTGCAGCTTTGCATGCCGAGTGTCTGTCCAACTGTCATTACACTTTACCAGATTATGACGGCAACATCAGCCAGAACATTCACCCGTCACCTCATACAACTCCTTCACCCGTAGGAGGTGTGCGACAGGACATGTTGACCCCACAATGTCTGCGTTGTTTTCATTTGCTCCGGTTGTGTGACGATGCATCCGTTTTGGAGCCGCGTGCTGTCCTTCTCCCTGCTGACGGCGTCCCCCCTGGTGAGCGCCAGTGTGTCGAACAGCTTCAAAGGCTGCAGCCATTTCTTCTACATGCAGACGCCGCCTGCAGGGATGGAGGGACCCAACCTGAGGAGGGTCTGCCAGAAGTACGCCGACAAACTGCGCTACGCCACGTTGTACGACGGCAGTCGCCGCCTCCCCCTCTATTCAGCTTACATCTTTAAGAAGTCCGATGGGAAGAGGAGGATGGACACGCCGTGGATGTACGAGCCACAGGTAGAGTCCAATGTATTAGTTTTACTGATCACTCATACTTTTTTTTGGGCAATAATGACAATAACATAACACAAACAGAAGTACTGGTGACATCACCAGGTAGGTTTGCAAAGGGACCTTTTGAATTTGAGACTATACTGCTTGCTGCCATTTTGCCACTTACTGGTGGCAGAATTTGGTAAACAAGACAATGCCTGCAGGGAGTTCATGCCGGAAAAACAAGGAGCAATTGGCACCTGTCAATCACCCAAACACACTTCTCTTTAAAGGAATAGTTATAGATAAAGGATAAACTTTTTAGAGAAAGTTTATAGAGACATTTTTTTTGCTTTACTTTTCTTTTGTGTCAGAGAGTTAAATGAGAAGATTGATATCACTCTCCTGTCAGTGGGTTAATATGTGGCTGGATTAAGCAGCTGGCTAGTTTAGCTTAGCACAAAAACAGCCAGCCTACGCGTACACAAAACATACCTATTGACTGTAAAACATGAGGTCTTCTCATCTAACTCTTGGCAAGAAAGTGAATAAGCTCATTCCTCAAAACTACTCCTTTTTATGAACACTAATTGGATAATCATCATCTCAGCAGTTAGTAAAACTAACCAATCATTATTCACATTATATTTGTGGAAGAAGTTGAAACTCTTTGAGTGGGATCGTATTTCAGTCAGATTAGATTAGTGGTACGGCATTTTAAGTATTTTTGGCATTGGCTTGAATGACAAACACGTTCCTTTCATTTCCTTTCCCCTACAGTTGGTTTCAGATGATGAGAGTGGCAACATGAGAGCTCTTCCCCTTACTGAGGACACCCCCCCTCTGATTGAGGACAGCCAGGCCGTGTTGGAGGACTACACAGATGCTGTAGAATACAAACGTGGCCCTTTGAACCCTGACCTGCACCAATCAGAGCCAGGTGACAAATCCTCCACATACACTCTGACCAATGTAGTCCCGTTAATCACACACTTCCTGGACACTTCCTGGAACCCGTACTTGGACGTGATCCGCCGCCGCCTCAACAACTTCTGCCACGGCAAATCTTTCATGGTGACAGGGGTGACCGTTTCCGGGGGTACCCTCCAACGAGATAGCAGGGACCGCCTGGCAATCCCAAAACACTTGTGGTTGGCTTACTGCTGCCCACGGTTTGACCATAACTCACCTTACGAGGTGAGGTTCATGTTCCCTGGTTATGGGGGCTATGCACTGAATGACCAGACCGACCACAGTGTGGTGGAAGTCCCTCTGAAGACTCTGGAGAACTTCCTGAAGAGCCAGACAGACGCAGACAGTGACCTGACTATTTTCTATAAGGGTTGTGTGTCAGAAACCAGCTTCAGGAAGAAGAGAGACCTGACCAGTGTTTCACTATGATGGGATGCACAGTCAAGGCTAAAGCCAACGTACTGAACAAACAAATAAACTATAATAGAGTATGTGTAAAAGGTGCTGAATTTGAAACCCACAACATTAATATAAGCTGTAAACTGTTTGCCATGTAAAGATATAGTGGAGTAAAGTCGTCCTGAGCAGAGAATGAAGTCGCTCTTCCTCCGTGTGTGTTGTAATCAAAGCTTTGCTTTGGTGACGTGTACTTATCGCTGATAACGCTGTGGGTCGTGGAAGTGTAGCACCCACCCTGTAAAATATCAACCAATCCCCAAGAACTCTATATCCTACATTAAGAGCCAAATATGGTGGTGAAAAGATGTGTTACTCTGTATGTACATTGGGTGGCGCTGTTCTGAGGTCCTGTGCTCAGGCATATAGTCAATTAGATCACTGTCAGTGTCAGGTGTTGAACCCCAGAAGGGCATAGGGTTTTGACCACTTTGGTCCCAGTTTGTTGTGCTTCTACCAACCGTGCGTTAACTGTTGGCACCAAGGTACCGGGTTTATGTTGTACCACGGCTGAACAGAATAAAAAAGAACTTTAATACATCACAAACTGTCTGTGGATTATGCACCTGGTGCAATTCCGATGAAAGTGAACGCAAGGTAATGGAGGCAGGACAAGAGCACGTCAACCAGGTCCATCCAGAGGGAAAAACACCTCGGTAGCCAACAGTATTAGACTGGGCTCCTTTAACACTACATTTCCCATCATGCAACTCTAATTCATGTGCATTTCAAAAGAGGAGAAACTCCACCACATGTTGGCTAAATCAGATTAGGCCTTAGTCTAGGTAATTTGCCTATACTGTATATATGGCAGTGCTGAACAAATGAAACTGTCTATGAGAAGTATTTACTATCTTTAACACGAGTGAGGTGTAGTGTGTGTTGTGTCATACGGCGGCTTGAACACGACGAGTACCTCTGACACTCTGTGGTTCTCCAACAGAATGGTCAGTGAATGCAATAAATGATGTAAGAATGTTCTGGCCCTCAGTAGTCCACCATACCCTGCACCTTCATGCACGACATTGGAGAGTATTGAAAATATGTTGGAGAAGTCAGGGTTCCTGTCTCTGAATGGAATGAATATGAATTAAATTTAAAACAGGCTATAATTTAGAACTTTTACTGTCGATATGTTTTTTTTTTTATATCTTTGCTTAAGTTGTATTTATTGATGACTAACAATGTTCGACATAAATAACACATCTGTAAAAAAAAACATGAATAAAATTAAATGGAAAAAAAAAGTTGCAAACATGCATAATATGATATGCGGTTCAGAGTGCACTGCCTGTGGATATCTAGTGTTCCCCACTAAATTTCATGTCCCTTATCCCCTATTTTGTTGTGAAATAATCCTATATTAGTAACCCTGCCTTTTTTCACAAGTAATCTGTAAAATAATGTTGCACTAATTAATTTCTCCAAATGTCTTTATAGTTACATTGCAAGTTGTACTTTTTGGGGAGGCTTATGTAGTTGCACATTTTAAGTTTGAAATGTTTAACCCAAAAGCTTTTATAACAGCAGGCCACAGAGACGAGAACCTTTGGACAAGTTTATATCCCTCCAAGCAATTTAACAGATACATAATGGCTCCACTGTTGCAGTTTAGTCAAATTCTATGCGGGGCCAGCTGAACACCTTCACCTACACCCTGGACAACACACACTCTAGGCTGCTGTGTTGCCAAGGCACTTGCTCCCGGCTCAATAACATCTTCCAAGGCACAGTAAACTCAAGAAAGAGTTGCCGTTGTTGCACTCCAACATACGTTGTCCTTATATTCAGTTCCCTAAAGTAAAATATAGACATACTGCGTATTCCAGTCCTCATTAAACCTCATTGTTCCTCTCGCTGTGGGTGGAGCTGCTGAAGTGTAAGAAGTGCATTGCTTTGCATATCGAGTCCTGATTACAGACAGCGGAGTGTAAAAACTGTGTTCTACTGAGCTCCATGGGCAGCTAGAGAGACACATTCAACCGCTCGTAACAGCTCACGGAAACACACTCAAATTCGACTGCTTTCCCCAGAGTTGCTCAACGCTCGCCTCACCATGGCATTGTGGGCTCAGACTTTCCTGCTCCTCTACTTAACAACATCGGCGGTAAGAGGGAGAGTGGAAAGAGAGCCGTCTCCAGAGTGCCAAGCATTCCTCTACATGGGAACACCGCCGACCGGGCTGGAGCACCAGTCCCTCCAGTTCATCTGCCAA